>ML682061.1:4899202-5001239 GCA_007922195.1 Podocnemis expansa | reverse complement strand
CGGGTTTGGGGGCAGCCCGGGCTTTAAGCCGGTGGGGATCAGCGCTGGGCTGCGCTGAACCCCACCGGTGCCTGCAGCCCCCCTCTGCAGGCATCGGCGGGGATCAGTGCTGGGCTGCGCTGAACCCCGCGGGTGCCTGCAGCCCCCTCCCCAAGTGAAATAGCATGTTCACACTGTGAACTTGCTATTTCGTTTCCCACCTTTTTCCTTATTTCAAAGTAACTTTTTGTTAATTCGGCTTAAGTTATTTCAAAATAAGGTGTTATTTCGATATAAGTTGTTTCAAAGCAACTTATATCGAAATAACCCCCTGTGTATGAACACAGCCTAATTGGTTCCTTCAGCACTTGCACCAGGAGGTTGTCCTCAGCTCTCCCCAGAAACTTCTTGGATAGTCTGTGTACTGCTGTATCACTTTCCCAGCAAGGTGACTGAAGTCCAGCCTCCGAACCAGGGCCTGTGAGCTGGAAACTTTCATTGATTGTCTGAAGAAAGCCTTGTCTATCTTATTCTCCTGGTCTGGTGGTCTCTAACAAATGCCTATCATGACCTTCTTGCTCTAGCCTCTCAACTTAACCCAGAGACTCTCAACAGACTTTTCTCTGTTTTCATACTGGAGCTTTGAGCAACCATATTGCTCTCTGACAGTGTCATTCTGCCAACCTTTTCTCTCCTGCCTGTTCTTCCTGAACAGTTCTTACCCATCCATGAGAGTGCTCTAGTCATGTGAGTTACCTCATCAAGTCTCTGTTATTCCAATTACATCATAGTGCTTTGGTTGTGCCAGGATTTCCAGTTCCTCCAGCTTATTTCCAAAGCTTCTATCTGTGTACAGGTACCTAAGGTAACTGGTTGATTTGCTCTACTTTCTCAGTTCCAATTAGGATGCTTCCCCTGTTGCATCCTCCTCCTGAGATCTATGGTTCTCTTAGGGCTGATCATTAGTGGTAAGTGAAAGACTGGTGTGTAACAAATGCTGGTTGCTTCTTAGTGTAAATAAAATATTTATATATGTTGTGAAGTAGCAGCCATCCATTTGGCATGGTGGAGGGGAAATTATTTCATAAAAAAACCAAATTCACTGGCAGGCACACTTGATCTCAGTAGGAAAGGTAGGCAACTCTTGTGGAGCAGGAGATGCCATGAAGCTCCCATGCCTGTGAATTTTGCACAGGTGGTTCAAATTCAGAGTGATTCTTTTTCTCTGTGATTTAAATCCCTGTGGCACCATCAATCGCTTCCTGAGGCAGTGAGGTCCAATTGCTACAGCATGGTATGTGCATCACTAGCTGAGCATTCAAGTAAATAGCTCTACCATGGAACTTCTGGGTGACCTTGGACCAGTCATGTCATTGCCTTCTGCCTCACTTTCCCCATTAGTAAAATGGGGAAAACCTGGCTTATCCACCTTCATAAAGCGCAGTGAGCTCTACAGATGAACATATAACAACTTTTATGGAATGAAATTCATGTCTGTGCAGGGTCTATTTTGTAGTCTTAATGCGTGTTTTGTGGTCCATTATCCTTATTGTGGTCCTCCACATGGAAGTAAATGTCATCCGCAGGGCCCTTTTAGCTGCCAAGCTTACATTATAGTTTTACTGACACGAAGAGCCAAAGTTGATTTTTCTGTTTTTTTAACTGACATGGTAAACTTTTTACTGACATCAATAAAAACAACATAAACAATACAATAGCATCATTATGATCACATCATAATTGTGAAACACTTCCAGATGTGATGGGGAAGGCTTTGGGAGGAGTCGTCAGGACCCCACCACAGGTAGGACTGGGGCCCAGGAACTCCAGGTACAATGACACACTTGCTGTATCCCCCGCCCCACCCTCTGGGTGCACAGAGGGGCCCACTGAGCATTTTACGCTTCAGGTTCTCAGGTACTACAGCTGCTGTTGGAGAAGCTAGTCTGTTCTTATAATGCAAGCAGCTTATAGTAACAATCTCTCTGGACTCCTGTCTGGATAAACAGCCCTAGGCTAAATGGAAAGTGGGGAGACAGAGTTAGAGAGGAGGCCTGATAGAGGTAAGTGGGGGGGAAGGCAAAGTTTAGGTTATAAACAAAACTTTCTGTTGCTTAAAAATGTGATGAGGATTTTGCAATCCTGGCAGCATAGGGTCTGAGGAGGGAGTCCAAGTGAGTGATAGGGACATGGGATTTTTCTCTCATCATAACAGGTGATTTGACTTCATCTTCCTCTGTACGCTGTTCTGCAGTGTTTTGAATCTTTACAACAGTTTTGATTTGCTGTCACAGTATGACTTGTTCCCATGACTTACACATCACTGCATTTATTTCCTCCCATTCTGTAAGTTCCCGGATCTTCAAAGCATCTGATGAAATGGAATTTTTCTTCCATGAAAGCTCATGCAATAAATAAATTTGTTAGTCTTTAAGTGCCACAGGACTCCTTGTTTGTTTTACTGAACTAGACTAACATGGCTGCCCCTTTGAAATTTATTGCATGAGCTTTTGTGGGAGAAAAATCCCACCTCGCCAAACCCTTCAAGATGGAGAATTTACGTAATGGGAGGCAAAATCACCTGTTGTAATAAAAAAAGAAACCAAAATCCCCATTTAATCTCTGTTTAACCCAATAGGTGATTTTGCCTCTTTTTACCTGACCGCCCTCTAATTAATATGCTGTTTTCCACTGTTTGAATCTAAGCAACTGCTTTGATTTGCTGTCACAGTATGACCTGTTCCCATGACTTACACATCACTGCCTTTATTTCCTCCTATTCTGTAAGTTCCCTGATCTTCAAAGCATCTGACGAAGTGGAATTTTCCTCCCATGAAAGCTCATGCGATAAATAAATTTCTTAGTTTTTAAGTGCCGCAAGACTCCTTGTTTGCTTTGCTGGACTAGACTGACACAGCTACCTCTTTAGAACTTAGGGAACTGCTGTGCTTCCTCTCCCACTAGTTCTCTGACTGTGATCCCCTCATCAGCTGTGTGTTAGCAGTCTCCCTGCATCCCTCTACTACTCCCCAGGTCAGTGCCTGGGGGACCAGGCAGGAGCTGATGGCCAGCACAGCAAGCAACAGTTAGGCTGCTTCCTGTATGAAGGAGGGAGAGATTTTTATGGACATTTCCTTTAATTACAGATTCACAGACAGCAAGAAATTTGCATACTACTTTTAAAACTGTCCGTACATTTACAGAAGGCTGGTGTTATTCATAGATCTCAAAGTTCCCTAACCCATAATCCCTGAGATATGAAGATAGGAAGCCACCTAGCAGACCTACTGGGTGTAGGGAGCTAGTTTAGCAGGGATAGGGAAATGAGAAGGGGCTGGGGGGGTGCGTTTCATATCTGAGAGATTAAAATGGCTGGTTTTCAGATATGTGCCAAAGTTAAGTGGGCACTTATATCTCCACTGGCCTGCCCATCTCTAATTGGTTGTCCAGCTGGTCTCTGAAACATGACTGAATCACAGTGCCTTTGATATATCACCCACTTTTATGTGTAAAATAGGGAAACTGGGAGAGAACACTCTTTTGATACACAATCTGTGCTGAAAGATCAATAGCAGCTTAACATGCATTTTTGTCTAACATGAGTTGTGCAGGGCTTTGTAATAAAAACTGTTTCATGCAGTATGTTGGGATAACTGACTCCATCACCAAGTTGTGTACTTTCATCACAGTTACCTCTCACTGAGCTGTCAGAAGTAACCATGTTGTTGGAGGAGGGGAGAGGAAGCACGTTATTTTAGTCACTGAAAACATTCCTCCATCATTGCAAAATATTAGACATTTATATGGGAGTCTACATGTCTGTTCATTTTACATGAAGCAGACTGGACAAAATCTTCAGCTGCTGTAAATCTCTGTGATGCCTTTGAAGATGATGATGATTGATCCTATTTTATCTCCACATGTTGTTTAGGGTTTTAACAGGCATTAACAAAGAAAGATTAATATAAGATTTGAAGATGTGTCTTAGAAAAAAATATCAGAAATCAAAGCGAGAGTTGCCATGATTATCTTCCGGTACGTCAGGCAAGCATCTCTCTCGCAGACTGCACAGGGAATCAGAGCTTTTCAAAGATCTGAGAAGGGAAGGTCTTTTTTTTTAAAATGTATTTATTTATTTATTTTAAATGCCAGACTGAGAGCCTTAAATTAAATTACCTAGAGGAAACGTGATTATGGCAGAAGACTGAGATTCTTGGTCTCTGCTTATGGCTCTGGCCCCAATTTACTGTGTTGGTAACTACCTGATGCCAAAAGCATCCACTGATTCTGGCTGACTCAGTGTTTGGGTAATCATGATTCATAGATTCCAAGGGCAGATTGGACTGTGTGATCATCTTGTCTGACCTCCTATATAAGACAAGACAGGAAAGCACCTCAAAACAATTGCTTCCACAGATCTCTTAGAAAAACATCCCATCTTGATTTAGAAATGGTCAGTAATGGGGATTCTACCACAGCCCTTGGCAAGTTGAGCCAATAGTTAATGACTCTGACCATTAAAAATGTACGCCCTATTCCCAGTGTGAATTTGTCTAGCTTCAGTTCTCAAACGCTGGCTAATTGTGTAAATTTCTCTGCTACTTTAAAGAGCCCATTAGCAAATATTTCTGTTCCTCATAGACTGTCATCGTCACCTCCTTAGCCTTCTTTTTGTTAAACTAATTCTTGAAGCTCCTTGAGTCTATCATCACTAGGCATGTTTTTAAACTGTTCTTGATGCTCTTCTCATAACCCTCTCTAATTTATCAACATTGTTTGTGAATTGCGGATGCAAGAATGGAATAAAGTAGCCCAACACCCATTGAATACGTGCCAAATTTAGAATTAAGATACCTTCTATGCTGCTCCTCAATATTCCCCTGTTCATATGTTCAAAAATCACATTAAGCCTTTTGTCCATGCTGGAAGCTCATATTCAGCTGATTATCTATCCCATGCATCCCAAGTCTTCTTTTGCATGACTCCTTTCCAGAACAGTCCCCTGTCCTGTATGTATGGCCAACATGCTTTGAACCTAGACTATAGAGTTATATTTAGCCATATTAAAATGTGTATTGTTGTTTGTAACCAAGCACTCGATGTGCTACCATATCAATGACCTGTCCTCTTCATTATTTACTGCTTTAGGATTTATTACCAAATTGTGTCATCTGCAAACTTTATCACTCATGTCATCTTCAAGGTCAATGATAAAAATACTAAATTACGTAGGACCAACAACCAGTCCTTGCAGGACTCCACCTGAAACATATCCCACTTGATGATGTCCCATTTACAATTACATTCTGAGACCTAATACTTAGCTTACTTTTCCATTCAATACATGCCATCTTAATTTTATATCAGTCTAGTTTTTAATCAAAACATCATGTGGTACCAAGGCAAAGTATTTTACAACAAGATTATTATCAACCAAATTTGTAATCCCATGAATTAAAAAAAAAAACCAAGTTAGTTTGGCAGGATCTATGTTCCATAAATATTTTCAGTGTTAAGCACCATTAATTATATTATCCTTGTTTAATTCTTTATTAATCAAGTCTCATATCGGTTGCTCCTTTATCTTGTCTGAGATTAATGGACACCTGCTTACCTAAGTCACCCCTTTACCATCTTTATATATTTGCACATGAGCTTTCTGGAACTTCCCCAATGTAACAGGGCTTCCTGAAAAATCACCATTAATACGTTCAGCCAATTCTTCAAAAACTCTCGGATGCAAGTTATCTGGGCCTGCTGGTTTAAAAATGTCTGCCTTTAGTAGCTGCTTTCCTATTGAGACACTAGGCACTCCCTAGGCTCTAATTTTCAGAGGCACAGATCAATGTAGTTCCCTTTGACTTCAGATGGAATTGTGAGATTTGAGCATCTCTGGAAATAGGGCACTGGATATCTCAGGCTGGATACCTGAGCATTTGAAAATGCTGGCATTTATGATATTGGTTCCTCAATGGTCTGGCCGCGAAAGGCTGTCGCCACTGGACCTTCCTGGGTGGCTTGTGCTTAGGCTTGACAATTTCATTTTTATGATTTTGACAGCTAATATCAATGTGTATTTTTAAGCCTTTAAAAAGCTATTTTATTAATTTAAATTTTCCCAATTGCATGAAATTATGTGAGGCAGAGGGGAAGCGAAAATTATTTAATGACAGTAGATTTTTGAGAGTCAAAAAGTTGAAGCTTTGTAAGCATTAAAACCTACACTGTCAACTCCACATCTGAAAGTTGTTCATCTTAAATCAACAAACCATGTTATTTTTTTTAGTGTTTGTTCACTAGTGCATTTGTAACAAGCCTAACTGAAAAAAAATCTAGCCCACAATAGTGCTGCAGCTCTTGTGTGAACACTACCTCCACTGATTGGCGAGGTTCTCTTGTCACTATATGTAATCAAGACACCTCCCTGAGAAGCTGTAGCTAGTTAAACGGAGGAATTTTTCCAAAGAGCTAGTGGTGTCTACACCATGAGTTAGGTTGGCATAGCTAAGTCTCTCTGTGGAAAGATGAATCCACACCCATGAGGCCATGTCAACATTGATGATGGCAGATTTGCTGCCATCAGATTGATCTTTCCAGATCGATCTAGTGGTCAGTTAAGAGCTGTTAAGTCAACCTGGAAACGATTTAACAAAACCATGCCTTCAAGTGGCATAACGTTGCATCAGTGGAAATGCATTTCCCATCCTCACAGTGCAGTGAAGATGCTGCGCTGAAGGGGAGCTAGGAACTCAAACAGGAGTTATGCAGGTTAGTTAGTGTAGTTTACATGACTCCTGTTGACTACTGCCGATTTCATTGCCCATGTAGAGACCTTGCCTGAGAGATGTAGTTATGCTAATGTCAGTTCCTAGGGGACACCAGCCCTAAATTGTTGGAGTTCTCAAACAGTATTTTTCTCACTCTGCCTAGCTGAAAAATTTGCTGATTATTGATGGAAATATATTTTTGTTGATTTGTGTATGTACAGTGAAATCAAAATTTACCAACACTTACCCGTCAAAACCTAATCCTCCCAAGCTGAGCCATGAAGCTCAATTCATTAAGGTTTGTAAAGCACTCTGAGGGCCTCTGATGGAAGGCTCTGTGTAAGTACAAAGTACTGTATCATCATTCTAATATATGCCTAGATTTCTTAGCAGGACGTCTAGTGTCCTAGAAACACTCATGTAATTCACTGAAAGGTCTTTTTAATACTAGCTCTGAAATTCATCTTTTAAACATACTTCTGTTTCAAATACACTGAGTATGTAGCTCTCCACAGTAGTGTAGCTAATCATGTGGTGCACCAGCATTCAAAAGAATCAGCCCAGCTCCTCCACTGCTCTAAATCAGCATAGCTTCAGCACTGATTTACACTAGCTGGGGATCTCACTCATTTTCTGCTGCTAGGAGTAGAACATAAGAGCAATGCCATAATGAGGTATGGTGGCTGAGTGGTAAAGATGCTTGACTACAGTTATGAAGGTTGGGGTCAATTTTTTCATGATTGTCAGTTGTAAGACTTTTTCTATTTCACCACACTGCAAAATGGGTACCCTCTCCATCAGGCTGGGGCAGGCAAAGGTGACTGGACCTGATGCAGGCTGCGTCACTCCCTCGTATACAGTTACATACACAGGGAGTCCTGTGGCACTTTTATTGACTAACAAATTTATTTATCACACGAGCTTTCACGGGAGGAAATCCTGATGAAGTGGAATTTTCTCCCACAAATGCTTATGTGATAAATACATCTGTAAGTCTTTAAAAATGCCACCAGACTCCTTGTATGTTTTGCTGAACTAGACTAACAAGGCTGCCCCTTTGCAACTTATGTGCAGTTGTGTGTAAAACTGCCCCCTTGGCTTGGGAATTTTGTGTCAGGAAGGGAGAGAGGCAACAGTGGATTAAAAGGTGCCTCGTGGGTAGGGAATGATAGTTGGAACTGGGTAAAGAAGCAGTATTGTTCTGGGGAAAACATTTTCTAAAATGGATTGGAGTGTGAGTAAAATAAACTCCTTCATCATCTTGTGAGGACTGGGACAATCTTTAAAAAGGAGCACAGCCCTTCCCATGGATGCGGGAGAGTCAGGTGCCATCAGCTGCTCAGTGCTTCCTTCCAAAGGAAGGAGCAAAGTTGAGAGTTTGTTATATTGGAAACAGCAGGAGACACTGAGACTTTTTTTCTGGTGCATATCAGTGCTATGTGGCCACTCCACCTAGGAATCTGCAAGGAAAATGGAGCCGACCAATTGGCAGCCTCGCAGCAGGAGAACTTTAGAGAGCATGGGGCTGTTGGAGACATCAGTTCCACAAAGAGTAGCTAATATTGGTAGGGAGGCCATGGAGAGACCAGGCTGTCCTCCAGTGAAATACCATAAGATATCTATCCTATCACCATGTCAAGCTAGCAGTTAATATAGAATGAACTCAGTTCTGCAACTCCAGGAAGTGAACTTTGAAGTGGAGGACTTGAGTAGAGCTAGGCTTGGTACCTTTTCACCTGCTGCCAGTCAAGTGTCATTATTAGAAGAGTGGGGACAGAAGTTTTGGGACCCTCTGTCTCCTGACCGACAAGCCTGGCATACTGTAGCACATACAGCTTTTGGGACTGATGCACTTACCTGTGATCCTGGTTAGCACTGCAAAGTAATCAGAATCCAGACTTTGCAAAAAGCCACGCCTACAATTTCTCAGTGCGAGCTGTATGCCTTCACCCAAACCACTTGGGAGACGGAGTGTGCCAAGTAATCAGCGATTGGGTAATATCCTATTAAGCAGGTTCACCCATTTCTTTTGTTCCTGTTCAGATCTGTCATTCATTATGGAGTAATGGTCCCAGCATCTTGAGTTCAGTTACATTTTTTTGCAGCCTTTATACACAGCCTCATATTATCTGTGTATCTTTTTATGCCTCTCATTACAGCACAGCACCACATTTCTATGTGCAGTGGACGTATACAGTCATTGACATGAGCCATGTTGGTATGTTGGACACACTCTGCAACTGACCCACAGATGCCTTATCTAATGAACTCTTCTTTTGTATTTGTAGCATTTTTTAAATTAAATTTTCCCTCTCCCAAGGAATATATGGGGGTTTTGATTTTGTTTTTGTCATACTATTTTTCATATCTCCTTCAGAGTTGACTCATGATATTACACCAGAGCATATGGTGGTGGAGTTAAAGCAGGGCTGGCCAGTGTGATTTGACTTGGGGTTGGAGGTTACTGGAACTCCCTTCTTAAAACATCTGCTTGATCACCTGTACATAGCTTTAAAATTGCTGGATGATTGCCCAGCAGTGGCCTGAGCAGGGAATGGGCACAGATATATGTGGTGTATTTTAGTACTGGTAAGGAGCAGATGGTTACATGGTAGGATTTTTCAAAACCTCCTAAATCACTCAGAAATGTAAATCTTGTTCATTTGGTCTCCTAAATCAATGTGCATTTGAAAATCCCAGTTTTATGCTGGGATGCAAATGAAATATTAAGTATCTTTGGGAAACTTCTGCTTGCAGGTAGATGTTCTTTCTATGTGAAAGTCAGGGACCCAATTAATTTTAAAAGAGAGATGGTTCACTCTGATTTTAAGACTCAAACAGTAAGCCAGGGATCTCTGAAGTCACTGAAATGTAGAGTGCTAAGATGGGGGACACTGAAAAATGGAGTATCCACTGAGTTTGAGGGCTTCAGTGGCTCCCATGAAACTTTTTAGAGAGAGCAAAAAACAATTTGGTTTTGTTGTTGGGCTGGGTTTTGTTTCTTTTGTTTTTAAAAATATTATCTTCCAGAACTGAGGCCATATTGAAAAAATAATAAGCCAAATGAGATTTGGAATGGCTCTGAAAGGCAGGTTTAATGCAGTCCTCCCGTAGCCATAGGACCTCCCAGTGAGCATGTAAACCTGTGTTGGTAGGTGCTTGGATGGGAAACCTCGATGGAAAACCTGAGTGGAACTGTGAATCAACAGATATTACTCTCCCCTACACTAACAGCATATGCTTAAAGCCCTTCATTGTTGGTGTCTGTTTTTAAATACATTGCCTGGGAATTTCAGTGTTTATTTTAAAAACAGGTGAAAAAGTAGCAGTTTTGGGGATGGGTGCTCATGACATAGCAGTTCCATGGTTTTGGCTTACTCCCTGCTCATCTTGTTCCACCACAGCACAGAGGAAGAGAACAGGGCCACCAAGGGAGCAGAAAGTTGCACCCTGTGAGTACTTACTGACCCCAGTTCTATTGCCTACTAGTCTCATCTACCTCCTGGGACAGTGCTGAAGGGCTGTGGCCAGGAGGGGCTCCATCAAGAAGACAAGCAGATGAGACTGTGTGCAGGACTGTCTTTCCCTGTCTGTCAGGATCCAGCACCCCACTGGTTTTGTTTCCCCAGGTGCCTCTGTCCATTTCCTCTGCTGACAGAGCCCCTTTGTGACCCTAGGCCCTGCTGGCTTCTTCTACCTCCTTTGCAAAAAAATCAAGGGTCCCAAGTAAGTCAAATTGGAATGAAAGTCAGTAAAACCACAATACTGGCTTTTTGAAAATCCGGGATTGTCTCCAAACAAATCTGGAAATACCTAAAGTGAAGGGCCTTGTATACACACTGTTCTGATGAGCATTCCATCTTTTTGACAAGAGGTAAAACTAGGTCCTTATCACTTCTGTCTAAGAGGGAGGCTGTGGCACTTTTCGCTGTCCAGATTCCTTTTGGGGCAGTGATATTTTGCTTACCTAACAATGTCTGTTGTACAGTTCCTTACTGGTACACCATTGTGCTTACTTTCTTTTCTTAAACTATTTGATAAAAGTTCCACTCGTACAGCTAATGGATTCCACCCCAGATGCGGCTGCATTTCAAGAAAGCTTATATTTTTGTTTTCGTTTTTAAAGCACTTTGGGAGCCTTTGACATTAAAAGCACCAAGTTGTATATAATATAGCATTTTAGTATTATTCATCCAGCTCTGAAAAAGCTTTGAAATTGATTTATTGGTGGGTGGGTTGTGCATGCAGGCTCCAGAGACACAGAAATTAAGGAGTCATTATTGGATTTTTGCAATATTGCTTGGAAGACAATGCATCCCTTATTCAGTGTAGCAAATGGCTCTTGGTTTCTGCTCACGCAGCCAAGAAGAGAGGGCACTAGAAAGAAAAGAGTTACTCTTTCTATTTTTTCATTCACGTTATTTTGCATATTGCTTTAAACATTGTGTCTGTGTGTATGTGATACTTCACATCAAGACACTCATTTAAAAGTATACTATGCTTAGAGCTGAGTGAAAATCAGAATTTCCATCCTACAAGAAACCATGATGTTTCAACACTTGTTTTTTCCCAAACCAGGAGAAAAAAATGAAATATCAAATGATTTTGCAGAACAAAAAAATTCCCCAGAATGCTGGTTGGGAAATGGTGAAACATTTCATTGTGGGCTTTTTGATCAAAACAAACCAATTTGATACTCCTGCTTTTAAGTGTTTCATTTTAGTTTATTGAATTGACCCAACATATTTCATTTTAAATTAAGTCAGTATTAAATTGCACTGCTCTGTGGTGGTATATTCTTCATGGAAGCTGCAGTTCAGGTTCCCAAGGCCCCACATTTTCCCTTTGGCAGAGGCGCTCTGCTCAGTCTACATCTCCTGTAATGCACTTGCAGCAATATGGCTCTCCTGGGCACCAGTATTCCTGGGGAGGGAACTGTGTTGCATCATGGGAAATGTGGTCCACCCAGGGAGTCTAGATTACTTACATAGGGCAGAGTGAGGATGCATCAGGCACACTGAACTAACAGCTCCCATGAGACAAAGTGCTACTATAGTGAAATGATAGTTAATGTTGAACTGACTCTACTGAAACACTTTAGGGCAGTTCAACAAACAAAAGTATTTTGACTTCCATTGATATCAGTGATCTTTGAGTCAGACCCTTAAGGTATTCTTTAGCTGGATCAGCAGTATTAAACACTTACAGCTGTCCACATCTGGCACACAGGTGTTTAATTATGATCTTGTTAGCTGGCAAAATGATTTTTGTGGTGAAGGATATGGGAAATCACCTACTGTTCTTACCCACATCCCTTGACATTTATATTATTTAACATACCAGCATCACCATAAATCAAAGCTTAAATACCCATAAAAACCCCACAGTCACACACTTTCTAAGGGGGTGGTAAAAGAAAAAAAAACCCAAGATCTTGATACTAAGGGATTTTGATAATAGAAAGTGGGAAGAGACAAAGATTAACAAATTTCTTTGGCCAGAAGCTTTTGTGGGCTGCAGCCCACTTCATCAGATGCACTGGGGCTGACTTTGCCTCTCTGTGACACTGCTATAGAAGCAGAATAACTAACTGACTTCAGCGGTTGTACTGTAGTTTTCACATTAGTTAACTGACTCAGAATTTTGTGCTAAGGAGTTGTTCTACAGAAAGCTCAAGGGAAATAACTATGTGTAAATGGATGAAAGTTAAAGGAAAATGTAGGCTGGAGAGTATTCCTGACTGTCAGGGCTATTAGATTGTGGGCTAATCTCCCAAAGGAAAGAAAGAATATCCAGTCATTTGGGATATTTAAAATTATATTGGCAAAGACATGGTAATGCACAATCTTTTTTGGGATGGAGAATGGACTGGCTTGATTGAATAGATTCTTTCCACCTCTAACGTCTATGACTCTGGCTTAAAGTGAGACAGAGAGACACAGAGAAATTTATCGAGCAAGCAGTCTCTGGCATGGACTTGGGTGCAATTTTGGGGCAAAATTCTTTTTGATCAAGAATGCTGATTTGGTTAATTGAAATGTTTCATGAATTTGTGTCAACTTAGCCTAATTGCTTTGGTTGGAAAAACTTCAAAAAGTTTTTTGTTCCAACAGTTTGGAAAGGAAACATTTTGATGGTTGCAAAGGAAAAAACATTTCATTTGAGTTTTACTTTAGATTTTTTTTTAAGTGCTGGGGCAGGAGAAGATAAATAACTTTCAAACCCATAATGCAACATTACATCTGAGGTTGAACAAAAATTTGAAAACATTTCATTGCAGGTTGATCCAATATGAATTCTACCCCCCCACAAATAATTTTTCACTTGGGGCAGTGAATGGAAAAAAAACAGTCATTCATCCAGATCTACACAGGAGCTTGCTGTATGAGAGTAAACTGGCTGTCCAGGCATTGGCTGTAGGAGCTACCAATAGCTGTCTAGAAGCAGGTTCACCTGGCACTAGATCTGCCAGTTCAGGAACAGAACTGACAGCTGTGCTATCTAGCAGTTAAAGTTAGCCAGAATGTGGCAGAATGCCATTCCGGGGCCTGCTGTTTTTAGGGGCTCAGCCTTCCAGACCCTCTAAAAATAGGAAATGGAGCCACAACACTGCATTCCAGGGCTCACCATTTAAAAATAGCAGGCCCAGAATGCAGTGTTCTGGCTCCATTTTCTATTTTTAGGGGCCAGAACGCTGAGCGCCTAAAAATAGCAGGCCCCGGAATGGCATTCTGCCACACTGGGCAGGGCAGGGAGTTCTAAAAACTCCACTCTGCCCCCCCCCCCCGCTTAGTCTCACTGAGCATGCTCAGAGGCTTTGAGCATGCTCAGTGAGACCAGGCTTCAGGCCCAAGCCTCAGCTCAGGCTGGGGCCCCTCCCTATGGCAGCCGTTTGGGGGGGCAGCAGCTGGGGTGGGGGTAGGTGTTTGGAAGGCATGAGCTGCAGTGGTGGGCAGGCGTGTGGGGCAGTAGCTGGAGTGGGGGTTAGTGGGGGGGGGGGGGGGGTTTGGGGGGCAGGTGTTTGGGGGTCAGGAGCTGATGTGTGTGAGGGGGCCTGCACTGGCATGAGGGGGGATCACCAATTTACGAGTGTTCTGGGGCCTGCAAAATTATACTTTAACTTCCAGTATTATCCCAAAACCAGATTGTGAGGCTTGTGCCAGGTATGCTGCTCCACCTCTCAGCTGCTGTTGGATTCGCTCCTGCTTTCCCTCAGTCTCCAGCCCTTCGTGAGTTGCAGCTGGGGATGGAGGCAAGGAGACTCCTGAGTTTCCTGGGCACAGGTGGCAGTGGCAGCTCCAAGTTCTTTTACTTCTGGCTTGTAAACAGTCAACATTTTATTTAAATACTCAGCAGGGGAGGGCTTGGGTCTGAATATTGATCCGGGCTGGGAGAGTGGTGTAGTCTCTCATCTGACTCAGGCCTGCTAGTCTCAGGGATCCCCTCCCCCGCCCACTGAAGCCACCAGCAGAAGATGCCCAGATGATGTTTAAGTGGACATTTTAATTTCAAAGGAATGAGTGGCCAGGTTCCTCTGTTGGCCCTGTGCTAGGTGCAGTGGGGTGGGAACAGAAAGCAATCTTTCTACCCAGACATTCCCCCCCCCCTTTTTTTCTCCTGACTGTGAGCCCATCTGGCAACAGACATTGCTTCAAGGGAATGACTTTTATGGGGTGAGTGGGGAAGAAAAAGCAACAGAACCTAGAAGGCCGCTTTGAAGAGCTCCCATCTTTTCTCAGTCCTGTGAATTCTCTCTTAGCCTCCTGCATCTTGGGATGGTCTGTGTGCACCAGGGCCCTGGATGCACACGTGTCCACATCTGTGTGTCTCTGGGTGTTCCTTGTGGCATGTATGTCAGTCACATACCTCTGGCATGTGTCTTGGACCATAAGTACATGGATCTGTGTTTGTGCCTCAAAGTATGTTTGTCTGTCTATGCATTTGTTTCCTTCTGGCATGTCTGTGTCAGGAGGATGGCTGTCTGCCCTGAAATCTAAATGAGCTACCTAACTAGTGACTCAGCAACCACTAATGGATTGCAATAAATTGGTCTCCGGACTGGGAGCCAGGACGAACCTCCCACGGAGTGGAAGAGAGTGATTAACCGCTTTGTGTACTGCAGGTGTCAGAAGCAACCTCCTTGTGCCTAGGCCAAATGTGGCTGGAGAGATTTTTTTAAAACAAAGTAGGGCTACTTTGGCTGCTAACCAGATTCCTTTGACCTGAGCCTTTCAGAGGAAAATAAATGACTGAAACCCACTATTCTACAGAGTGAAGCAGGACTCTCAGGGATGCAGCAGATTACATCAAAGCCAAGCAATACAGGCACAGAGAAGAGACTTCAGTGCCAAACACATTGTATTACATGTCATTTTACATTGAAATTCAGAGCTCCTTCATGCTTCACAGCTGCTGCCCTGATTCTCTCATCTGATCACCATTTAGTGGTAAGTAGATAAGCTCTAGGAATGTCACTTTCCTGAGCAGCCTCCCAACCTCTCTTCTTACTAGGCAGATGTATCTGTGCCCACAACACCCAGCAGATGTATACAGCTGCCATCTGCTGTGCGACTCTCCAGTCAGTGGAGATGTGCCTGAGAATCCATTTGGATCTGGATTTCAATCATCTCAGAGCTTGGAGGTGTTCACATCTTGGGGTGGGGTGCAGGGTCCATTCTGGACTTTTGGGCCAGGACAGAGATGTGAGCCAACTGTGGAACCAGATTAAGGCCCTAATGGACCCTACCGTGAGAATAACTGCTGGTTAAATTAATGTCTTATAGCACAATCTGGTACTTTCCAGAAGCCAGCAATCTGCTTTTCAGAAGGACATTCACATCAGGGATAGTAACAACTTCTGTCTGTGCATAAGAGATCATCCAGCTGTCCCAGAGTATTCAGCCATTTCTGTAATGCTGCCTAACTCTTCTATGGTGCTTTTTGTCAGCTGATCTCACAACAGTTGGCAAAGGAGTTTGCTATCAGCCGCATTTACAAATGGGGAAAGTGAGGCACGGAGCAAGATGAAGAGAGTTGCTTGAGGTCACCCAGAAGGTAAATGGCAGAGGAGACTACAGAAACTAGTGCAATGCTGTGCCCGCTAAGCCACACTGAGAGGCTCCACTGGGTAGTTTCACATCCAGATTTGTCTCCAGCCAAGTTCAGAGCTGTTTGGGGCTGGGGTTCTGGCTTCACTCTAATTTTGATCCAGATAGGGATTGTGAGATGGACTCCACCAATGATAGGAGAATGCTTCTCATCCCTTCACCCCAGGCAAATGCTGCCTTCAGTGATGTTGCTGTGGGACAAGAATGATTCCACTACCAGATGCTTCTGCAGCAGAGGTCCAGAGGTGACTATCAGTAACAGGTATGGCCTCAGTTGAGACGCAGAGGAGTCCTGAAGGTAGGAAGACAGGAGAGGCCAGTTTGGGGCTGAGGAATAGACACCACGGTACTGGGTCAAAAGCAGCCTTCGTGTTTTCTTTCATGGGCCAATGCTCAGCCTGCTGCCCCAGCTGCGCAGTAACCTGTTTAGTGGGTCAGACTGATCCCTTTCATGGGGCCCTGCACTGCTGGGTGAAGAACGACAGTCTGAGTAACTGTGGCCAATGCAATCCCAGCTCTTTCCCTTTATGAGCCGAGAACACTGTAGAGCAGTGTCCTGTGGGGGGCTGGCGCCCCATGGAACAGGGTTCCAATCCCAATCAGAACCATGAATTTGGGTGCACTAAATCTGTTGCCTGCCACTCATTTAGCTCTGGCTGATTTCTAAGCATGGTCTAATAGCCCCTGTACATTAAAACAATTTAAGGCTCCTTCACAGTCCCCAGGAGAGCTGCCTACAGCCCCCTTTGGCTTATCTCCCTTTATCAACATCAGTGTGGCAGCCAGGCTCCTCTTTCAGCTAAGGAGACTCCTTTTCCTTCCTTAATGTGGTGCAGCCAGCCAGAGCCTCTCAGAGGGCTGGTATTTTGTATTCATGAAGCGGCTCCAGCTAGCTGGATGCCTTCCTTTACATTACAGAGAAGAGGCTGTCCCTGCCAGAGATCACTCCTGAAATATTTATCAGGCTTCCACAGGCAGGAGGAATGAATGGATGACTGACAGGCTGCTTGGCCTTAATCTTGCTAAGTGGGTCCAAACGAGGGTTGTCAAACCAGACTGTAGAACAGCATCGGCTAAGTGTGTGTTCTCGTTCCCTACGTGTACAGAGATGCATGTGGTGCCTGATTGCAAATGAGGGCAGCCAGGATTCAGGCTTTCCCACTCCATTTTGCAGCAGCAATGCAAACCCCCAAATATATTTAGCTTGGGATTTCCTGGCCAGATCTAGGCTCCTTGTCCAGCCCAAGAAAATATGCAAGATGACAGAAACTTCAGCCTGTTGAACACTGAACTGTAATTTATGTCTGGGCTTTTCACTCTCCCATTCATCACTCCATTTAATAGCAATCACTTCATCCACTGGAGCTGGTAACCTAGGGGCTGGGAATCTCCTTTAATGCTTCAGCACACACAGGTGCTTCTAATGATGCCACCGACCCGTTGGCTGCAAATGAATCCTCTGAATCTAAAAGCATAAGCTTCAGATAAAGAACCAAGGCTGGGCTGCACAACAGGACTCAGGCAGTTCCCTGCTGAATGTTAAAGGCACTGAACATTTAGCTAAGGGGGTCAGCAACCAGAAAGTTAAGAAGAGCTATTTTTAAAAATTCCTTCAATAACCAAGTGTTTTGAGAGCTGCAATGAGTGTAGCTTCCTGGTGGGGAGCTGGGCCAGGTTGCCTACTGCAGCGTACCTGGCTGGGGGGAGGGAGCAGGGGTTAAAGTAGGCCAGAATGCACCAGAATGGCATTCTGGGGACCCTAAAAATAGAAAATGGAGCCAGAATGCAGTGCTCAGGTTCCACGGAATGCTGAGCTCCTAAAAATAACAGGCCTCAGAACTGCATTCTGGGAGAACGGGGGGTACGTCAGTCACCCCAGCTCCCCTGCGCTAGAGGCAGAAGCCTCAAAGCACAGCCTGCGGGCATGGGAATTAGGGACAATTCTTCACTGCCCCAGTGCGTGGCTGCTGGTGAGTGTTGGGGCAGTTCGCCTGTGCTCCCCTTCAGGAGCAGGAAGCTTGCGCTCGGGGGGGGGGCTTGTCCCTGCTGCAGGGTGCCTGAGCTGGGGTTGGGTATTGGGGGCAGGGTGTGGATTTTGGGGGTGGATATTGAGGGCAGTATTTGGGGTGGGGGCAGGTATTTGGGGGGCAGTAGCTGGAGTGGGTGAAGGGGACCTAGACCTGTGTGAGGGGGGCCTGCAAATTTAGGAAAGCTCCAGGGCCCCCCAAATTATACTTTAGCCCCTGCGAGGGAGCTTGGAACCAGAAGCAGGACCTCTACAGGATTCGCTGGGGGGGGGGGGGGGGGGGCTTGGATCCTGGTGTGGGCCACCCACAGGGTCCCCAGGGGCAGGAGGGGGGCCTGGAGCTGCAAGGAGGCACTCAAAGAGCCATATGCACCTTGGGTGCTGCAGGTTGCAGACCCCTGGTTTAGGTGCATAAAATATCACAAGTCCGCTGCACTCCCTAAATCTCAGCTAGGCATCAGGGGTCCCTATAGAGCAAATGGAGAGAGAGAAGCAGCACTTCAGCGTGTGGCCTGGCTTTTGTGGATCACTTTCTGGGGCAGGGCCAGGTGTTCTCAATGTTTTCTACATTATGACAAAGTTGGCAGTGTGGCTGACTGTGCATGACACAGACGCATGGAAGCCCCCCTGCAGCATGTGAAACAGCAACCACTGACGTGTTCATCAGTGGCTCAAGACCACACAGCTGCCATAAGAAGCTGGGGTTGGTGGCACTTTCAGCATTTCAAGAAAGAAATGTCTCCTGCCCCTGCTGCCATAAAAAAGAAACAAATAAGCAAAAAAAAAAAAAAAGGACTCTGTCACCAGTGGCACTTCCGACAGTGTTGCAATAAAAAAAAGTCCCTACTGCTGAAAAAACGTTGCCGCCAATGGTGTGTTAGTGGCAGCCCTAAACCTAGCCCCCTGCTGCCATAACTTTTGTATTGTGGTTGAGAACCCTTGTTTTAAGGTGCCTTAGCTGGTCAGTTGATGATGTGGACTGGAGAGGTGTGTGCTGAACCCTTGGAACTATGTACCTCATTCTGGTGCGGGAAGACCCTGTGTTCTGCTTGGAGCTCTATGAATGGGAACCTGCTGGCTGTGAGCAGGAGGCTTTGGTCCTAAGCCACATTCTGAGGGAGTGAGTTGTGCCCTACCTTCTTCCACACAAAATAGCCAGTGCTCACCTTTTAGCAATTAGAGCACATACCATGAATGTTGCAGATCCAGGCGCAATTCCATCCTCTCTACAGGGAGAGAGAGCTAGAGGAGGCAAATACGTGGCTTGCCCACGTCCTAGGAGAGTGCTCCACTCCTGACCTGGAGCATGCAGGGGCTCCCTCAACCTCTCTTGTTGAAGCTGTTCCACAGTGGATACATAATGAAAGATATTGTACATATCTGACAAGTCTTATTTACAGAGCACCTTGCATCCTAGAATGATTTACATGTTCAGGGCTCACCTAGACTTGGAGGCAGCCAGTGTAATTCAAAAAGAGTACACCCAGCTGAGGCACCACTACTACTCCCTGACAGTGGCTTTGTCTGATAGCCCCAACTTCCAAATTATAAGTAGATCCGTCCCTGGTTTGCTTATGAAATTTGACAACGGCACAGCTTGAGTGGTGCTGGCTGCAGGCCGAGCTACAGAAGCACTTGGCTTCTACATCATTTTGTCCATTTCTTTTCTAACAGGAGACTTAGCAATTTAACGTGACTTAATGATACCATGCAGGTCTGATATCGGTGGCAAATCGCAAAGGGGTTCTTGATATGGATGTGATTGTTTCTACATGGTCTAGTGGGCAGACTGAAGCCCTGTGCCCTCTTCAATATACTGCACATGATGTATTTGGTGATTACTGCATTTTGATTAAAGAACAAGGATACATTCATGCTTGTAGGCGGCAGAATGCTGCCTGGGTGACTGAGCTGCTGGGGATTTTTATACTGAGCTAGGCATCAGGCCAACGTTTCATGAGTGTGCACCAAATGATTACAGTAGGTGTAAAAACATCTCTTTTTCTAGGTCACCCAAGCAATGTCTGGGCCTGAGGCAAGGCGCCTCATGAATTATCCCTCTGGCCTTGAAGCAAGGCTGTGCTAGTGTTTAACAAGAAGGCCAGGAGCAAAAACCCCAGCACTTGAGTTTGGTGGATATCTATATAATTGCACAGCAGATGTCATGCATATTTTATAGATATAAAATATATATTTGCATATTGCCCCTTCAAATAGGAGGACTCCTGCCCATGGGTGCGAGGCTTTCCTTTTGGGACAGCCATTTTTGGATGCGGTGACCAAATTAGACTCATATTGCTTTGCCTCCTGCAGACTCTACATTTGTTCTTTCTTGGTGTGTTGCATTCCTTCAGATACAATAAAATCCCTTCAGTCTGAGAGCCCAGACCTGCTCTTTATGTGTAGCAAAACCCAGCGCCAGACATCTACACGCATGCTGAACATTGTTGCAGCATTTAAAGACCTGCAGCATGCGGAACCTGGGGTACGTGGTCGCAGACTTGTTGAACTTCTCTATGCTAGGCTCAGGGTGAGGAGGAAAGGGGTGGTTAAGCTGTCTCACAATAGAAAAAACTTGGTGTTCATGCTGCACTCAGACGAGTGGCAAGAACAACTCAGCAGTAACAAGGCAAGTTATTTGAAGTCTTGGAATGAAAGAGAGAGTGTGAGTGAGAGGGTGGGGTTAGCTGGAGAATTCGCTACAAAGTCATGTTGGCTTTTTTCTACCAGTTTGAGGGGGCTGCTATTTTTGTGTGGTGCCAATAATGTAGGCTGTGCACATAGGAAAAATGGTGTGAGCCACGGATGCAGGAGCACGGTTTTGCTGCCTCAGTGATTAATACCATGCAGAGACATGCAGCAGCTGCACATACCAATGTGGGTAGAGTGGGCTTCTGGGTAAGGAGACTGGCCCACTAAAAAAAGATGTTTTCCTCTTTTCCTGACTTACAGGCCTCTCCAGCGACTTCATGGAACAAGACCCAGCTAGCAGGCTGGAGGGCTTGTTGGCCCCCAGCTGCTGGAAAGGTTCTGGTTTGTATCTGCCTTCCACTGGCTGATGAACCATGTGCAGAGCAAGGCAGGAAGCAATGATGGATGGATGTAATGTGGCTCACACACAGTTACTGGTGGCAGGCGCCTGTAGAATGGACAGCAGCACATCCAGAGAGCTGCACCTGTCTGTTCCCTGCTATGTATGGTGAAACAATGTTACTGAAGGGAAGCAGTGTGGATTAGGGGCTAGTGCAGCAGATTGCATTTCAGGAAGCCAGCGTGCCAGTCCTGGCTCTCACCTGTTGGGCGACCTTAAGCAAGTCACGTCTTTTCTCTGTGCCTCAGTTTCTCCCTCTGTTAAAGGGGGGGAAGAGAGAACCATCACCTAAGGAAAAGTGCTTAAAAGAACCAGGTATTGCATATATTTTTAAAATTGAAACCCACAGTTCTATTTGCCAAGCCACTGCAACAGAGTCACCCAGCAACCTGATACCTGACGCTCCAAATCCCATCTCTTGTTGACTAATGTAGGCACCCCACAGCACTGGGTCATTGCCTTGTCTTGGTCTGGGCTCTGCCCTCCCCCTGTGAGCATCAGTGAGCTGTTTTCACGTCATTCTGCCCCGTTCTGGACAATGCGCCAGCAATGAGAGATTGCCCGTTTCCTGCTCTTGGTGTGTGTCATTGTGTATGACAGGAAGGAAATCTGCCATGGCATTTGGCCCTGTGCTGTCTGATGCTCCACTGGCTATAACACTTTTAAAGGGGATTCGGGTGGGCTGGCATTCTCTCATTTTTGTATCTTTTCCACCTGATGACCTGTTTGTGCTCTTTGGGCATGACTGTGCTCCTTGTCTAGTGGTGCGGAGGGCTTGCTGGGAAGGACCTCTATGGTTATCAACTTGATCCAAGACTCACAGCAGGCAGTGGACCTCTATGGTTATCAACCTGATCCAAGACCCACAGCAGCCTCTCCAATGGCTTCAGTGAGCTGGCTCAGGCTCTTTGGCTCTCTCCTTGCAGTCAGAAGATGTCTGGCTCCTTTTCCAGCTTTCTATAAGCATTCCAGTTGCAAGGTAATGGCGACATCACAAAGTCTGGCAAAATTTTCAAGGCTGGCCCTAAAATCTGTAATGGAGCCACCTGGAAGACATCACATCCAAACATCCCCAGCAGGATCAATATTATTGAATTGGTTAATGGCAAAAATTAAACACTGTCTCTATATGCTCTGCCCTGCCTTCCATTTTGTTTAGCTGATAGAGTCCACAGATATGGCTATTAATTTTTTGGCCTGCTCCTGCACTATTGAATCTGATGGGCATTTTTTTATTGCCCACAAAGGGAGCAGGCCCACATGCTGATCAGTATGGTCTCTATGGCTAAATTGCTTCAGAAATTGAGCAGGCTTTTTCCTTCCATGGCTGGGGCAACTTGTTGCAAAATCTTTTCTCTTTGCAGTGAAATTTTAAGTGGCAACTGGCCATCAAATGAACTGCCAATTGCTTTGTCCTTGGCTACAGTAGGTTATTTGGACTTCGTTTTTTTTTGCTTGTTCTAAACTGATTTAAAAAATAATGAAGTCCATTCTGTGCTTGCAAATGGACTTTTGGTGAAAGGAGTATGTTTCCAGGTTATTTTGGAGGAAAGTGTATTCTTCTCTTTCCAGTTTTTGTTGATTTTGTTAGCTCTTATCTTCCATTCTTTATTTCACAGTTGCCTGAGCATTAAAGGACATTTATTCTTCTCCTCAGCCAGGTGGATCCAGCACCTTAAACTTCTGCACATTAAAATATTGCATCCAGCAGACAGGGACAGAAATGCTCAGTGACCACCAAATGAAACGGCCAGCTTAGGTTCATATCACACCATACCAGCCAACCTAGATGGCAGTCTGCTACAGCTTAAGGATTCCCTTGTTCCACGTCAGCTATATAACTATAAGGCCTGAAGTTGTTAAAATATAATTTGATGGACCCCGGAACCTTTCTAAACTCTGGGCTCTCTTCCTGTATTATCTGGACCCCTTTCATGCATGTGTGAGCCCCAGCCCAGGTAGGCATTTGCAACCACTTCTCAGTACCATATGCATTGGTTATCACTCCATGAAAATAGTTATAATTTTATATGGCATTTGTCTATATCAATTATTGTCACAAACTAGCAAACACTGCATAATGCAATAAGTTTTGTGATTAACAGCGTGATAATTAAATAAAATGTGATATTTAATTGATTGAACACAATGCAAGGCATAAGCAGAAACAATCGAGACATAAACGCACAACACTACATTTATTGCTTGCAGTAAAACACAGATACACAATCGCTCATTAATATCAACATACATACAGTTTTTGGTTGAAGCTAACTTCAACCAAAACAGTTTATAAAATCAATTAATATTTTTTCATTGTCTGCCCCATTGATTTCATTGCTGCGCCTTCAGCTTGAAAGCCAGTCTTTCTTGAGAGACCCTGAGTGCTAGCTGCTGCTCTCTGATTTAGAAGTAACCATGATTTGACATACTTTAAAGGTTTCCACAAAGCAAGTGGTGTCCCATCAGATTTGTAGCCCAGAAATGGCATTCCTATGTGCTACCATATACTTTAACCCCTGCGTGATCATGCATTCCTCACTCAGACAGTCCATGGAAGTAAACAGTCACCAAGGGTTGCAAAATTGGGCCAGAGACTGATGCAACATTCCCTGCAGCATGCAAAGCCTTTCCATTGAGATCTGTACCAAGTGATGGAGCCCCTTCCTGGTTTTGCTGGTGGGAACTGGTGACCATATGCATGGCTGTTACAATTACTGTTGACAAAATGAGCTGCTGGAAGCTCACTTTTCTGCCAGGGGCAGGGAAAGGTGTGTTAAAGGGCAGCATACAGTTGTGTCTGGTTACTTGAGGAGAGTGGGCTCAGCTTTTTGGAGGGACCATGCACCTCCATCTCCTGTTGCTTTAAAAAGATGCAGCAGTGCTCAGCCCTTCTGAGTACCAGACTGCTTTTTTAGGGTCTGAAATGTGAATCCAGATGCTTACCATGAAAAGCTCCCACCTATGAAGATGCTATCCAGTGTGTTGGGCGGGGGTCAAGGGTGCATCATGTGGCACTATGGGAGAGTGATGCTAGAGACAGTTTGTTATGCTTAGTGCATCAGGAGTAATAATCCTGGTGGTAGGATCTCCAAACTCTCTAGTTCCATGCCAGGGAGCGGAGAGCTCCCAGCACATTAGGGGTATGTGAGCAGGGTAAAGCAGACTTGCTGTGCCTGAGGCACTTGCTACAGATGCAGATGGCCTAAAACAGTCATGCATGGAGCGCTTTTATCTTAGTGACACTCATGTGGCATGAGCCAGCACTAAGAGAATAAGTAAATCCTTCCAAACAAGTTATGGACTAATACTACACACCCTATGCAGGCTGGATTAGTGACTAACCAAAACTGAATGCTGGGCTAAAGCCAAGGGCCAGGAGGGAATAGCAGGACTTTCCTTCTTCGGTTGGAACCCCTCAGGGTTAACATTTCTTCCCTAAGTGTAATATGGATTCTGAGTGTTCTTGGGTGTAGGCATCAAACCCTGGTATCTAGCAAAAAAGTCATTTACTTGGGTGTATTTAATGTTATGATTAAATGAGTGTTTAGAGACTAATGGCGTGGTCAGGACTTGTATAGCAGACAACAGAGCCCTTTCTGTGTTATACTGGAGGTTATGTTGGGCCCACTTGAATCATCATGACCGCAGGACTTTGGTACCTCAAATTGGTGCTGCAACACGCGTCTCCATTTGGAGCTATCATTTTTTTGCTGTCCTTCCTAATTTCCCATCAAGCCAGAATCACTATATTTTTAACCCTTAGTCTGGAGGGCTCAAACAGAAAGTCCTTTTCAATATCCCCAGAAAGAGTTATCTTCAGAGATAATACCCCCTATGAAAAATGTGGCCCATCCAGAATTGCCTTATCTGTGTCCTCTCATGAGCTTAGTACACCAACCCAGAGGTGGCTACCCAGTGTATGATCCATCTGGCAGTCCCCATGCTGTGGGCTTCTATAAATGCTACTGTGCAGGTTAATTTTGGTATGTGGTTTCCAGCTGAGCCAGAATAACATATGCTGCTTCATAGGGCTGAAATACTAAAGCCATTATCTGTATCTTTGCCATCACTGCAGCCCTTGTATTCCCATTGATTCCTTGACATTTACACACATTTTTACAGAGCCATAACATGCTGTTTCGCTGCCCGGGAAACGTTCCGATCGGAACATGCCCCTTACCATTAGCAGCTCTTGGGGCCGGTGCCGTGAAACGTGCCTTTTAAATGAGCGGCTCTATTGAGCCACTCCGGTGCGCCTGGGGCAAAGCTCCATTGTCCCCATCGTAGTTTTGGCCCTGCATTTTTATCTCAGTCAGCTGATCAACTCATGCTATGTTAAACTGTGACCCTGGCAACAAACATCTTTACTATTTCCATAAGAACTATCTCTGTCACATCATCGTTGACTAGTTACAGTCATACTCCTTGTTGCTGCAGTCGTCCACAATCTCTCACCACCATTTTGCATCAGTACCCATTGTCATTATCATCACTGTTATCAGCACAACCCTCATCTTCATCATTCCCATTGCAGTCGTTAGAGAAGCCTCCAAAGCACCTAAGCCTTGCTGGGCTCCAGGCTCCAAAGGGCAGGCTTCCCTTAATGCATAAAACACTAAAACCATCACCTGGGTCACCTAACATAGTGCTTCTCAACTTGTGGTCCATGGATGCCTGGCAGTCCATCGATTATGTTTGAAGGGGGTCCACAAAATATGTAGATGGAAAACTGACAACAGAATTCAACTATATATACAGACAATTCATTTCCAAAGGAATTAGCATCACCATTTGGAATTGTCAAGCAAATGAAAAAAGGTTGCAAACCGCTGAATGTGTCCCTATCAAAAGTCATATCTTCCTCCAGTGGCGCACTGAACAGCACTACAGTGATACGGACCTCTCTTGTATTTCCAATATTACCCCCCGCCCCGCTTTCTTGCACTTTCATTTTTGTTTCAGTAATTGGCAACTTCAGTGCAACCATTCTTCATTACTCTCATGGTCCCCTCCACTACCCCTTGTTATCAATCTAATCCTCACTGCCCTCATCGCTTCCTTTACAACAATAATCTACTTTAGCACGCCATTCACTACCTCATTATAAAGCCATTTCCTTCTAGCATCATCTCCATTACAGCTCCATTACCTTGAACAACAACCCCATTCCAAGTCCAATCCATTATCTTCCTTCGCTTTTTAGTATATTTATCTGCACCTCCTTCTTTATAACTACGACCTCCTCAATTACGACTTCATTATCTTTCTTACTAACCCCGTTAGTCTTACTTATTCCTTTTACAGTTTTGTTATCGGCCTCTCCACCCACCCAGTTCCATATCTTCGTCTCTGCTATCAGCAACAGCACAGTATTACAACTCAGTTATCGTCATTGCCCCATTAGCTAATTCAGTTATTGGCACCATCGCCAACTTTAATATAGTCATAATTATCTCCATGCTGATTTTCATATTTTAATTATTTTTCCCTTACAGATTTATTGTCGTTCATTATCCCTGTCTTGATCAGTCAAACACTATCCCACTGAAGTGTCTCAGTCCAGATTATTAGCTCATGGAAAGTGATGCTGAAGTCAGTTGAGAGCTGCCAATTGATGTTAGAGGACGATATGGCCTGGTATCTTCATCATTATCTCTGTGACAGATATCCTGTCCCCTCCAGTTCACTGCCATTATCTTCACCGACCCCATCTCTGTTACAATGTCATCATTTCCCCCTTGGTTACAGTCATAATTATCTCCATTACACTTCCATTAGCCTCAGATTTATCACCACAGTAGATTTTATGGTCATCACGACCTGCTCCTCCACAGTCATAAGCATCCTTTGCACTGCTCCCTTCCCTTCAGCTGCTCCTCTAGCACAGTTAGAGGCATACCATCTCCTCTTTACGGTACTGTTTTCTTAACCATAATTTCTACAGAAGCCAGCACCTCCATTACAGCCCCATTCTTTTCATTATTGCCTTGATTACAGTGAGAAGTGCTCCTATTACAATGCTACGCATTCAATTCATTTGTCTAGTACAGTCGGCACAAGCCCACCCACACATCATAATTCTATTGTCTCCAACAGCTCAGTTAGAGTTTCATCACACACCAGCTGCAACCACTCTTTGCTGATGGTGCTACAGTAACTGTCTGCATTTCAACCACCTGCATTTCCATTTATCTTCATCTCTTTGTCATCTTTCCTACCTGCAGCATGCTTTTGAGCAGAATGTACCAATGATAACACGGCTATTTTCCATGGCACGCAGCATTGAGCATGATGTGAATGAAAGACATTGAAAGGCACAGTGACGACATGACATGTGGCGGGGAAGGTTTGCACAGCAAATTGTGGGAGGCACTTTTCATTGTATCAGCCCTCATTCAGGAAGGAAGTGCACCTGAGGCAGAAGGTGTGCGCTGCTGGTGAACCACCCCATTAACCTGCGGAGCAGGTGTACAGATCTAAAGTCTGTGCCAGCCTCTTTGAGTGGCTGCTGAAAAAAGCCTAGCTAAAGTCTACCACATCCAATGTAAGGCCTTCTATATTGAGTACAAGAGATCAGGCCCCCAAAGACAGTCTTGTGGCATGCTGCCTATAGCTCTCCTACTGAGATTGCACAGTTTCTTATCCCTTCCACTGGTGATCATTGCTGCAGAAGTTGGTGGCCCTTCCCAGGAGAACAGATGCGAGAGCTCATCTTTTCCCTGGCTCCACCCAATTCCAGTGGATTATCAAAATGCATTTTGTCTGCAGGGAAGGGCTCTAGGCAGGGTGTGGCCTCCCCCCCCCCCTTCCCCTGTCTGCCTAATCTTGCTCCAGGTTCCATGGTTTTTTTTTCTGTTTTTCATGCTATGCATCCGGTCTTTGTTTTAGAATTTCAGTTCTAATAAGTTCAGCTGTTAAAACTGAGCTGTTGCTCTTCTTAGAAACATAGAAAGGTTGTGCCGGAAGTGATCTTGAGCGATCATGTACTCCAGCCCCAGACTGAGCTGGGCCCTTGTACACTTAGACCATCCCTGACAGGTGTTTTTTAACTTGCTCTTAAAAACTTCCAACAGCAGGAATGTCACTGTTTTGGGGCATCTGCCCTGCAGTGCCATTAAGGAGTTAATAGAGCTTTAGGGAGGCTATGTGAAAACAACCAATAGTCAAGGCCCTGTGAGGAGTAGGCAGTCAGGGCCCAGCAGGCCCAGGCCCATATAAAAAGAGATGCAAGACAGAGCAGAGACAGTAGCTGGCTGGAGCTCAAAGCGAGAGGCTCTACATCTGAGTAGGCAGACACTAGGGCTATGTCTACAGTAGAGGCTCAGTTAAGTCAACTTAATAAGGTTGCCTTAAAGTCAACTTTAACTTAGAGAGGCCTCATTTGTTTAAACAGATTTTATGTTGACTTAAGCCAGGGAACCCATTTAGAGTCGACTTAATAACGTCAACTTTAAATGGGTCCCTTAGCTTAAGTTGACGTTATAAAGTCGATTTAAATGGCTATCCTGCCTTAAGTTGACTTTATTAAATTGACTTTCATGGCTACATTTTGTTAAGTCAAATAAATGAAGGCAACTTAACCCATAAAGTTGACTTTAAGGGCAAGAGTTATTAAGTCAACTTAAGCAACTCCACGGCCATGTTTGGAGTTCATTAAGTCAACTTAAGCCTCCAGTGTAGAGATACCCTAGGGCAGTGGTTTTCAGACTTAGGATCAGGACCCTGTACTGGGTCATAGACCTTCAGCACTGGGGCATGGCATGCTCTGCTGCCACCACCCAAAGACTGGAATGCATTGCTCAAAGATGTAATTGTTGGGTCGCAGGCATACGTGATTTTTTTTCAACTGGGGCCCAAGAAAAAAAGTTTCAAAACCACTGGTCTAGGGCATTAAAGTGGCTTAAATCTACACCTTTTGTAAAGGCAGAGTGTGCACACATCCTGCACTTGCATCATTACAGCTGCAGCATCCTCCATCCACTGTGAATCTGTTCCATGCACTAGGTCAAGTATGCCCAGGAGCCTCACCATACCAGCGGTCAGTTCTCATTCCCAACAGCAGGCCTATGAATTCACTGTGACCAGTGTTATTTTCCTGGATGTAGATAAGTGCTACACCAAAGTGTAATCACCGAACCCTGTTCACAAGCTACTTTGCTATGCTGACATTTGAAACTCCCGCCTCGCCCTGGGACAGCCATGCTCCATGGAGCTGATGCTGCTAGATACTAGTTCAACTGTGTCACTCTCATTACCTGCCTCATAGTCAGAGCAGCACCTCTCCTCACTGAAACTCTGCTAGGTGACTCATTGGAAGAAAGTCAGCCCTTTGCGACAATTATTCTCGTAATGCACTGGTGCCATGTATATAGCATGTATGTGCACAGCTTCATCATGGGAAAAATGGACCATTTCACAGCTTTTAACATGACATTTGCAAATGTGTCAACACACCCACCCACCCACCCCTCCTTCCCTATCTGGTTAACTCCCACCTTCACTGTGACAGATAGCAATAAATAGGTCAGGCACACTTGTCTGTGCAGATACCTTTGGGCATCAAGTAAATCCCAGAAGGTATAGAACACCTTGCCCACCCAGGGCCGTAACTAGGGTTCTGGTGCCCTGGGCAAGCAGCTCCAAAGGCGCCCGCCCAGCCCCGATCCAGGGCCCACCCATACAGTGGCAGGGAGGCCAGTTGTGACCCTCTACCCCCCACAGCCAGAGCCAGAAATGGGGGTCCCTTCCTGGCCACCATGGGAAGAACAGACCCCCCTGCTGCTTCTGGCCGCAGCAGGGAAGTGATTCCCCCCCCCCCCCACTGCCTCTGGCTGCAGCAGGGAAGTGATTCCCCGCCGTGGCCAGAGCAAGCAGGGGGCATCGCTTCCCTGCTGTGGCTGGAGGCAGCAGGGGAGATCCCTTCCCCCTGCCATGGCCAGAGCAAGCAGGGAGCTTCGCTTCCTCCTGCCACGGCCAGAGGCTGCAGCTGCATGGGTGATTGTTTCCCCCTGCCGCGGCCAGAGGTGGCAGGGGCAGTGGTTTCCCTGTGGTGCCCTTTTAAATTAGTGCCCGAGGGAAAGCCCCTTTTGCCCCACTGCGGTTACAGCCCTGTTCCCACTGACAGCCTAACCTCAGTTGTGTGAGTATTGTAAAGTATTGCCCTCGTCTGGGAAGCTGGGGGTCCATGAAGCTACACAAGCCTGAGTTGGAGTCCTGGCGGGGCATCTGGGTGTGGGTGTATGGAAGGGATTAAAAGGAATAATGCATACCAGTACAACCATGTATGCAAGGAAGATAAAGCCAAGCTGTATTTTCAGTGGCCAGAATACGTGTGAGGCGCTTGGGAGGCATTTGTAAACCGAGGTTCTGTTAAAGCAAACAGAAGGAAAGCCCAGCTAAATCTAGCTGTCTACTTCATTGTGGTATTTCTTGGTTGTACAGTAGCACCAAAGGGCCCTACCTGAGATCAGCGTCTAACTTCTGAGCACTCACAAACCCAGTCCCTGCCCCAAAGAGCTTACCAGCTAAATAGAGATGCTAATCACAGGGGCTATATCTACACTATCAATTTAGGTTGATTTACGGGCATCCTTAAGTCGACTTAGTAAGTCCCAGTATTTAGGTCGACTTAAGGTGTAAAGCGACCTAAGTTAGCGTGGACACCTAGGTCGACTTAGTTGACCTAAAGGTGGGGAGAATTGTGATAGGGCTCAGGGCAGCCCTGGCTGGGAAAAGGGAGCCCCAACTCCCCTTGGGGACAAAGGAGCTGTGTCACATTATGTCACAAAGTACCCAGGACCTCTGTGACTGCCATAGGCTGCTGATGTGTTTTGTTGTACTGATTCATTCATATTAGGAACTCTTCTGGCTAATTGGCATCTCTCTTTTAGTTTGACAGCTGCCCCCAACCCTTATCAGTTTTCTTACTATAGCTGGTGAAATACTGCAGTTTGGCTGTGATTATGACCTTTTTCATTTGCTGTTCGATAGAGCTGGTTTCCTCCTCCTCTTTTTTTTTTTTTTTTTAAAGAAGGAAGTGAATACGTTTTCATGAAAAATTTGTTTCCTGAGTTTATAAAAGGAATATTTTTTTATCCAGCTTTCTCAAAGAGAAACCTCTAAGCCCAACTGACTGTCTAAAAACCCAGAGGGTCAGGTGCACCAGTGGAGAAGCTTGGCCTAGAAGTCAGGGCAGCTATAAACAACTTACACCAACAGCAGAGTTGATCCACTGACATCAGTGGTGTTTTGCACCAGTTGGGGATCTGGGCCAGAAACTTTATTCATAGAAACCAGATAGAAGGGAAAAATGCTGAGAAAAATAAAATATCACCATCAATAACTTTCTTAGAAGAGTTTTTTGCACTGTCTGGTTCTTTGTGCACTGTGTGAAGGAAAAACAAGAACATCTGGAAATCTTTGGAATTAAAAGGAAACATGAGTTTTCATGCCACATCAGAAAGAGTTATGGGGAATGCTAAAGGGACATGGAGATGTTTTATTATAGGCTTTGAAGCAGTGGAAATTTTCGGTTAGGTTAGTAAATAATTCAAAAAAATGATTTGTGCTGGCCCATCTCAGCTCAGGTATTGTGGGAATAAGAACAAACCGCTGGCCTCACTGAGCACAGTAATACACTTTTATTACCGGCCACATAATCGCTAGCTTCCTGAACTGCATTATTAAAAACAAGGTTAGTACTAGCTGCTACAGCCCCCATCAGTCTCGAGTGCAGCTTGCGAGGCATCCAATAAATAAAGTACCGTTTGGGGCCATTTCATGATGGCTGTGCCAGTCAGGCATGAAGCAGAGTTCTGCCTGGGCTATCAGCAAAGCACCAAGGGACAATTAACCCCTCCAGGGAACTTGAGATCTGGGCATGATGGGAAAGCACACAGTAAGAAGGTCTGGTACCTGCTGGAGTAGATGGTTTGTTTTCTCCCCTCCTTGGCACACTCTCCTAGATCTGGGTCTCAGAAGGAAGCCGCCTGTTTAACAAGGTATTAGGCTGTAGCCACCTGTGGAGAGAAAGGTGTGAGGTGTTATCTTTTCCTCTCAAGGCAAAGGCTGGTACTTTTTGCAGGGTCCAGCTTTCAGTGATACGAACATTTCCAGCTTAAGTTACTCACTTCTAGCACAGGGATGGCACATCTTGACTTCTCTCCCCCCCCTGCTGCCTCTGTTAGCTCTTTAGGCTCCCATCCACCTGTGGATGGTCTGTGCCTGGAGTGGCCAAACTGATGGAACTCAAGAGCCACATGAGTTGATTATTAAACTTTCAAGAGCAGCACTGAGGCATATAGCCATATACTTTTACATACTAAATTGATTTGCTGACATTCTTCCATGAGCTGCACTTTTTCATTCAAGAACCACATGTGGCTTCTGAGCCACAGTTTGTCCACGCCTGGTCTGTGCTTTAGTGACACACTATCATATAGCTGTACATCATCAAAGACAGGACTGGAACAGCCTGTAGTTTGGAAAGTAATAATCAGCTACCCAGCTATTACAGGACTCAGAATGCTGGCCTGGTTTTTCATTGTAGTAGCCAGCACCCATTGTTCTCAAAATAGGACATAGGGTTCCCACCGTCTGTTTGTTGCATCATTGCCACTGAGCAAAACCAGAACATGCTCTCGCCCACAGCATATTCATGCTGCAGCCCAAATATATTCTGCTGCGGTACACTGGCCTCTGCAAAAGTGAAATAATTCTGATTATTCGGATTAGGTTCCTATAGGGTCACAGAAATTAGAAATGGAAATGGGCTGTTACAGTCCAACACTTGAAGATAATTACTTCGCAATTGGCAAGCAACAGTTTTAGAAACTTGAATTAAGCTGCACAACACCTCTGTGGGGTACATAAATACTTTTATCTCCCCATCTGGCAGGTGGGGAAACTGAGGCACTGTGAGACGGCATCTTCCACAAAGTCACACAATGTCTAAGTGATAGAATCCAGGTTCCCTTGAGGTTTACTTTCCACCTTTAAAGAGATTCAACAGAGTAGATTATGGCTAGTGGCAAATTCCCTGGTTGAAGGGAATGCCCCACTGGTGTAAAGCTGTCACAGCCAGCTCCTGGGTTCAGTGCCCTGTTGGCCCCCAGCATAAGGGATATACCTGGTGGTTGGGCGGGGGAGAGAAGAAGAAGAGGTAGATGCTTAGCAGTGCTCCATTGGTCCCCTAGTTGTGTGGCATCCCTTGGTGACCCTACACCAGTGGTGTTGGTAAGAGCAGCCCATAACTCCAGCACTGAGATTGGGGTGAATTGAAGCCACAGCTGCACTGTCACTGGTGTGAGCTCCAGAAGAGTTGGCCTCTCTCTGGTCTTTGGTGTGGTGCCTCTGTGTACAACCACAAAACAGCTCCATGTTTGGAGCCAGAGCCCAGAGTACTGCTAGCTCAAGAACTCAGCTGGTGAGAGGCCAACTCACCTGGGGAGGGGACAAACCTCTCATCCAATCAGCTGTTCTTATGATTTCAGACACACACAATTACAGCCTGAATCAGAAAAGTGGACTTGAGTTTGGAGCTGGTTTGAAACCGAAAGACAAAGCAGAGGGGTTAGTTTAAATCTGGAGCTCTGAACAGATCCTCCCTGCCAATGTGAAAGAGTTTGGGCCAAAGGCTTGGTTACCAGCCATCCCTTGTATGATACTCCAGGGGGCATGATCTCAGACACCAGCTTGCAGAGGAATCCAATTTGCTGCCCACTATCACCCATAAATAGCTGCCATGTTTTTGCTTTCCCAAGGCCTGATTCTGATCATTTCTTGTGTGAGATGGGGAGGAGAGTCCTCTGGATATGCCCCCCACCCAGCAGTTGTATTCCCTAGATTTCGCCTGGGGTAGCCTGTTCCCTAGCATCCCTGGCACAGGGCCGTGCTTTATTGATAATAGTCTTGCTGCAGGTATCTCCCTCTTAATGAATACTGGGCCAGCTAAGGACTTGTACTCGTGCTATGGAACTACTCATGTGACCAGCTGTTTTCTAAGTCAGTTGTGAGATGACGGCCTTGCTGCTGGGTCAGTTCTGCCTGTACTTCCAATATTGAGCTCCTTATTCTATGGATGGAATCTCACAGCATTATTTTCTCTTTATATGCCTAGCCCCTGTCATTCGCCCATATATTATGTCCTCTGTCCTCACCCATTGTTGCAACACTTCCCAATTTAGAATCAGTTGTGCACTTCAGACACCCCCACTGTTCACCACCTTCCTGCTGTCTCATTAATGATACCATACAGTGAAACGGGACCTACTATCACTCCCTCTAGTGACACCCAGCTGGGCAGATCACACAGCCTGCTACATTGCTGTTCACCACTACCCCATCTCTGTGCTGCTCCAGCCAGTTTTCAGGCCACAGCAGTGTGCATAGCTCCAGCCCCAGGAATGAATTATTCAGGGATGCTCATGTGAGGCTTTACTGAGTTCTAAATACATTATACAGCCGTCGCCTTTCCTTTATACATTCATTTGGAGAGCCATTAAAAAGTTAATTAATTTTAATGTCTGCCTTTCTGTGCTGATGCCTAGAATGGGCTTTAAAAATAAAATGCATCCAAATCATCTGAGCCAATCACACAGGGGGAATTGGCTCTCTTGCAGAGGTGGCCTCCCTCCCTTGTATGCTCTATGTGGTTTCAGATAGAGGTACTGTGCCTCCTGAACTGCACTAGTGAGCTGCTAAAATAGTTTTGGGGAGGTGGCTGCATTTCAGAACTATGATGCATACACACAAAATTTCAGTCTGTATTTTGAAACACTACAAAGGGCAAAATATTTAAAAGCACTTATGTGCCATTTTTAAAAGTGAGTTAGGAGAGCTAAGATGAGCTTAGAAGAGCATCTTCAGAAATCTGGGCACCTAATTTCCTTCAGGCATGGCTGAACATTTTATCCAAAGCCCATGGAATCCATGGGAAGTCATCCATGGACTGAGGCTTTTCCACCCTCATTTCATTGACTGATGAAGGCTGGGATGTTCTGCTCCAGATCTGGAATCTGAACCCACCCTTCAAAATTCTGGGGTGTTCATAGTCTTTGATAGCTTCTAAGGTCTGACAGATCTATTCTGGCCCTCTAATTTGTCCTTCTGTCTAAGACAGACTGTAGACAATCATCAGCGCACTCAGCAGAGCTTCATCCGTTAAGTCCTGTACTGAGCAGCCAGCTGGAAGAGTTCAAAGCTAAGGCCAAGTTGTCCAAAGCAATCTCTAAATGTGGTCATTCAATCACTCTGCATGTGCAAGAAACCTCACATCGGCCTCCAGTTCAGAACAGCCCTTAAAATTAAGCTCCTGCCTAAGTCCCACTGATTTCAATGCAACTTATGCTAGTGCGTCAAGTTAAGCCTCCGTTTAAGCGCTCTCTGGAGTAGGGCTGCTTTCCCCATTGGGGCCAATGTACGCAGAAAGTGTTTGATTTAAATTGGCTCCTTTCAAGTGCCTGCATCTGCTTTAAGCACATTTATCACATTTCCTTGACATCATTCAGCTCCCCAGCCCCAAATGCCTAGCAGGCCACTCCCATGTGTCCAGCAAACTAATCCATCTTATTCCACAGGGGAGGACTTATGAGAGCTATTGCCTTCCAGGTAAGCCTACCACCTCACCAGACCCCACAGGGCAGCACTGCACAGGAAATAGAGCCAGTACCCCAGGCAGGCACCTCCTACTGGTGTGTATACATGCAGTTTGGGGAGGAAGGGGCATAAACTGCAGGATCAAATTTTGGGTCTGATCCTGAGAAGCACTAAGTGCCTTGTGGGTGGTGTGGAGCATCTGCAGTTCCCCCTGGAATTCAAGGGTGCCAAGGTGCAAGATCTGCCCTGTAGGTCATTCTGAGGGCCTTTGAGAATCATGCTGTTTATTGTAACAGCCAAAATCATTACCGTGTGCCCTCCCAAACTACTTGTTGTATCTGTTGTAAGTGCTTTGCCAGTAGGGACCATTGTGTGTGCACTGTGTTTAGCACAAAGGGACCTCCAGAAACCACCACAATGCAAATAAACGAGAGACTAAATACAAATGCTCAGTATGTAAAAAGGGAGAGTTCATTTCAGCTGCTTCCCTCCCCGCTCTGCAGATGGCAGGGATCTAGTCTGAGTGTTTGGCAGACTGACTAGACCTGGTGGGTGCCCCCTAGGAGTGGGCAATTGCCATTATACACAGATGGCTGCAGACTGGAAATAACTCATTATTGACTGTTTGGGAGTTGAAATGTGCTCCTTGCTCAGTGGAGCAGTTTCTATAATCTGCCTGCACAAACTTGTTGAAATTTGCTGGTCTGCCAGGTCCATTCCACTGGCTTAGCTACAGCAGCAGACCCATTGCTCAGGGAACACTGTTGAACCAGCATGTTTTTCCAGACTTCTGGTGCTCTGTTGCTGGGAGGGGGGGAAGGAGGGGAGAATAGCCACTCACCTAAAATCTCGCCAGCCCCAGCAAGAGCTCCTAACAACAGGGGATTCAATGGCTTTGTTTTACACCCTCTGATTCTGACACATCCTCCAGTATTAAAAGGCCTCTGGTGCATACTGGTTAAGAGATAACAAAATGTGAAACGCTACACTGAAAAGGGCGCACCTTGGAGAGCTCTTCAATGTAGCTTAATTACATTAGTTCTACACCAGCCAAGGGGGTAATTTAACATCTTGAGACATCTGCTTAGCTCACCAAAATGAGAGAAAACCCAAAGTGAACACAAACTCAGTGTGTGTGGCCATTTCCCTAGGACCTGGGGAGTCTGCTGTCTCCAACCCTATCTGACAGTGAAAGATGCACAATGTCTCATGTCCTGTACAGCTGGAGTGTGATAGGTGTATGGACTGGGTGTGAGTGGCAGGAGCAGTAAGATCTACATACTTTTAAAAATCTGGGATTTGACTCTTTGGGGCACGGATTGTCTCTTGCCTTCTCTTTCCACAGCACCTAATATGAAGGGGCTAGACCCTATTGCAATGCAGATCGTAGTCCTGACAAGCTACAGAAGTGTGCAGGGTTAGTGATGGAAGCAAGGCTCCAGCCTGCATCATTTCAGTAAAGTAAAATCAAGCATCTTAAACAGGAATATTTCAATCATTTTAAAAGAAGGCAACAGCCCAGCGCAATAGCTGGGTCCACACCAGTGTCCCTTCCCAACCTGGATAGGAGCCAAAGCTCAGCTCCTTGATGGTGTTGAAGCACCCAAATGCCATTGATTTCCTGCCTCTTGTTTTGGGAGACAGATGCTTCCCAGCAGCACCAATGGAACAGAAATTGTTGGGGGAATACTACTTGCAGGATGACAGTTTCTGTGTAGAAAAGCAGCAACACCAGCTTCATCTGATCCCCATGACTATTTGCTGAAGCTGATGAGTGGATTTCATATTTTATCCTGGAATGAGAATTTAGTCCCTTTTGGCAGTTGACAGCATAGTGCATAAGCCCATCTGCCCCTTCTTGAATGGCCTGAAGCACAGAATTTGGATTCAGATTTGGATTTCTGACATCCCCACATTCTGCAGGTTTGGATCTGGCATCAGTCCTTTATAAAAATAGAAGCCAATTCCAAATTCAGCTGTGATTCAGAGTTTAGGGATGATTCAGAGCAAGATGTTGGGTTCATCTGTCTCTAATTCGCATGGTCGCCTGTTGCACACAGTAGAGGCTAATTAAGGGGAGAGACAGAGTCACCCTCTATACTGTACATTTATTTATTTATCTAAGCAAAAAAATCAGCTCTGACTGCCAGGCTTTGGTGACATTCCCAGCCTAGTTGCACGCAGCACGTGTGCTTGTTAATGACGTACCTGGCTCTCCTGCCAGCTGCTGAACCTACATGCAACTCAGTCCAACCTCACAACTGCCAAACCTGCCCACAACTCCCCAGTGAGGAACCTTGCCCAATCCGGGACACCAAATCCCTTTGCAACCCTCCACCTGAAAATGAATGCTGCATGTCCTGCCTACTTCATCCCATCCAAGCACAGATCTGGCACCTGCAGTGCTGAATGTCACTACAAATTTCAAGTAGGCAGGCATCTGACAACTCATGGGAACCCCAAACAACTTTTTCTCAGGATCTGTCCCTGCTGCACTCAACAGGTGTGAATGTGCCATGGGCTGATATCCCTCAGCTTGTTTTGATCCAGCTAGAACAAAGCTAGCTTGGGTAACAATAGCTGTGAAGTCATGACTGCCTAGCAGTCAGCATGCCCAGGCCCTGGGTACAGGCCCCAAACTGTCATCGCCTGTGTTATTGCAGCTTCAGAAAGCTTGCATTGCTCTTGCAAGATACAGGTGTCGGTCTATAGCAGTATATCTCCATGTGCTGCAAACACATCTCCCCACTGCAGCTCAGATAGACCTTCAGTGTGGCAGAGATCAGGTTAAGGGGCAGTTCCTCAGCTTGAAATCCATGCAGCAGTGTCAGTTTACATCTGCTGAAAATCTGACCCCATGTGGCTGTGGAACTGCCCCCCTCAGGACCCAGGCATGCCTCACCAACTCACCGATGTGCGGTAGCACATAGAGTCTACTGGGAAGAGGGAAACCAGAGGGTATTGGAGTGAACAACAGTACACACTTTGTAAGATACACAGGGATGCATTAGTCCTGATCTTTGAACCTAGACCCCAATGATAGGAAATGGCTACTGCAGGAGCATCCCCACCTATAATCTGGTGCCTTTCAGCAGTGCTAAATTCATGACCAATAAAAATAAATAAATAAAATGCCTCCTAAGTAAATACAGAGAAGCCCACTGAAAACTGTATACATAGTGAAAACAAATACATGATTAAATAACATCTCTAACAGTATTTCTATATAAATTCCCCTCTCTAAATAACATGCTGTGAAAGGGGCATTCAAGTGCTGATTAACCTTGGCTCAGAAAGATCATTTTTATCACCTCATTACAGTCAGCTGATTAAAAATGAATTAATGCCTCAGAATACCATTTCCAAACAGAGCCTTGTCTTATAAATTCAGCACACACAAAAAAATTAATCTTGGTAGCATTAAAGATTGCACACAACCCTAAATCACTATAAAATCCAGTGCCTGTGACCACATGCCCAAGAGTGCAAAACAGATTCAAAACACATTGAAAGAGCTATGGTTATCAATAATCATCCATCAAAGCTCTTTAAAAGTAGAGTGGTATCATTATACCCATTTTAGAGAGGTGGAAACAGGCACAGGAAGTGACTTGTCCAAGGTCACCTAGTAGCAGCATAAGGAATAGACCCCTACATCTCATAAATTCCAGCCTTGTATACTAGCCAGAGCACCAGACCACACTAGTTAGGAAAAAAGTGAGCCCACTAAGATAAATAAAAACCATGCTGAAACGGCACACTACTCAAACCAAATCTTCTTCAGAGGAACAAAGCATCTAAGTTAATTTGGTGGTAACCACACAACACTTCCCTGTGAAGTTCAGGAAAGCCAGGAACAGCTTCCACCAGGCTGTGTCAGGAGCCAAGAGATGGCTCTTCTGTAGTGTTTTCATTTGTTGTTGGACTGACATTCACAATTCAGTGACTATTCAAGTTTAAAAGTCACTTGTCCTGGGTATTTGCACAAGCGAAGTGCAAGCATGTGAATGTGCATGGACTGCAAATCAACACATTCAGGAATAAAGTGGCATCAAAAAGTATATTTGCATTCAAATGAGCAGTCTAGCTCTGGCTAGGAAAAGGAGTCAAATATCATCTTCCTTCCCCTGGCCTTAAATCTTCTTTTGTCTCCCTCGCACTTCTCCTCCATAATGCTGCACTCACCTCCCTAGACACAGATCCAAAGAGGGCAAGCCTCACAACATCCCAGCAGGCTGGCTGCATTTTTTGCCATATTTGCCAATTGTTCTAGTTCTTTGGTCCCTAGCTCCCTACCTATCTGCTGCTCCTATTCAGTTAAAGATCCAGTCATATTGCAGGGTTTGTGATATCAAAATCAGCTTTGCAGCACCAGAGTGCAATGTTGTAAATTCAGGGGGGTTCTGAATTTATTACTTCACTGCAGGATGGAGCATGAAGACCTGCCTGGCTGTGAGAGAGAAAGCCTTGTTTTGGAACAAAATGGAGGCCTGTAAAAATGATAAGAAAATAGACTTCTTTGTATATAGTTTTCCCCCCACCTGAGTGAAGGTCTCAAAAATGCTGTGAAAAAGAGGCCTGCCCACCATGGCATTTCGCATGTACATTAGGGACTCCTGAAGTATTTGGTAGTAAAGGTTAGATGAGCCATTAGTTTGATGAACTATAAAATATCGAGTCTGTTTCACCTGGGTGCACACAGAACATCTAAAACCATTTCTGAATGATGACAAGTCATTTATCCTCATCTTTCCCCTCCTCAAAGCAGTTGACATCCCTCAAGGTCCTGTCTTTAGCTCCTTTTTATCTCCATGTACACTCGCAGCTTATTCATCTACTGCCTCCCCAAGGCCAATTACTAAACCTGACTCTCTCCCCCTGCCTGTCTTTCATTGCACACCACCAGCTCTCTTTCAGGTCTGGTCTACTCTACACCACAGAGTTAGGACAATGGAAAGCAGCTTAACTAACTCTGTAAATGTCTACAACGTTCCTCCTGCCGATTAAACTCACGTGCTCCGTTGACCTAATAACTCCGTGAGAGGCGTAACACTTAGATCAATGTATTAGGTCAATGGCAGGTCAGTGTAGGCCCTGCATTGCTTACATTGCCAGCTCAGGGCTGACAGCCTGGGGCTCCAGATCACAATCCTGAATGGTGGGGTCCAGCAGTCAGTTACTCACAATGCCTCACTTCAGCATTCCTGATGAAGGTGTGCACCATTGACAGAACGAGCATAGTATAGATGTGAACACTCAATTTAATTACTGCTGTGGCTACTTGTTAACCTAACTTAAGTCACCTTAATTTTCTAGTGTACTGTAGGTTCACCCATGGACATTCCTGCAGATGTCCCACCACCATCTCAAACTCAGTCTCTCTCAAACAGGGCTTCTCCTTTTACTTCTTCCTCTGTCAGCACTGCCAGCTCTACCATTCTACCAGGCTTTCAGCTCTGGTGTCATTTCAATATCCGTCACTATCTTTCTGCTCCATGCCTGGGCCTTCACAGAGTCCCGACCATGCTGTGATATTACCAAAACCTGTCCTACCTATTGCTAAAGCCTGTGGTATTAGTTGTGAAAAGACAAAGACATTAGAGTGCACACAGCAGGAAGATTGAAGCCAGTGTAAATAGGAAATAAAGTCAGTCTTGTATCCACTTCCACTACGCTATCCTGAGTTGCTCTAAAGTTCACTTTGCATCAGAACAGCATAGAATAAAGACCCAAAAGATCAAAGAACATCCACACAAAAGGGAAGGAGGGAGGAAGAAAAATAGACAAGCAGTCTTTCAGTCCAGCCAGGAAAGATGCACAGAGCTGGCAACAAAACCAACAGAGAAGAGGCTGAAACGCACAGAGAGCCCAGAGCTGTAACAGGACATAAGAGAATATGAAATACTGAAGCTATGCCTAGCCCCACACAGTAAGATCTGTTTGTTTCTCTTTTAAGATATACTACCTTACATCTCCCCAAAAGTGGAATCTATAATTGCTAAAACAGCAGAGATGGCCCTATCTGAGCTAGCTTTTTCCAAACACCACCCCCATCAGAGCTCGATTCCCAGCACCCTGAGGTATGCCAATTCCTTTCTGGGCAGCAGCTTCCCAGATATTTTGTCCAGCTTCTGGTCTGGCTCAGCAATCAGAAGCAAAACAAGTCAGTGTCCTGCTCTGTGCCATAGGACCTGCAGCAGAGTACATTATCCTTTCCAGAAGCCTCACAGGTGCTCAGAATAAACAGTTCGGTACAGGTAAAGACAAACTGGACAAACATTTCATGCCCTGTGACAATATAATGTTAGAAAGAGCATGTAACCCTCCGCAATAAAAAGGAAAGAGGGAATCAGTGACTAGTTCATAACACCCTGTACATCCCAGTCCAGTGGCTGGAAAACGACGGCCCCTTGACTGAATGTAGCCCACGGGAGTCTTGGATTTGGTCCTCCAGCTGGGCCTGGCCGGATTCTGGGCACCGGCTCCTGCCTCCCACCTCCACTCCTTCCAGCTACACCCTTCCACCACGTGCAGTGGTAGTGCATTGGCTGGGTAGCATGGCCCCCTGCCCACTGTGGGGACCCAGCAGCAGCACCCTGGCTGAACCACAGCAATTACCCCCCTCTTTCCCCCTGAGGGCCTAGTGATGCCTTGGCCAGAGTGCAGTGGTCCTTCCCTCCTCCCAATCCCACCCCCTCCTCTCTCTGGTCCACCTAGATGCTAATGTGACCCTCAGGCCAAGAAGTTTGCCCACCCCTGTCTTAGTCCATCATTGTTAGCTACAGAGAGGTAGGTGTGGAACTTAACAGAGACAGACATTGTAGGCCTGAGGACAGCCAGCTATCTGAAGACTCCAAAATACTCCTAATCGCACACTAGAGATAGCCGAGAACATAGTCCTCCAAAGTCACTCTGTAAGGGAGCAGCAGTCTTTCCTTAGGAATAACTTTGAGGAGGGTGGTCCAGTGTAGAAGCTACAGATGTGGGAAAGAAAATAACTCAGGCTACCCTGAAACAATATTCCACCTGACCTGTGCAAATGAAAAGGGATCCGGAGACAGCAATGCAAACATGGAGCAAAGAAAGAGAAACAGCACAGGAGCAAGAAAGATTGCCCCTGGTGTGGCAAACCACCACACAGGATATGGCTTTCTCCTGCAATGGACTCTGCATGCACCAAATGTCTACAAAGAGGATGTCATGCAGCAGTCCACTGGTTTAAATGCCCTAGTTCAAAAAGACCTAAGTGATCTTGAGCTTGCAGACCTTGCCGTCATAGGAGAACACAACAAGCCACCATGGAACACCATAATCATCTAGAGGAAGTATGAAAGAGACTTTAAAACAGACACTCATGCTGATGTAACAGTTATTCCAGGACAATTGCATCAGCAAATGAATGCACCAAAACCTCAAGAGACAAAAAAGATATTAAAAGGCCCATTAAAGAGAGAGGAAGAATTTTGACAAATCTGAAACTGGCAGAGAAGACTACATCTCATGAGGTCTACACTGAAGTTGCACATACACCGCTCTACTGGGCCATCCAACACACATAGCCATAGGCCTAGCAATAAGGGTGGAACCCATCACCATGGATCTAAAACCCAAGATTAAGAAGGGGTTCTTGAAATTGTTTCATGTGCTAAGGAAACCAGAGGAAGAATACTAAACTGAACTCTTACCAAATGCAAACCATTATCTCTTTTGACACCTAGATGAGTCTCTCTCTCCCTTTATTGCTTAGGATGAAAGCAGAGTTCATTCATATGGACTTTTGTTGTTTTTGCACTCACATGGAACGGATATTGTCATTTCCAGGACAGACACTGCAACAGAATTGTGTGAATGCAATGTAGTGGTCCCTAATCCAACCAATTAGGTTTGGATCCCTGTAGACCTCACACATCAGAATGGATGTAGAGAGCAGCATGTACTCCCTTCAACAGAACACATCCTCCAATAATGTAGTGAAGCGCCATTATGATCAAAATTGGATTTTTCAGTTGATTCTGGCAGATACCTCTTTGATGCAGAATTGGCACAGCTAACCACCTTCAAAGCACCTTTTGGAAGGTTTTGTTTCAATTGATTATCATTTGGCACATCATCTGCTCCTAAACATTTCCAGAGGAAAATGTCAACTCCTAGAGTGTCTAGTAGGGACCCCCCCATGAAGGAACCGCAGAGTGAGATATGTTGATTCATGGATATAGTAGCACACCTAGGGGAATCCCCACCATTCCTAGCAGAAAAGACAAAGACCATTGTGAGATCTTCTGAGCCCACAAAATTCCTGATATTGGGGAGCTACATGGAGTCAGACATTCAAAGGACACTAAAAGGACTTTCATGGGCATAAAATTTCATGTGTAAACTGATTGTAAACTACCACTTGCTCTCCTAGGTTCAAAAAACTGAGATTAGTTACCATCTTGGCCATGTTTTCCAGTGGGACTCATGCATGTCAGGTCTCAATTACTCTTACATTGGGGAAGAACCTTGCTACTGCTGATACATTCTCCAAGGCCCTGAGCAAAGACGCTGCATGGCAAGAGAAACTGCTCATGGAAGGTTTTGCAGACACAGTATTTATTACTTTACCCATCATGGAAGAACACCTTCAAGAAATAAAAAAGATGCAAGAAGCAGATAACATATGGGGCTAAACCATGAACCACTGCAGAGAGTGTTGGACAATCCAGAAAAAGCAGAAACATACATTTACCCATACTGGGTAGTGTTTGGGGACCTTACCACAAATAAATATGACATTCTGGGGTGCCACTCAGACCACTGAGGGACTGTGACATCCTGGTCCTGCACGCTAGGATGCCTCACAATGCATTGCTCCTGTAGCTTTCACTTGGGCTGTTCGCAAATAGTCTCCAGTATGCAGCTCACACCCAAGCATCTTAGTCTAGCCACAGCCCTGTTCCAGCCACTATGACGTCAGCAATCAGCAGCCACATTCTGTTTCCAGCAGCCTTAGTTAGTGATTGCAGAGTGACCACAACATGTTCTGAGGCTTGAATTTCCCCCCCAGAAATGTATTTTTTGCACTATCCAGTCCTCTCCTGGGCAGTCTGGAGATATTAAGTCATTGTCTCTTTCAGGCAATGTAACAGTGGAATTATCCACACAGTTCATAATACTGGATTGGATCTGATTTCAGAATAAAACAATTTTATTAAACTTCTTGTCAAGTGAGTACAAGTATAAAGCAATACAGTTAGAAATGGTTATGAGAGAAGTAAAGATAAGGTGCTTCTTAGTGCTAAACCTTAACAAGCTAGACTTGGGTCAAGCTAAAATTCTTACCATGTTCTCCCAGCAATAGAGCTGACTAAGTTTCAGGTCAGGATATGCTCTCAAAGCACAATGGCTGTTTCTTTTGTCATCTTAGGTGAGAGACAGAGAGATGGATAGGGAGACATAACTCAGAGTGTTTTTGCCCCTGACTTTAAAGTCCAGTACCCCTTTGAAATCCATTTCCCTAAGGTTTACCCCTAGATAAAGTTTATTCCCAATGTGAGGCTTGAGTCATGGAGTCTTATGATGAAAAACTTTCATGCTGTTGTTTGCTAAAATGTGGGTCTATTCTTTATGCCCCCTCCCCCCCGCCAGGTGATGACCCATCAACTCTGATGATACCTGGCTAAATGAGTCAACTTGTCCTTTGTCTTTGAGAAATTGGTTTACCCCTTTCCCAGACTCATCAAATAGACACATTTCAGATCAAATTTCAGCTTATGTTCATAACTTTACATATAAGGTGGCTACATACATTTCACCAGGATATCACTGACCTGTGAATTATTAGTAAGACCCTACCAAATTCATGGTTCATTCTAGTTAATTTCATGGCCATAGGATTTAAAGACTGGTCATTTTCACGATTTCAGATGTTTTCATCTGAAATTTCATGGTATTATAATCGTGGAAGTACTGACCCAAAAGGGCATGGGGGTGGGGTGTGTCACAAAACTGTTGTATTCCTGCCACCCTCCTTCTGTGCTGCCTTCAGAGTTGAGATCTTAAGGCAGCAGGGAGATGAGCCTCATCTTTCCCATGATGCTGGGAGCACCCCAGCCCAACTGGGGTTGGCAACTGGGGGCCCCTAGCTGGGGTGCACCCAACAGCATGGGGGAGATCAGATTTCATGGGGAAGGGCTTATTTCACAGTCCATGACCGTTTTTTTATGGCCATGAAATTGGTATGACCCTCATTATTAGTTTTGAATACAGTGGGTGCATTTGGTCAAAGCATGGCCTTTGTTGGAGTCCAGCCTGGTTATAGGAAATCCTTGACAGATTGCAGGAGGGACACCAAGGAATTACAATATGCAGGGACAGAACTAAACAGGCTGGTTGGTGGCCTGGACTGAGCAAACAACACAACAAAGAGTCGGGAAATGCGATACTTGCAATGGCATGAGAACCAACTCATTGGAGCTATAACTACCATGGCCCAGATAGGCTGTAGCAGATGACTGAGGCTGACTTCACCATCTGGATAATACAACCTGTCTTTTGATAACTGATGTATTAAAGTTGCCAAGTTGCTCAACACTGCAGCAAGTGCAGTTGTGGAGACGATAAAACCCATTTTTGCCTGGGTAGGGATTCCCATGCAAGTAGTTCCTAACATGACCCCAGTTTTCCATGGAAATTTTTAAGAGGTTTTGGAGAGCTTCAGTTTCACTCACATCACATCCAGCTTCCTGCTGCCCTAGAATAATGGTGAAGCAGAACTCACAGTAAAGCCTTCAAAATAACTTGCCGTGCTGGTCAGCGCCTCTATGCAGGTCAACATCACCTGATGCAAACAGCATCAGACCTGCAACTTGCAGATGGGGAGAAAGCTACAGTCCAATGTCCTGACCCTTCCTTCTCAACAAAACCTTTGTTGGTGTGAGTTCCCAAGACTACAGAAGAATGAAGAACAATATAAAGCTTGCCAGAAGACAGACTCTGATAGGTGCCATACAATTCAATCCATGAGTACCGAACTCAGGAATTTATGTTTGGGTGAAAGACTCTCAAGAAAAGGGAACAGTGCAATGATTTGCTAGAACCCCTTAATCCTACTTCATTAGTGTGCTAGTGGGATTCATCCATCAGAACCAGTATCATTTTGTTTAGTCACATCAGGAACCTCCAACAGAACCTGATTCCTACCCCAAGACAGAACCTATGAACAATGCCCTGCCTGCCCATGTAGCATGACGAGCATATCCTCTAGATCCTCTCCCTGCAAGAGAGATTCAGGGATCAATACCTATGAGACCATGAGAATCCAAGAAAGTCAGAAGACTAATAGCCAAATTCCACAGAAGGGCAGAATAGATCCCTGATGCAAGGTTGAATGTTTGGACAGTCTCTCCCATCCTTTCTAGGGTATTTTAGTTTTCTTTGCATTACAATTTTACTTAGTTATACGATTTTTTTTAATGAAAAGTTTGGATAAAAGTTTATCACTGTCCTCTTCAGAAAGGGGGATGTGGTGGTAGTTGTTAAAAGAAATCACTAAAAAGAATATAGTAGGGAAGTATAAGCCTGTGTAAACCAAAAATAAAACCAGTCACCATGGTGATAGGGGCCTCTGTAAACTCCACATAGTCCTTATCCACACTTTGGGCATCTCTTGGGATGGATACTGCAGTCCACTCTTGCAAGGCCTCTCAACATCCACTCAATGGACATGTCTGCTGTCAAGGATTCTATCTTTTCCCCATAGCTCTAATCATGTGATATCAAGCATTGGGCTCCTTTATGGACTTCAGTGCTTTTTACTTAATCACATTTCAGTGCCTTCCCACCTTCAAGCTCCTACATAATCTTGCCTTCACTCACATCTCTGCTCTCATACACACCTGTTCCATTCTTCTCCTCCTTCTCTCCTTACTGGGCCCACCTTTTGCCTCTTTTCTTCTATGCTTTCTTTATTCTTTCATGACATCCCCTTGGCTTGGAAAGATCTCTCAGTTCTTGTTGGCACAGGGACTTCAAACCATCTCGTGAAGGAACCCTCCCTGCCTCACCTGTAAGAAAACCACTGTTGTATAGCTTTGTGTTATGTCTCAGAGGATCAGGCCCTCAACTTTCAGGATTTGGCCTTTATACCATATGTTCTTTGCGGCTTACTTGACGGTCTGTAAATTGCCACAAGCATTTGTGCAAGGGCCATGCTATGAAAGGGCTGGATTCTATCCGGTCCTTATGTGTGTGTGTTCAACAGGTCTGGGGAGTGAGAGTGTAAAGGCGTTTTCTCCCTCTTTACTTTTCTTTAGTAAGAACCAAGTGGCTCAACAGCAACAAGGCTTGGCAGAGCAGAGTGACTCCTTACTCGCAGGTGGCACTTGTCCCTGAGGTAATGTGGGGAGTGACTGACGGGCAGTGAAAGCCATGGCTTTGCCCCTCCTATGCACCAGTCAGTGGAGCTTGTCCAGCTGTCAGTGGGGGGAGGGTTGCTTTGCAGCCCACCTTGGGGTATAGTAGTGTGCACTGCCTGGGGAGCCCGAGAGGTACACTGCTACCCCACTGACATCAGTGGTCCTTCTGGGCTATGAAGCCGCTGCAAGATCAGGCTCTAGACCAGGGGTCTCAAACTCAAATCACCATGAGGGCCGCATGAGGACTAGTATGTTAGCACGAGGGCCACACCATTAAAACCTTTTCATACAACAATACTGGAAATATCAGTAAAAACAGTGTCATTGCGGGCCACAGGAAACAGCTTTAGGGGCTGCATGTGGCCCACAGGCCATGTGTTTGAGACCCCTGCTCTAAACTATTTGAAGCTCCCTGTTTGCCAGAGGCTTTGCAACTGTAAGCCAGTACCTTTGGCTTCTAAGTGTTGGCAGTTGCTGAGCTGAGAGTTCATCCGTACCAGACAATCTAAACTGAACCTGCAGGAAACGTGTGACCAATGGGACAGGAAGGTTCTCTGAGCCCCTTCTCGATTGTGCCCTCTTCTCCATGTGAAGCCAGAATCAGTCTGGGCCTTACCAAGATGCTGAACAACGTACACAAAGAAGCTACTTTCTCCAGCCCCAGTGAACAGGCAGCAGCTGTCTGGTGGTGCACATCAGCTTAGCTGAGACCACAGCAGGAAATCAGGTAAGCAGAATGTAACGAGCTTAGCTGGAATTGTGCAGGACATCAAAGCTAAAACTTGTCCCCTGGGCATAAATGCCCTGCCTTCTATGATGCCCAGGCATGTGGTTCGAGGGCTTGTTTGAAGGACATCACCTCTGGGCATGCAGTGTCCCCCACAACCCCAAACGAACATGATGTACTCAGTTACTGCTCCCTGGGTGCTTCTCGGTGATCCCTGCACCCCTGAGACACATGACAGGATCACAGCACAAACCGCGATGGCTGCAGGCATTGTTCTGACATCTTATTAGAAATTGCTACTCCCAGATATTTTAATTTCCCGTCCAGCCCTTTTGATAAGTGTCAACAAAAATGTACAAGTGTAATAATCCTCTGGTATCTTATTATCCTCTGCTGCAAGTCGCTGGCTTCTGCTAACAACCATTGGAAAATAACATGCCGGCTTTGATCCACCAACAAATCCCCAGCATGCTTTCCCCTTGTTTCTAATGATCAGGGTTTCTGCATTAATTAAAGCAAAAGCAGAGCCGTAGTTCAATCTTTTTGGAAGCAGTTTCGATCGTAACACCCCCCCCCCCAAAAGGCAGCAGCTGAGCTGATTAGTTCAAGCAAGACTCTGCAAACAGAATCCGTGCAGATATCAGGGTTTCACAGCAAAGATGAGCAGAGACGTGCTCATAAATGACTGTTTGAATCACTGTACTTCCTCTGGAGGAGGGCAGGGAAATGCAGCTTCCTGAGACTTGGGTCTCAATTACGCCTTCTCCCTGTTAAAGAAGAGAATGGGAAGAGCCAACTGCTGGGGATCCAAAGCCTGGAGACATGCTGGGGCTGATTCATCAGTATGCAATGGCCCCATTATCCTAAAAATCCACCCCCTGAGAATACACCCTGGTGCTGATGCCAACCACAGAGCTGGCTCTGACAGATGTGAGCTGCCTCCCCAGCAGTCCTGGTGCAAGGAGCAGGCCACAGGAAGATGGTGCAGCATTGGGTATGCCCATGACCCTGCAAAGCCCCATCAGAGTCATTACAGCACAGAGCAACCATCAAGCTGTACCTGCTTCCACAGATTTTGATGCGGGAAGGTGCCAGCTGCCTCTCTACTCCTTGTTTCCTATGCCAGTACACCCCTGAAGGAAAGAGCAGGTTTGGAGAGAGGCCCCAACTAAACCTGAGGGTGAGTTAGTCCTGCCTGTATCCTGGCACCTTAGAAGTGGCAGAAAGCATAGGGCATCTCCTCTTGCCTCCAACAGAGTGCCCAGGCAGCTAACAGACATAACCTGCTGGGCAGGGCCTAGAGAGGGAAGCAGCAAATGTTGCCTGCAGGGATCTGGCCCCAGATGAGCAGTAGCTAGGCAGGAGAGGATGACTGTGCTGCTGTAGATATATCCACTCTGCAATGTGCTGCCTTCCCCCATGCCAAGAAGATATGGTCACCTGCTCCTTAGGCGGTCCCTGCACCTCATCGCCGAGAATATGTAAAGTAGTGTCACTGGGCCAATTGGGAAAGGGCAGTTTTCTGCTCTCAGTTTGCTCAGATATCAATGACTCCTGAGGGGCAGGCTAATGGTGAATCAGGCTCAGAATGTCTCCAGTGGCTGGTCCTCCTTGCCATGCAAGTTGGCCTTGCAGAGGATGGAACTGAATCCACAGCCTGTCTGTGCCATATCCGTGGCCCAGTGACAGTCAGTGCTGTGGTCAGTACAGCTGGATCCTGAGACACAGCTTAAGCCAGCCTCGGACTGGGGTGTGCAGTGGGGGAAAGGCTCCCCTGGAGCACCGGCTGTCACCTAATGCGACTTTCTAATGAGCTGATGAGCCCGACAAATTGCCACATTTCAGAAGTGCTGAGATTGAAGATGGGCCAATTTGTTCCCTGAGTGTTCTTCAAATACCGGAAGAGGGATGTGGCCTTTTCACAGATCTTCAGAGGCTGCCACATGCGCGCATCTTGTTCAGTTTGTTTATTCATTTCTGGGGGACAAGAGGCGAATCAGTGAAGAAACAGATCTACCACACTAAGCAAAGTAGAGGGTAGCTTCCAAATTTCAGCAGCATAGCCACTGCTTGCATTGGTGCATGGCCTCCAGCTGCTCGTGGCTCTCCCAGGAAGCAAGCAAGAAGTAGCTTTTAGTTGTCTTTTTTATTTAAGAAGATTTCAAAAGGGATAGCTGTGTTAGTCTAGTCCAGTAAAAAAACAACAAGGAGTTGTATGGCACTTTAAGACTAACAGATTTATTTTTTGCATGAGCTTCCATGGGAGAAGATCCCACTTCCTCAGATGCTTAAGACTATGGGTTCTTTTCCCATTACAAAAGGTAATTTGACTTCAGGCTTCCCATGGTTCGAACCTGAAGACTGCCCTGATTTGCTGTTACTGTATGACCTGATCCTATGTTTTACACCCCCTTGCATTTAGTTTCATTCCTTTCTGTAAGTTCACCCATCTTTGAAGCATCTGAGGAAGTGGGATCTTCTCCCATGAAAGCTCATGCAAAAAATAAATCTGTTAGTCTTAAAGTGACACACAACTCCTTGTTGTTATTTAAGAAGGCATGAGAAGCAGGCACAGACTGTGTGCTCCTACTGCCTCAGTAGCTGGGATGTGCATGTACATGCACATGGTGGGTGGAGGCTTCTGTAGCCCTTCTTTTTGTTCTTTCATCTCTGCTCAGTACACATTCAGGGGCAGCAACTGGGGTATGTTTAAAGGATTGTCCTGTATGCATTAGATGAGTCCCCCTCCATCTGCCAGAGGTGTCTGACCAGACACTCCATGAAAAGGAGAAGCAGAGGTAGGTCAGAGAAGTTAAACATCTTCCCATGACTCTGACCAAACCTGACCACCTGATACATTTCTCCTGCCCAAAGGCTGATGCGAGGCAGGGTTTCCTCACCCTCCCTTCCTAAGCTGGGCTTTCCTGGCTGTTCATAGCCCTCTGAACCTAGCCATGTGCCTGGAAATACCAACCCACTTCCCTCCTTTTCTGTTAGTCAAGAGCCTAAACTGGAGCCAAATGCCCACAATCTGAGTGGGACTGGAAACACACCTGCAGTTCCTTGCCTGGGCACTTCTATCAGGGCCTGGAACTGGAACTTTGAATGGGAACATGCTGAGATTGGAATACATTTGATTTAGGATCTGAGTCTAGGTCACAGTTCAGGCCCATCTTTGCTTCCTATGCAACAACCTGGACACATTCACAGGCTTTTGGCGAACCCTTGGACATAGCCAAGGATCCTTGAACTAAGCAGGTGCCTTGAGGTCTATTGAACAGCAAGAGTTCAATAACTGAGGCACCTACTATAATGGAAACAAACTGAAATTCGATAGGTACATGTACAATATTGAGCCAGTAACTACAGAGAGTAGCATTCTCTTCCAGGGAGAAATGTTACAGAACAGCTGAGAAAAGCAAGCTGGGACTGGGATATTATGGCATATCTGAATCCAGTTTATTCTCTTCTAACAAGCTGTGGTTTGTCCCAAAGAAATCTCATTGCCTCTCATTGCACAGGGGACAAGGCAATTTTGACTAGGTAGCACTGAACAGTTTGGAGCTAACAATTTCAAATCCCTCCCCCTTAGGTGCCCCTTTTTATCTGCCACTTAAAAAGAAAGAAAAACCACTCAAATAAAAATGCAGAGTTTAACTGCCAGAGTCTGCTTATGTGAGCAGCACGGACTGAAGGGTTGTTGCATCTAATCTAATCTATTTAGATATTTTATGTATCCGTAATGCAGCACTGTGATAGTGTATCTGGGAGACAGCATAAAAAAGCCACAGTCATAAAGGCTCACACTCTGTGGCAATCATTGATGCTTTGCTTGTCTATTACTGAAATCTTTGTAACAGTATTGACAGCAGCAAGGACAGAGATGGGGACTTCTGGATCTAAAACCATAAAAGCCTGCCAACCGCAGTGAGCAAAAAGGCAGTAAAGACTCTTCAACCTCTGTGCTGTCCAGCCACTGGAGGGTGTCAGAGAGCCACACTATGCAGGCATGTGTCACAGCACTGCACACCTTTGGGCTCCATCTGGCCCTGCCTGCATTTGCAAACACTGGGCAAATCCATTCCCTGTTTATAAGGCCACAGAGGGTCCCCCTGTCAGCGGATCGTGTGCAGCACTGCTGTGCAAGAAGGGAAGAATTGATGTGGGGAGGCTGTGCAGGGAGAGTGCACCCCATAAGATGTGGAGTGTCATTGCAGGGGGCTCTCTGGCTGGCTTTGCTCAGGGACAGGGAGGCTACAGTAAAAAAGGGATGAAATCCACTACTGCTTGACTGCTCTAGTCCTCTACCCAGGACTGGGATGCATCCAGGGTGAGTGGGACTGCTTCAGCCACTACCACAGAGGTTTTTTGCCACTGTCCACCAGCCTGGAGGAAGCAGTCCATTTCTCATGTGGCCAGGATGTAGCCCGTAAGGAGACTGATGAAGGAAAGACCCTTTTCTTTCTTTAAAAGAAAGCCTTGTCATCATTTATTTATTTTACAGAACACTGTAAAACTTCTGAGCTCTTCTCATGACCCCCTGGGCCCTTCTCTGATTTCTCTTGCTGCATAATACATAATATTGCACAACATTAAAGAACGTGGAGTGGTATCTGTTTGGGAAAAGCAGACTCATCTTTCACAGGGGATTCCCCACAGAACCATCCTTGGAGCTAGTGGAATTTCCATCACACTTCTGTAGCTGTAGTTCTAGAGAATCCCATAATATATGCATGAAGCCAGCATTTTCTATGTGACAGTCCAGGCAACTGTTGATCTGTAACACATGTTCCCACTGTTTGAGTTATTTTTAAATTCAATAAATCAGTAAAGTTTCCTTTTAATTGCTCATTTTGTGTTAATACATAATCCTGCCTTTTTGTTCCTGTATAATGGGAAAGTTCTCCAGTATGTTTCTCACACATTTTGGTGGTTCTAATTTTCTTACCCATTACCTCAGTAATTGCATTATAAGCATGAGTAACAAACTGAGGTACACCAGGGGCAGTTAACATAAAGTATTCTCTTCTGTTAGTGAAAGAGATGCATTTCCCTCTCTCTGAATGGCAGTTACACAATCCCATACTGATACAAATTTAGGATCAGAAGAGAAAAGCAGGTCGTGAGTTGCAGGAAGGATATAAAACAATTTGATTCACAAAAGTGGCTTGAAATATTAATGCCTCCTGCCTTCTGTGCCTTGAAATCAGACTGACTAGGAAAAAGTCATGGAGAGGCTTGTCTTACATCTGGCACTCAGGTGACCACCATGACATGGTTAGAAAATGCCTGTGCATACAAGCAAAAACAGTGAGAGTCCTGCAGCACCTTAAAGACTAACAGATTTCTTTGGGCATAAGCTTTTGTGGGCTCCAACCCACTTCGTCAGATGCATTTAACAAAGTGGGTTGGAGCCCATGAAAGCTTATGCCCAAAGAAATCTGTTAGTCTTTAAGGTGCCACAGGCCTCTCATTGTTTTTGCTGTACATGCACTAACACAGCTATGCTTCCAGAAATTTGTGCATACAAGGGGCGCTCTGGTGACTCTGAAATCCTGAAACCTGATTCTGCTCTGACATACAACAATCATTTATAATAACTCTTATTATTACTGACACTACAATAGTGCTCCTTTATCACAGGATGGCAGAGTTAAAGGCCTGAGGGGATGGCCAAGATCATTGCTTTAACTGTAAACTCTTGGTGGCAGGTGCTGTTTCATACTGTGTGTTCACAAAGAGCCTAACACAACACAGCTCCTCATGACTGGTGCCTCCAGGCACTACTGTAATAAAAATTAAGATCATATTCCTGCTCCAAAAAGGGCCCTGCCCAACAACAATACTGCATAGGTCTAGGGGTCATGATATACAGCCAGATCTTCCAGTCATGTCTCCTGGGCTCACATGGCGCAAGTGGCTCTTTTAGCTGGGCCCCTAGCTTATTAATTACTGGGTGGAGCTTAATGCTCTGTGTTATGTAGGAGGTCATAGTGGCTGAGCATCATGGTCCTTTCTGAACTTAAAAATTATGAATCTGTGAGTCAAGAGAAGACTGCTGCTTTGGGTCACATCCCATGTCCACCAGGGGGAGAAGAAACCCCTCCTTATGTCCACTCCCACAATAGTGCCTGGCAGGCAGTCAACATTCCCAACCCTAAATGAAAAGCTGCTTGTCTGTAGATCTACCGGAGCAACTGGTATTTCACACACAGCTTTGTGCCTGTTGAGAGAATTCATTATGGCAATGTTTCTATAAAGGAAAACTGCAATACAATATGAAAGTGACTCTAATTAGTGCATATAATTATAAAGGGGATATTTTTAGTGTCTTAAATATAATAAAAAAGAATAATTAACAATCAAAGAGGAAACAGCCCTCTTGACACATTTATGACAGACATTTTGAGACACCAAAATGCAATTCAGCATTTGTTTCTGAGAATGGTAGGTGGCTGTAAATGTTGTTACCAGGAAAGTTCTTTGTGGATGTTGCTGGGTTTTGATGCCACCTAAACTTTTAAAATATGTGGCTCAAAGCAGCCTCATTTTGATGGGAATTGGAAATCTAAATCTCCTGGGCTGCTTTCAAAATCTCAGCCTCAAAGTCTAGAAGCCAGATTCTGGTCCCAGGCCTGTTTTTTAAACAGTTGGCTCAAAGGAACCTTGTTTTGATGAGAACTGGATATCCAAATCTCCCAGGCAGCTTTGAAAAATCTCAGACTCAAAGTCTAAGAGCCAGATTCCAGCTCCAGGTCTGTTTTCTTTGTGTAAGTCAGTAATGCAAAGTGAGCAGAGGCTTAAGAGGCCAGTTGGAGATTTCCCCATTGTAGGAAATCTCCCAGCATTGGCTCCATGCCACTCTTCCACCTGGAGCTCAAGGCATGCTCCAGTGGTCCCAGGCAGCTGGAGCACCTCCCTCGAGCCACAGGCAGAATTTAGGGCAGTCTCAAGGCTGCTCCAAACCATGCCAGGGACTGAACTGCCCACCACTTTCCTTTGGTCCTGCACCTAACATAGCTTAGCTGCCCCACAGCACCCAGCCTTGACTTCAGGAAAACACCATTTTGGCTGAATGGCTAAAACATGTCCCACAAAGTTACGGCATTCAGAGCACTCTGCGTCTCCCTGTGCCCTCTCAGAGCTCACAGCAGGAGGGGACTCTGCACTCAAAAGCCCAGACACCTGCTGCTTGAACAAAAGGAGGCTCACAGTTAGTTGCTCAATAGTTCTGATTCGTTCCAGGAGAGGACAGTGAGAAACGCATGCACATGGAGATGCACATTACAATATTAAATTGTAAGAAAGAAATCACTTGGCAGGCATGGCTTATTATAAATGAAGAGGTCAGTGTACAGTGGTTCCATTAAAACTCATCACATTCTGCCTCGAAGGTGTTCAGTAACCATGATCTCAACCTGGCCTTAGATTAGCACTTCCCATGATTCCACGCCGCTACAGAGCAGTGAGTGGTGAGTTTTGGACAGGTATCCGCTGCCCATGAAAACACACACTACATGTTGTAGAGAAGTCCCTTTTAGGAAGGTGGTGGTGCCAGGAAGGACTGAGGAGGTGAAGCTGAGAGATGAAAATAAATGAAAAAGGGTATAGGAAAAGCAAAGGAGACCAGAAAAGGGGAGTCCCAAGCAATCCCAAGTAAGCCTGAATTCTCTGCACACACCAAACTCCTACTGACATCACCATGAATCGTGTATGCAAGAGTACAGGAGTGGGATTTAACAAGCTAACAGAATCCAAGCTGATCAGCTTAGCCAAAGCTGTTTCCCCCCCCACACACTCACAGCTACATTGATTCACATGAAGCCTATGCTAGACCACAATGAACAAAGGGCTCAAGTACAAAATACAGCTTCATTGGCGCCTTTTCCCCAAAGCATCATTAGGCAGGGGCTAGATTTTAAGCCTTAACAGCTAATTGGTGTTTAAAAGTCTAATGAGGAATCTTGCCCATGTTGTTTAATCCAAATGGCCAGAGGAGAATATAAAACTTAGCATGCCTCTTCCTTTCTGCTGTCAAAGCATTAAAGTAATTAATGTTTTTTCTTATTTTTCTTTTCTTTTTAATGTTTTATTTGTTTTGTTTTGTTTCAGGGAAGCACATAAGATCAGCTATGACAGGTGACCTGCAAAGGAGAAACACTTTGACTGGAAGCTCCTTGAGGCAAGGCACTATTTTCCTGGTTGTTTTGAACACAGGTGTGCCCAATGGACTTCTACTTCTGCTATTGCAGTACACATAATCAAGGAAAAGGACAGGAAGAAAATTGGACTTGTCCCCTTTTCTGGTACTTTGTGGAGAAGGCCTGAAGGTGATTTTAGGAGGCTGATTTTTCCCCCTGCTTGTTTTTACATGGGACAGTCGGGCCCTGTTGACTCTGGAAGATTCTATAGCAACAAGAGATATAGTGAAATGCTGACATCACAGGTACTTGACCCCAAAAAATGGAGGGAAGGAGAGATTGGTAAAGCTGTTTAGCTTTGTCTACATTGGAGGCTTAAGTCAACTCAAGCAACTCCCTAACCACATTTGCAGTTTATTAAGTCAACTTAAGCAAGTGCTTAATAACTCTCATCCTTGAAGTTGATGTTAAGAGTTAAGTCAACTTTACTAAGTCGACTTAATAAAATGTGGCCATTAAAGTTTACTTAAGGCAGGAGAGCCATTTAAGTCAACTTTATAAAATCGACTTAAGCCAGGGGCCCATTTAAGGTCAACTTAAACAAATGGGGCCACTCTAAGTCTGCTTTTATTAAGTCAACTTACCTGAGTCTTCTAGTGCAGACAAGCCTTTAAGATTTGTTGGGCCCAATGTTTCTACCTTGATCCAAACACAGAGTAAAACAGCTGTCCTCTACAGCAAGCTCCCTCTCCCCTCCATAGCCTTGGGAAAGCTCCCCACACCTCTGTGTAGCAGTAGGGGCATGCAGGGGCAGGCCAGAATAGCCTTTATTTTCCTTTCTCTGCCACACATCTTTAAAGGGGTGTGTGGGGAGCAGCTCCTGGTTTTGGAAGCCTGGTAGTACAATTCCAGTGGGGACTGGGATTACGGGGCCACTGGAAATAGAGTGTTATTGATTCTGGTGATCCATGGGACTTGAGACCCTGTTGTGTTGAAGTTGAACCCCTATCCCTTGGAATAGCTTAGGAGAAAACTCCATTAGGACAGCATTACAGATTGCTCCCAGCACCCTCCCTTGGGTTTTCAAAAGGGGGAGGCAGGGTGATAAAACCCTTCTATTTTGTTAACACCTGTTTAACAGCAGTGCCTTATGGACACTTGGGAGAACACATCTTCATTAAAAACATGACACCTGCCCCTTCCAGTAAGATCTGATAGCTCAGAGGGCACAGCTCCACTGTGTTCCAGAAAGAAAAATCAAAGGTAAGCAGAGGTGACATTCCTGCTACTGCTAAGGTAAGAAAACAGGTCCAAAAAATCTGTAAAGAAGAAGAAAGAGGAGCATTCCTTACCCATCATATGGAACCAAAACCTGAGCCCAATTTAAAACAAAATCATCCACAGGTCACCATTAAGATAACAATATTCAGCAGTCTGCTAGCCTGACCAGTGTCAATCAGTCTGAAGCTGTCTAAATGATCGTGTGGTGTGATGTTCCCAAACAGCATCCAGGGGACAAATACAGTGACCCACCAAGCTGCTATGTGCCAAATGAATCAAAATTTCCTTATGTGCAGAAGAGGCTCAAACCGTAGAGTAGGTTGACAAATCCAAGAGGAATGAAATGACAGAAGTTTAATGATCTAGGAGACAGTGGGTAACTTGTTCATAGTACAGCCCACATCCACTAGCATGCAAGGTGCTGAACAAAAAAAAGTAGTCATATTTCCCTGGCCACAGAGTTTATCATTTCAATAAGAAACAGATTAAAAGGAAGGGTAAAGGTCTAAAATATATAACCACAGTGCTTCAGTGTGACTGCCGCTCACAATTTTACCATGGCATGTGATAACTGATGGTGGCTTTAAAGCTCTAGCTCCTGGAGTCATGTGATTATGTGAGACTCCCCACTTTCATTGGAAAAGAAAGACATTTCTAGACATTGGGATCATGGAGAAAACCTTGAAAATGTGACCCCTACAAACTTCAAAATCCATAACATGAATAAAAAGAAACCAAACACTAATTTTTTTTTAATCGCATCATTTTTCAGACTTTCTCCAGATTTTGGGGACCTGACTCATGTTGTCTGAACATTTGGGTTTGGCAATACTAAGAACTGGCCACTCTGGGTAATCTACTATATTAATAATACAATGAAGTAAATAGAAAAACAGGATGTGGTCATGTCATTGAAGACTGTATTATAATGCCTATGCATAAGGTAGAGTAATTAAGGTTACCTGGGCATCCTTAATTCTGGTATTTCCTAACTTTGGAGTGTTTGACTTTGCAACTTAAATACTGTTCTTCTCACATAGCTTTTTTTTTTTTTTTTTTTTTTTTGCATATAATAGATCTATAGCACATTCTTAAGTGCACAACCTCCCTCTAATCAGCTGGCAAGCTGCTTGGAGGCTTCACAATAGACAGAAGACTTTTCAATGTGGCCTCTGAAAGTGACATAGCAAGGGTGATTCATGGGTAGGGCAGGAGGCATTGAAGAAGATATAGAGAAGCTGTTTGTGGTAGGAGTGAATCAATGAGGCTGACATACCTAGATTGTGTTTTCCTCCTAGGATTTGTTTGGAGGCTGCAGTTGTGGGTTGTGCTTTGTTCTGGTAACAGCTGGGACAGATGTCTACAGGGCAGCACTGGGCATCAGACAGACCAACAGACAGACATAGACAGCGTCTATATAGGTACTCTGTCTGTGGAAAGGGGTGTAACATGGCACCATTCTAATTTACTAGCATTTTGCAACCACTTTGCATGGATGTGCCAGTCTGACTATGGGGTAAAGTGACGGTGAATCAGGGCCCCAAATCTTCAGGGACTGATCCAAATGGAGCCATCTGAGAATCCTTTATTTAGACAACTCTGAAGACTTGCACAGTGCTGTGTGACAGGCTGCTTCCCTGGGTTGTGTGGAGGACTGGATCCAGTCTTCATGCCCTCACCTTTCCTCAATACCAAACTCATTTAAAGAAAGAAATGCACAGGCTCATTTCCGCAGCAGCAGAAATCTGGGGACATGGAGGGAAAAATCTTACGGGTGGGGCAAAAAGACAGGCATGTTAGCTGCAGAGAGGAAGGCCAGAAGATGGCAGCATAGGAGCACATAGCAGGACACTGAGCTAGGGGTGAATTGTACCCCTTGAGCATTGTGTTTGAGAAACGGCTATACAAGGGAAAATTTTATCTCCCCATCAGTGAGCATGGGGCTGAGAAATGGGCAGTGCACAAGGGAAGGAACATCCTGGAAGCTTCAGAGAACTGCTCTACACAGCTACATCAACAGCCTTTCTTAAGGGCCTGCCAAAGGAAGAGGTCTGGAGGGTGGTGCTATCTCCTGGGGCCAGCAGGACAGGAAACAGTTCTGCTGTCATCTTGCGGTCTGCTCCCTGGGTCACATACACCTGAGGTAAAAGGGCAGCCTGTGACAGCAGCCCCTTCGACTGCTAACAAGGAGGAGAGGATATCTTCATAGCTTCCCAGAGAATGCAGTATGTCTGCCCTCTCTTCCACCCCTCCTTCCCCCAAAGAGCTGAAGAAAGCAAAGAGTCTGCTGAGTAACTTAGGAGGGCTGCCTTTGAACCCCAAGGAAATGCAAACATGTCTATTATTGTTAGCAACACACGGAAGACTGAGTTAGGTATGACACACATGGTAACTGCTGGGCCTTGCCCTGCAGAGCTTACATGTGAACCAGACAAGCTGGACAACAGACAGGAGAGAAAACAATCACAAGGAGAGGAAGTGACTTGCCCATGGTCCCCCAGCAGGTCAATGGCAGAGCTAGGAATAGGACCAAGGTATCATAAGTCCTTGGCCAGTCCCCTGACCACTGTACAGCACCGTCTCTCCCATCAGCACCTTCAGAGCTGCATTTACATCCACCCTCAAAGTGAGGGTCTCAGACCCCAACACCTTCAGCCCTTTGCTAAGGTTCCCCTGGCCCAAGGGCTCACCCCTCTATCCATCCAAACTTGCCTTTTGTTCCTGCACTCTGGGTGACCCAGCCTAACACATTTACACTCACGTTTCCTGCCATTTCCCAGTTTTAGTCCTTCCCCTGCACCAGAACTTGTCCTTTCCTACAAAACACTAGGGCCCTGCACCCCACCCCTTGCGATCTCAAAATCCTGGGGTGAATGACTGTTACAACAACTCACTGGTAGGGCACACTGACCAGGCTGCTCCATGTTCAGTTTAACTATGCGATGTGCTGGAGATGGAGCCTGTGATACCCCCACCCCACCCCATTTCCAGTGGGCTCCCACTGTTGGTACATGGCCTCACTGCCTTGATGCAAGCCAGCATGATTCCTAGTATAATGACAGCAGGCACAAGTTCTTTCAACATCAGAAGCAGGGTGGTGTACTGCAATTCCCATTGCTGGAGTGACTGGAAAATGCACAGTGGGGCAGGGAGACCAGAGAATTCCTTTCAGAATAGGGGAAAGGGCAGCTGTCTATAGAGGAGCACTAAGGAATCTAGACTCACACAACACCTGTTATGCTCATACAGCTGCTGTATAGACCCAGCTGTTCCCTTGCACCCTGCGCTCCTCCCCAAGCTGAGACACATGCCAGAGCAATGACTGATCATAATGGGCTAACTCAAGGGAGACATTATCTACCAGTTAGAGTGCGTGGCAAGAATCCTGTCTCTAATAACATTAGAGGGCACACGTCCACCTCAGTATTCTCCCAGCAGCTGTGTGAGGGTTTACTGCTTCCATTATTTATATCTGATGCTGCATGAAACCTGTGAGCAGATCCTTTTAGGCATGTGCTCCAGCCACATGTGAGGAGAGCTTCTCCCAGGCTCTCAGGGGGAAGACAGGCTTTGCTCTCTGCAGTGTCTTCAGCAGTAGTCAAAACAAGAGCATCTGATTGAATGTCACAGAACAAAAGCAGCTCTTGCTGGGCCTGGGAGGGCTTCAGTGACTGTGATCCTTTGAAAGACCATGCAATTAACAGACAGACCTATTTGCAGGCTGTGTGTGGAGTGAAGGCAGCTGGATGGGGCCTCATTAATTTGAGGGGAGAGAAATCCTGGGATTTGTTTAAGTTATCTTTCCACTATGGGAAGTGAGCTCCTACTCATAGCTTGTTTTTCTGAGGAATAGATCTTTGGCTGTGGGCTACAAAATTCAAGCAATGATGGCTGCTGATGAAACTGAAAACCCACAAAAAGTCATCATGAGCTTGGTTGGGGAGTAGAGATGAGCTGGATCCTTTCCCTCCATTTCTTGTGAGGAACACTATTCTGAGAGTGAAAATCTGTTCCTAACCCTGCGAGAGATGGCACTGCTCTACCCAGCAACCTGCCATGGAGCAAGAACGGAGATTTGGACAAACAAGATATTGGGGATCAAGCATCAGACACAGTGTGTTGCCCCATACAGCGCATCTGGAGATACTGGAGAGGTTGTCTCTAGCAACACTTGTAGAGCTTGCCGCACGAATCGGGTCTCATGGCACTAGTGACTGGCAGCACTTGTGACTGTAGTGGTATGCACAGAACACATTGCAACAGCAAACCTGGATGGCATGAATGCACATGCAGCCTAAGCACAGAAATCCAAGTGCCTCTTCTGGAGCACAAGGAATTAGAGCAGTGTGGGGAAGAAAAATACCATTTAATGGAAAACTTTTGAATTTCAAATTGTGGTTTTGTTCATGTTTGGGATGAAACCCAAAAAAGTCTAGATGCCTCATGAACCAGAATCTGAAAATGTTTATTATTAAAAGCCAGAATATTTTGTTTTATGAAATTCTGCCTCATGGGCAGAAGGGGAGCTGGGAGCCCAGAAGGGAGTTGGAGCCAGCATCTCAGCTGCCCATCACCTTTCCAGGGGAGCCACTGAAGAGCCTGGAATGCTGAGCTGCTGAGCCATCCAGGCTAGGGTCAATTGGAGCCCTGACCAGATTTTGTCTGACTTCTACTGTAGCATCTCCATGTTACATCTTGATTTCAACTCATCTGAATTTTCTATTGGAAAATTTCCATTGCTCCAGTGGGGCCTTTCTGACCAGCTCTACCTAGAGTACTTGTGGCTGAAGAATCATTCCTTCATGTGAGTAAGACTGACTGAGATATATATATTACACACTGGGAGTGAAAGAAATGAAGAAAGCTCCAAGGCTGCAAGGCTCAGCAGAGGTATCTGTATTGTATTTGCTTTTATGTGCAGGGCCAGCTCTAGGGTTTCTGGTGCCCCATAGAATCATAGGGTTGGAAGGGACCCCACGAGGTCATCTAGTCCAAACCCCTGCCAAAAAAAGCAGGACCACTGCAACCCATAAATCGGTGCCCTCCCCTGCCCTTGGGCAAGGCCATCTCTGGGGAGGGCAGCCTCTGTGGGAGCCCCCCCACCTCCCAGCATTGGGAGACAGGGCCGGCCGGCCCAGGGTAGCGGCAGACTGCTGCGCTGCCCCCCCCCCGGTGCTGGGGACTGGGCAAATGGCCAAAAGGGTGGCCTGGTGCAGTGCTGCCAGTCCGCCCGACCTGCCATGCGCTGCTCTGGGCTCCATGCAGGAGCAGCGGGAAGGAGACAGGAGGCAGCACGGAGCTGGTATTGTTGCCTCCCCCCGCCACATGCACTGCTCTGGGCTCCCTGCCAGAGCAGCATGGGGTGGCTGAGAGGCAGCACAGCCAGGCAGGGAGGAGCGATACTGTCTCCATGCTGCCTCCTACCCCCTCCACGATTCTCCGGCACAGAGCCGAGAGCAGAGCAGGTCGGGGGGGGGGGGGGCGGCAGCGCTGAACCCCTGCCGACAATTTGGCCGGCTTGCCCAGTTCCCACTTGCATGGGACGGCCAGGCCAGGGATACATCCCCCAGGGCATTTTGGCGCCCCTCAGACATTGGCACCCCCTGCAGCACTTACCATGCTTACCTAGTTCTGCCAGCCCTGCTTATGTGTTACTCCTTTGAGAAGATAGAGCTTGTGCAAGAGCTGGGTGCAGGTCGTACCATGCTCTCTGCTAAACTGTCCTGCAATTGCTTAGCACGGCTGTCAGGTTTTCAAGGATGTCCCTTGTGGCCAGCTTTAGGAGAGAGGCCTATTGATAATCTTCAGGCCATAGGAATCATTTAGCTCAAGCCAGTTGAAACCCTTAGTGATGATTTTACTCCTAATTTTTTGCAACCAGGTTTGCAAAACAAGGTTGTGGTACAGGAACAACCATACAGCTGCGTCTCCTCCCTGGCCACTCAACAACCATTCAAATAGTCATTCAGTCCTCCAGCAAGCAGAGAACACTGATAAAACACTGCTCTTCAACAGCTCTTTTTAGCTCACCAGCACAGAGCTCTTCATTAATCCAGCCTCCCTACACTCACTCAAGATGGGCATCTAGTAATTATTATTCCCAGTTTGCAGATGGGGCAACTAAAGCATGAAGCACAGCTATGACTTGTCCAGGTCACACAGTGAGTCAGTCAGTGGTAGACTTTGGAGCATAAGGTCTAATGCTGTGTCTGCTAGTTTGCTCAACAGGCACACCACTGTGCTTTCTGTCTGGGTTAATGCTCTGCCTCCTGCCAGAAGCAGGCAGAGAGTGTGTTTTGAAAAGGAACGATGTAGTGGGAAGCTCCAATTTTACTGTCAAGAGCCTTCACTTTTTTTTGCTAAGAATCAGCCTTTAAGTGCACGGCAGACCCTAGGTGCTGTGAGATTGACAGGCAAGGTCAGTTTTAATTGTCCAGTGCAAGGCACAGCTTCAGAGGAGACAGCCTGTTCCTGAAGTGGACAGAGGTTGAGGAGACACCAAATTCACTCTCCTTTTCTTCCCACCTTCTTTTAGTGCTGCAAAGAGAGGAGGCAGCAATTTCTTTTGCAGGGATGGGGAAATGAACTGATGGTATAAAGCAGCAGCCTCAAGTAAGCACAAATCGACTTAACAGTGCTGCCCTCTTGACCTATCTACATAAAAATATCTTCCACGGGAAGGTTGTCAGGCAGGAGCAACTGCACTGTGGGTGCACTTGACTCCAAGGGGCCCACGAGAGAATCAGAACCCATCAGGGAGGTTCATACATAAACATCACAATGGCTAAGCAATTTGCAGATTTCTCACTGCTTGCCCCCCACCATGGGTCCTTGGCACCACCTCTGCACTTCCCCAACCCTCGATTCACTCAGCGAGCTGCTGGGTGAGACCCTAATTGCTACACTGGTTCTAATTGAAGAGTCTCTCAGTGATGAGCCTGGGGAGAGTAACCAAATCCCAACAGGGCTTCCGTGTGTTTTCCGTTCTGCTCCAGGGATCACATCGTTAAACCATATTGCCAGAGTCACTGGGGACTGCATTCCTTTAGCTGAAAACTGTTAACTAACGGTGCTAAAACCCAACACTTTTCTACTGTTCAGTGTCTTTCTTTATAGTCCTCATCCCTCTGCCGTGCTTTCTAATCCTCTCTGGAGTCCTATCTCCTGGTTCTGTTCTCTATCTATCTTGCTGTTTGTTTATCCACGTTGCTTTTTCTCTATACACAATGTCACTTTCATAGTCTATGTTTATCTATCCCTCTGGCTATTTCAGCCCCTCTGTTGTCTCTCTCTCTCTCTCGCCTGCTATTTCCTACCTCCCTCTCCTCTTTATAGTCCTACTTATTCATATTCTTCAGCTTTGCTGAGTTCCCCATCCTGTTAGTCCAGGTATCAATTGCATTTATTCCCCTCCATCAATCTGTTCTTCTTGTTTCCATTATCTAGTGAGTTCAGATGACCCATCTTCCGCCATCTCCACAGCTAGCCATTACCTGGATCAGTCATACATCCCACCAGAGGAGTTGTTACTTTCCCAAGAGATTTACTCAATTCACAGCAGAGCCAGCACTGAAGGGAGAGCACAACTGCCTTTCTGAGCTTCACCAGTGCAAAGCAGAAGAATGGAAGGCAGATGCTTAGCATCAGGTGGCTCTTTCCTTTGGCGGGAGACTTTTGTCACTGGAGTATCCATGAGGGTTCCTTGCTCAGAACTCTCTGCTGATAGAACAAAACTCCCAGGAAGATGTCCCTTTACTTACCTCTGCCCATTCAATTACTAAGCTCTGTAGAGCTCCTGAGAGCTGTGGGCAAGTGTTGGGGAGAATTCCTCTCCAAAAGCATGCAGCTGGCAAGGGCTAAGGAGCGTGCCCCCCACCTCCCTGGTACCATGGTAAGACCTGAGAGCATCCCTGTTTGTGAGAAGCTAGGAGAGAGACTGTAAATGGCAGGAGAGGGAAACAGGAAGGGAAACTGTGGAAAAGGGAAAGTGTAGAGAGGGGAATAGGACCTGGTTCTGGCAGCAGCAGCCCTCCTATGGCCAGTACTGCAAGGTTGCTGGTATTTCACTTTTTTTTATTGCCCCAGCTCCTGGAGTCAGGTGATTACATGAGAACCTCAGCTTTCATTTTTTGAAAAGGTGCATTTCTAGCTCTTGTGGAGAAAAGCTTGAAAACATGACCTTTCAGACTCAAAAACCAGAACACGAAAACTGCCCCAAGTTATTACTTTTAAAGATTTCACGATATTTCAGCCACTCATGTGATTTATTTTTAAGCTTGACTTGCGTAGGGTGGACAGCGCCATATTCCCAAGAGAGTTTTCCATGGCAGAAATAATGAGTGCTACAAACACATATGTGCTGGGCACAGAAGAAGGCAACTCATGTGATGTCAGGACACACCTGAACTTCAAAGAGAACTTGTCAGAAGTTCACTTCAGGCCAAGTGAACCTGGCCAGATTTAACGCACATGGAAGTTGTGGAGATTCATGATTTTGACACAATGCCAGCATTTTGTTTGATGATCTTAGACACTTTGAGTCCAATAATCAAAGTGAAACTGATTTCACAGTTTAGAAAGCCTGTGTGCCTGCCAGAAAAGCCCTCTGTGTAATAGAGATGTACACAGCAAGATCCATGGCCATATAGGTCAGACTATGGCACACAGGACTGCAGGGCTGGCTCTACCCATAAGACAATGAGGCCCTGGCTTGGGGAGTCACTGGCTTAGGAGCATCATGTCAGGAACAGGGCAGGCTGGTCCAGAAAACAGACCCCATGCTCCAGCTCCTCCCCAAGCCAGCCACTCTCATGGGGTGGACTCCACTGTCTCACCTCACCTCTGGGCTGGCCCTCCCCACCCCTAGGGTGGAACAGCTGGCCTGGGGATGCAGGGGGGAGAGCAGAGTCCACCCTATGGGCTGACTCGCTCTGCCCCTGGGCTGGCTGTTTGCTGTCCTGGGAACGGGGCAAGCTGGCCCAGCATGGAGGCTGGGTTCCATCCCTCTGTTCCCCTGTGGGGGTGCAGCAAAAGGGAAAGCCGGCCGGGGGCACAACAGCTCCTTAAGCTGGCCCTGCAGGACTGATGACTTCTTCATACTACCTTCAACATGCCATGCAACAGCTGCTGGATGAGCCTCATGAAGATCTCCCTGCACTGTCCCATCTGGAAAATTCTGTTTGCCCCCATGGCAGTAGTCCAGAAACCCTACAGATCAATAGGAAGGCTGGGCCATCCCTTTTAAAGGCTCTAGGCCTCCACCACTCTGGGCCCCTTTGTAGTGTCAGACACCCTCTTTAATTTTGGCGCTGACTGTTAATTTCCTGACAGACTTGAAAGAGCCTCCTAACAGGGACAGAGTTGGGCTTTGATTGTCTAGCTCAGTTGGTCAGTAAAGTCTCTGGAAACCCGAAAAGAATCCTCACCTGGCGCTATAACTAGCAATGAGCATCTCCTCACTGCAGGCCAGAGACCTCTGCTTGGGAACTGCTGGCTTGGGTGGATTAACCCATCCCCCATCATGTTGCTGCAGTCTGGCCTGAACTTCACCATGCTTGCATGTTCCACGTTCTGGAGCTTGGCTTGTCTGGTTGCAGTCACGTTGGTGCCACCCAGCCATGGCCTTGGGGAGGTCACCGCCTGCTTTCAACAGCAGTGGTGAGTGAAGGGTACTGCCATCTCACAGAATGGAAGTATTCCCAGCCAGGAGAGAGGGCAGTGTGATTTGCCAAGTTCCCCATGTATATTTGACAGCCAACAATAGGTTTCAGCCAGGTTCAGTATGACCATTTCCACCTCCTGGGCTCAGGACCTGTCTGCTTCACAGACTGTGAGGTATGACACAGCGAGTTTTGCCAGGCTTAGGGGCAGTACATTATAGTCTTCTTTATTAGCATGTGAGAAATATTCTCTAGTTAGTTACAATGTGGCAGTTGCTAACCCCTGTCAAGCTGCCCCCTTGGATTTGTTTTCTCTCTCAACTGGAAGATAAGTTCCTATGATTTGACTCTGCTGCAGCTAGCAAAATCTTCTCACACCTGTGGAATATTCTGCAGGAGATTTAATGATCTCCCACTGTGCAATTATAACACTGCTCCCTAGATCTGAGGAGACAGACAGATGGGGAGAGTGCTAAGGTTAAGGTTAAGTGTTAAGTGTGGATATTGCATCATTGCAGGTGGCAATGGGAGTCCATTGCTGAAACTGCCTGTGATCTGTGCTGCTTCTCACTAATGACTGAGGTGGCACCTTGGTGAAATGGATAGTGCAAAGAATGAGATCCTGCTGAGATCCACAGGTCATATGGTTTGATAGCTGAAATCTGGATAGAACTGGTGAACAGGAGGAAATCTAACTTGCACAACAGTGTCTAAGTCTGAGACTGAGAAACCACATAGTCCAGTGAACAGGACACTAGAATGACTCTGCCCTTGACCAGTTGTGTGACATAAGTCATCTCACAGCGCTATGCCTCAGTTTCCCCCTCACCCTATCTATTTCAATTATAATCTTTTTGAGATAGAGACTGTCTCTCACTGAATGCATGCCCAGTGCCTAAAACAACAGAGCCCTGATCTGAACTGGGGCCTCAGGCTGCCATTGGATTGCTGCTAATCATAAGAAGTATGACCAGCCAATGAGAATCTGGTTGGGTGATATAACGATTCTGAAGTGGCTAGGTGAGGGTTGTCTCTAGAAAGCCTGTTGGACAAGAGGAGCAATTAAACAGCTAGGTCAGCTGATTTGGACTTGCTATGGCTGTGCAGCAGGTCTTTTATTAGAGTGTGGACATACCCTTAAGGAGCTTGACTTGTTTGACCTAGTTAAACAATGGCTGAGGTAAACTACAATTGCTCTCTATGAAGACATCAGAGGGCAAACACCAGGGATGGAGGGGAGTTATTTAAGCTAAGGTCCAATGTTGGCACCAGAATTAAAGGATATAAATTGTCTATCAAAAAGTATAGACTTGAAGTTAGATGATGGTTTCTAACCATTAGAGGAGCAACTTTCTGAACCAGCCTTCCAAGGGGAACAGCAGGGGCCCATCTGCAACTATTATTAGCAAGCATCTCCGATGGCAGAAGATGGGGCACTAGTTGGCCAGAACTCTAAGGCTGTGTTCTCACACAGCCGGTTATTTCGATATGGTTGTTTCGCAACAACCATATATCGAAATAACGCTTATTTTGAAACAACTTATTTCGAATTAACAAAATGTTAATTTGAAATAAGGGAAAAAGGCGGGAAACGAAATAGCAGGTTCATACTGTGAACTTGCTATTTCACTTCCGCAGGGGGCTGAAGGCGCTGAAGCCCGCCCGTGCCTGCAGCCCCGCTGTGCAGGCACCGGGGGGGAGCAGGGCTGGGCAGCGCTGAACCCCGCCAGTGCCTGCAGCCCGGGTGTGCAGGTGCTGGCCAGGGGACAACCCTCAGCACCCTAGCCAAGGTGCTGAGGGGGCATGCCTTGAATTGTTGTTTCGGAACATCTTGTTCCGAAACAACACGTTCGCACGGCATTGTTTCGAAACAACCGTTGCGAAACAACGTTGTTTCGCCCACGGACTAGGTTTTACTTGTTTCGAAACAACGTGGTTGTTTCAGAACAACAGCTTCCGTTGTTCCAAAACAACTGTGCGTCGTGTGAACAGCTGAAACCTTATTTCGAAACAACCTCTGTTGTTTCGAAATAAGGAGGCTGTGTGAACACAGCCTAAGTTACTACAGTGAATTCTTTCACAGGTGTCTGGCTGGTAGGTCTCACCCATGTATTCGGGGTCTAATGTATAGCTGTATTTGGGGTCAGGAAGGTCTCTTCCAGCTCAGACTGGCAGACACCTGGGTGGGTATATGTGTGTATGTTTCTTACCTTCCTCTCAGCATGGGAAATGGGTCACTTGCTGGTTTGTAGTAGACTAAATGGTGGACTCTCTATAACTGTAATTTAAGATTTGAGGACTTCACTAATGCTGCCCGAGGTTATGGGTCTATTACAGAAATGGATGGAGTGATTCTGGGGCCTGCAACATGCAGAAGGTCCATCTAAATTATCACGATGGGCATGCCTAAGACAGTGCAGGAATTAGAGCTCTCTCGCATTTCACAACTCATTTCTTCTACCACATCCCATTCAGTTCAGTTCTTACTGGTGAATTTTCTGTAACACCTGGTGACTCCAAGTGGCAATCATTCAAAAGTCAACATTGCTCTTATCCGAATCTGGGAACCACCTACAGCAACCATACCACGAAGCACTGAGCTGGTTCTACTGAGAAAACACTTGGCAACAGAGAAGCACGGATTCATGAAAATCAGGACTGAGATACCTTGACAGGCTAAGTGAGGCCAGATTCAGAAACTGGGGGAATGGCTGACTATGGAGGCTATGGTCAGCCAATGTAGATTTGATGTAGTTTATACTGTAGGGCTGGCCTGGGCCAGGGCTCAAGATTAGATGGGGGTGCCCTTGGGGGCTTAATGCCTCTTTTCCACATTCCTTCCAGAACTGCCCTAAGCATGCAGCCCCAGATGCAGGCCAAGGCCTTTAATTGAGACACTCTTGTTTGTGGCAGTGTTGTTCCTCAACACAGGTTCACTCCTCTTGTGCCATCTCCACACCATCCCTGTGGGGCAGCATCTGAGAAATCTGGTGCCAGACCTCTCCGGGGACTTATTAACACAATAAGTAAATGAACAGGAAGAGATGATGGCTTTGTATGTCACACATGAACACCTCTCATAAAAACAAAGGCAGAAACGTGTCCCAGACCTACAACCCTGTCCAAGAGTGATCCTGCCTGCTTTTCAGCTCCTTTTGAGTCTTTCAGAATCATCAGTCCCAGGAAAGAGGGGTTATTTTGACTACAGCCTTTGCACATTGCTGGATCTTGCACTGTACGTTTAGCCGAGGATGGTTAAAAGGAAATGAAATGATCCTGTCTCTGGGATTCCCATTTGATTTGGGTGCAGAAATGAAAGATTTAGAGACAGCAGATGGATATGCATGGCTCATGAGGGGGAAGTTAAGCAAAACAGAAGGATGGGGGATGTTAGAGAGGCAGGTGAAGACAGGACCTTAACGGAGACTGCAGCTATTGAGTTTTACCACCTTTTGTAACTCACTGAATAGCAGCCAGTGCAAGGATAGGAGTGGCCATTAGAAGAAGGGATCACTCACACAGGAATGCCCACAGAGTCTGTGCTGCATACAGACAGACCTCTTTAAACTATTCTATGAGAGATGGATAAGCTTGTTATGGAGACGGGAAGGATGATGTCCTCAAAGCTGTTTGTTTCAAGGCAAACCCCAGTGATTTCTCCAGCACCACACCTAAATCCACACGGATCCCAGCATTTTTAGAAAGACACTGACACTGAGCTAGTCTGGGCCCTGATGTCCATGAGTGCTCAGCTCTAGCATAAATCAATAGGAGAAGCACATGCTCAAGAGCTTTGACAATCAGGTCAAATGTGTATCAAGTTGGACACCTTGAGATTAAGGCACCCAAAATCAGGGCCACATTCATACAAGTTGGCCAAAACATTAGCAGAGGTGGTGGGAGATATTCCTGGCATTTTTCTTTCAGCATGCAGCTTGTGATCCTGCTCTCCTTTTCCCAATAAGGGTATTTGCAGTTCATGAGCTTCAAACCATAAGAGTTAAAAATGTACAATGTGAACGTTTTCTTATTACAAGATGTAAGTGAGCTTAACTGCTTTGTGGATAACTGGAGGCAACCCACAGTCAAGCATATTAAGGATTGGCTTGTTGCAGAACTTCCCAGTTATGGCCTAGGTGGAGTGCGTCTGCCCTGCTTTTGGATGTTCGAGATACAGCCAAGTGGAGCTAACCTGCCTTGCTCCTGAATGGCCCAGGTACATCTAGGTGGAATTCACCACCTTTTGCTGTATTAGGTTCCTTTCATTTCAGAGGAATGCTGGTGTCTGAAGGCAGCAGGGAAGGTGAACAGGGAGCAGCAAATGGGGTTAAAATGCATTGCTAAGTAACTACTGAATTTGTGCTTGTTTCTATATTTAGCCTCCCTAGGCTTGTGTCAAAGCTCAAAGGAATTTCCCTACTTTGTGTGCATGAATTTCTTCACAAAAATCAACAAGAAAGACACAGAAGGGAACCTGAGATAGGAAGGGAGAGAAAGAGAAAAAGCCCAGGAAGGGACAGGGGAGATAGGGCTAATGACATTCAGGCCCTCCCCATGAAATAACACCTACCACTGTGCCTTGATGTTCTGGAGGTGATTGGGGATGACCTATGTGCAAGGGTGAGTCTCTTGAATGGTACATAGAACTCCAGCCCATTGCTATCCCTTACAATAGAAAAAGAATGGTTCCTTCCAGGTGGCATAAACGCTCCCCAGCTGCCACCAGTGAAAAGAAGGATATTTCATACTGATGGCTGAGCGCCTGCACTGACACCAGCACTGAATTTCTTTTACTGGACCCTCAATTTCCCCCAGAAATTACCCCTATAAAGCTGGCTCATGGCACTGAGAAAGACAGGATTCCAGGAGAGGTGAACCACAAGTCTTGCCTAGTCATTAACTCAGAACTGGAGTAGCAGCAGGAGCTGCAGGACGGGAGTGGATCTATCAGAAATGTGTGCACATGTCAATTTGCACAGCACTCCTCCATGATCCATCTAGCAAGTCAGGATTATTGGTACCATACCCCACCTGCTCTTAAGATACAGACCACACAATGTGTAAAAATCCAAACCCAATCCCAGCACCTAAATTAACAGAGACAAAGATTAGCTCAGATTTACTGTTCAGACTCAACTGCTGCTAAGGCTCCTCCTTCAGGACTGATTAGCCACATCCTCAATCCTCCTTCCCCAGTGAGCCACTCCCACTCTTTTATACCAAGTAAGGTTATGAGATGCTTGACTCAATGAGCCAGCAGAAGTAATTTAATTTAATCCTTAACCAGATGGTTCAACAGTTGCTGGCAGGATGTGATGTTTCAGGCAAACACAGACAACCTGTTACTGTCCCTTATTTCCAGAAGGAAATTAAAAGTAAAACACCCCAGACTTCCCAATATCACAATGGCGTATATTTCTCCTCAAGCAGTAAAGGCCACAGCAGAACACTGTTAAAAGTTGCCATAGTAACAGAATCAGGCCCTTATCATAAAGGCAGGATGATTTTAATGTTTCAGTCCTGACGCATTGCATAGGGTGGCTGGACAAGTCATCCAGATTACAGCAGCTGCTAGTGTAAGGATTAAGGGGTATATGGCATATGGGCTGTGTGGGAGCAAATTCTATTAACTATACCAGGAGCTATGTGCGCACTTTCAGGGGTCGAGCTGGCCTCTCAGCGTCTGTGCATGTCTAAGCAGCAACAGTGTCTGCACAGATGTATGTTCCCTTGAGATCCTTGGCCTGATCTGTACTGAGCAGCAGATTATCAAGGATGTAATGTGGATTTACTCTATTGACTTCCCATGCTCTGAAGTGGGATTTTCACAGCCTTTGGTCTGACACTGGCAGAGAGAGCAATTGGCCTCCAACTGGGGACATGGGCTGGCTGGAAACAGATGTTTCAGTAGAGAGCCTGCCAGTTTGGGACTGGTGGGGGAGAAATACCAGAACTGGAGAAGTTCCTACATTGGTTAGGGGGATTGACAGGCATGCAGTCATTTGGCAGCCATGTGTACATGAGCTATGTAGATATATTGATCTCTTCTATGGTTGACTGAGCAATGCTTTCGTCTTGGATCAGGGGTTGACAGTGAAGAACATCAAGGTCACTAAGCACACTTGCTGGAACACATGTTCTACAAACTAACATACAAACACACCACCCCCCTTTGACTGTGAGCCTCTACAAACCAGAGAGACTGATGGCGGTAGATGTAAAATATGCTCTTATCTGAACTAATGGCAACTCTTCCATGTTCCTCATATCTGCCTTTGTCCATCTCTAATGGCTCATCCGTTGGCTTAAAGACTCCTGACTACAGAGGTAGAAATGGCAGGGCATCACCAGTGAAGCAGTCAACCCTCAGACAGGGGCTCTGCTGGAAAACTGGGCTGTGAAGCAGTTGAAACCCTCTTCCACGCTGAGGAAGCCTGTCTAATGTCACCCATTAATCAGCTGTGCTATACTGTGAATGCAGACCAGAGAAATGCTTAGGTGGCATGTTCCATGTCTGAGCAGAGTGGGCTTGACACTCCTCTTGTGCAAGTGTCAATCCGGGATACCCCCGCCACCTTACTCAGGAGTGAAACCTGCATGAGAGGAGAGTCAAGCCCAGTGTAACTTCCCCCATGAGATGTGAGGCATTTTGCCTCTCAAAGAAGCTCTCACTTGTACTGTAGTGCCCTTGAAGGATGGTAACATGGGCTAGTGGCTTTCATACAGGCCTGGAGGCTGGGAACTTCTTAGCTCTAACCCCACCTCTAACATTAACTTTCTCTGCAGCTTTGGGCAAGTTACTGAGCCCTACTGCCTCAGTTTCCCCACCCCCAAAGACTGATAATACTGTGCTCACCTAGACAAAGCAAGGAAGTTTGATCTGTTTATCTTTGCAATGCTATGTAAGTGTGGTCCAATGTATTGCACCAGCTAGAGGTGGACTATGGGGGTTAGTGAGCCACACTGACTGGGAAGTCCTGCTTTGTCATTACAGGAAATCTGCCTTATGGGAGATATGGTTCTACTGGACTCCCTCTCTGTGGAGATGATGGCTCTGCTAGCCTTCTGGAGTTGAGATCCAAAGGGGTAGCCGAGTTAGTTTAGTTCAGTAAAATAAACCTTTTGTAAGATGTGTAAGTTTTGTTGCATTGCTTCAGGACTTAATCAGGACATTGGATTTTTCTCTCATTACAACAGGTGATTTGACCTCATCTCTCTCTGTATGCTGTTCTCCAGTGTTTGAATCTTTACACGACATTCTATAGACCACTTTCCTCTGACCCCACTGAGGAATACCAAAAGGAATTATGACGCCTACTCAAGAAACTCCCTAAGACAGAACAGGAACATATAAAGACAGAAACACGACCAGAACCACGGCCAGGGATGTTCTATCTACTACCTGAAATCCATAAAAAAGGAAACCCTGGACGCCCCATCATCTCAGGCATTGGCACTCTTACTGCCGGCCTATCTGGCTATGTGAACTCCCTCCTCAGACCCTATGTTATCAACATCCCTAGCTATCTTCAAGACACCACAGACTTCCTGAGGAAAATACAGTCCATTGGAGAACTTCCAGAAAACACCATTCTGGCCACTATTGACATAGAAGCTCTTTACAACAACCTCCCACACAAAGACAGATTACAAGCTATTAGAAGAACCATCCCAGATGATGCCACAACACAGCTTGTGACTGAACTTTGTGACTTTGTGGTCACCCACAACCACTTCAGATTTGAGGATCATTTATATCTCCAAATCAGTGGCACTGCTATGGGCACCCGCATTGCCCCACAATATGCCAACATCTTTATGGGCGACTTAGAACAATGTCTCCTCAAGTCTCATCCAAAACACCTCTTCTTTACCTACGCTACATTGATGATATCTTCATCATCTGGACACATGGCAGGGATGCTCTTGAAGATTTTCACAGAGATTTCAACAATTTCCACTCCACCATCATATTGAGCCTGGAACACTCCACACAGGAGATCCACTTTCTTGACACTACAATAGAAATCAGGGATAGACACATCACCACCACCCTGTACCAAAAACCTACTGATCGGTCTAGTTACCTACATCCCTCGAGCTTCCATGCTAAACACACCAGATGATCCATTGTCTACAGCCAAGCCCTAAGATTTAACCGCATCTGCTCTGATCCCTCAGACAGAGACAGACATCTTGAGGATCTCTATCAAGCATTCTTGAAACTACAGTACTCACCTGGGGAAGTAAGAAAACAAATTGACAGAGCTAGATGGGTTCCCCGAAGTTATCTACTACAGGAGAGGCCCAGGAAGGAAAACAACAGAACACCACTAGTGACCACATACAACCCTCAAGTCAGACCTCTGCAACAGATCATTAAGGACCTACAGCCTATTCTAAAAGATGATCCCTCACTTTCAAGCATTGGGAGACAGACCTCTCCTTGCCTACAGACAGCCACCCAATCTTAAACAGATACTCACTAGCAACTACAGATCTAACAACAGAAACATTAAAGCAGGCACACACCCCTGCAACAAACCACGCTGCCAAGTCTGCCCACATATCTGCACAACAGATACCATCATAGGTCAGACCTGCTACTCCATTAAAGCCTCATTTACCTGCTCATCTACTAATGTGATCTATGCCATCATGTGCCAGAAATGCCCCAACACCTTATACATTGGACAAACAGGACAATCGGTGCGCAAAAGAATAAATGAACATAGAGCTGATATCAGAAATCACAAAACAAAGAAACCAGTTGCTGAGCACTTCCATCTTTCTAATCACTTGATATATGATTTGTTAACAACTGTCATCAGAGATGTGGCTGAGACATCAAGACTTCAAAGAGAAACAGCTGAACTTGAATTAATATGCAAGCTAAATTCTGTGAAAGCAGGACTGAATCGAGACTATGGGTTCTTTTCCCATTACAAAAGGTAATTTGACTTCAGGCTTCCCATGGTTTGAACCTAACAACTGCTCTGATTTGCTGTTACTGTATGACCTGATCTTATGTTTTACACCCCCTTGCATTTATTTTCATTCCATTCTGTAAGTTCACCTATCTTTGAAGCATCTGATGAAGTGGGATTTTCTCCCATGAAAGCTCATGTGAAAAATAAATCTGTTAGTCTTAAAGTGCCACACAACTCCTTGTCTCCTTGGTTTGTTTTTTTTTTTTTTTTTTTTTTTTTGTTAAATTTTTAAAGCTGTTTTGTTTTTTTGTTACATTGTGACCTGTTCCTATGACTTACACTTCCCTGCATTTATTTCCTACCACTCTGTGGGTTCCCCAATCTTCAAAGTGTCTGATGAGGTGAGATTTTTCTCCCTTGAAAGCTCATGCAAAAAATAAATTTGTTAGTCTTTAAGGGCCACAGGACTCCCTGTTTGTTCTTCTGGAGTTGGTTCTGTCCTTGGTCCTGAAAATGTGACCTGTGCTCTCAGGAGATGGGATGGGAACTGAAAAACAAATTGTGTGTTCACCAGAACATGGCATCTTGTACCAGCAAAACTCAATCTGTACTTCTATGTGGACTTGCTATTGGTTTGATTGCCTTTGTGCAAGGTGTTGTGTGCACATGGAAATGCCCCCAGTCAGCCCAAGGTGGCTTCTATAGTGAGCAGTGAGGGAGGATGACTTGTGAGGGATGCACAACAGATCTCTCAGCTGTGGGGGGAGGAGGACTGAGTCCTCCCATGGCTTTGACTCCTTTAGAAGAACTGTTTTCTTGCCCCATAGAACTGCTGGCCAGCTGAGCACCGTATGGAATAAGAGAGACACATTGTGGCAAGAGAAGAGAAATGCAGGCTCTTAAAGTGAATGGCTTCTTCTGCCTTTGGATTCTGTCCCCATGTCGCCATCTGGCAGGAGAATGATATGGGTGAGAAAGTTCTGCAAAGAGATTTTTCCTGCCTACAAGGCTTATATCCTCAATGCCAGGATCAGAAGGAAACACAAGTAATTGGCTGGGTATATTGCAGCTATAGAATGGATTTCACTGGGAGATACTGGAACTTCTCATAAGCTGTAGTCAAAAAGTGATAATGCAATTTAAACAAATGGCTGGAGCTGTGTGGTAATTCATTCCAGAGGAGACAATCTGCATGTGCGCACACAAACACACACCTGCACATGCACATGACAATACAACTGGCTGACTCAGGATCATGTGATCCAGAACAGTGTTGTATGTTACTTTCCCTGTCAATGAACAGATGAGGAGGGAAGGAGGAAGGTTGAAGACATAGGAATGCTTGATTTCTGAGCCTGTCACATGACGTGGCAGTGCTAAATTGAAAGAGGAGCTGGGGTTCAAGCAATTTTTTTTTGCTTTCTTAACTGGTGTGGCAAGCCCAGAGGTGCAGCAGTCAAGAACTGCAAAGCCTGGAGGTGCCAAGGCTTAGTCTTGACACAGATTAAGCACTGAGATACGTGTTGGAGTTACAAAATGGCTACAATTCCCTTTCATTGACTTCTGTGGTGTCTTACAAAAGAGGCTGAAGCCAAACACTGTTGCTCAGGAAGTCATTCGCTAAATGAGGGGCAGCTGAGCCTACGATCCTAATTATAGAAACTTCAGTAAAGGATAAATTTGAAGCCACAGGATCTCAAGGGCAAAGAGTCCCTGGCTCTGAGATAATTAAGTGTGTTCCTCAGGGGCAGAATGGTCTATTGCAGCAGGGAGGAGAAAGGACTCATTTGTAACAAGTCCATAGCTGAGTCTTCAGCTGTTGGATGCAGACAGACCCTGAACATTCTCCTTCAGCATGACATAAAGCCCAAGCTTCTTCATCCAGAAAACTGACATTAGTCCCAGAACCTACCGCCACCTGGATAGGGACGATGCAAACACTAATTCCAGCCAACGGTGGTTTGGAAGACACTATGCCATAAGATGCAACTGACCTACCTATTGAGATAGTCTGGGCTATGTCCAGCAGCCTAACTGAAGAATCCTTTTTATACTGATTTCAGAGGCCAATCTCTGTTCTAATAGAAGGGACTCTATGAGGCAATAGGATGGGTGTAATAAACATATACAGCTCATTGACCATGGGCAGTGTTAGACCCCAGCACACCACTTGTGTAGGCACCAATAGCAGCTTCTTGAAAACTGCAGTCACTGTATTATTGAGGAGATATTGATAGGCACATGGAAGTTGGGCAAGAAGCCAAAATGATGGGAAGTGCTAGGTGTGAGCTGGGCCTCTTGGGATAACCACCTGAATATGCAAAGATCAGGGCAAGCTGCAAAAAAGGAGAGCAGATTCTCCCAGCACTGGTGGGTTACTTGGAGATAAACTCCCCCAACCAGTCACAAACAATGCTTCTGATCCCCCACAATGGATATCAAGAAGCCACCATATAGTATAGCCAGCTCCCTTTACTGCTTTCCAGTCACTGGTCCCCAGTACAGCCACCAGTGCTGGGAGAATCTGCTCTTCTTTTTGCAGCTTGCCCTGATCTTTGCATATTCAGGTGGTTATCCCAGGAAGCCCGGGTCACACTAGGATTGAACCAATGGGAGTTAGGCACCTAACCTTATGAAACTTGGAAAATCTCTGCCTTAGCTTATGGGGTATAAGGCTTTATTACTCTTATGTAACTTGATGCTTCTGTTTAATAGAGAAAATTATTATGTACTTGTATGGCAGCAATAGGACCCACTTGTACTAGGAGCAGTACAAACACAGAACAAAAAGACATCCTCTGTGCCACAGGGTTTAAAATCTAACTATTACTCTTTGGATTTATGGGGTGACTGGCATGCCCAACTCTGCTGCTGTGAACCCTCTCCCAGGGGAGTGCCATCTGCTCTCTCTCTCTCTTACAGTGAATCATCTTTGTTCCTGTTGCTGTCATGCACGGTTCTTCCAACAAATGGAAAGCAACTCGGTCCTGCAAGGCACCCTATCTTCATGAGAATCAGGGGCCAGGGTGTGTGACCAGTCAAGTGAATTAACTGACTGACTGGACTTCAAGAGCTCTCTAATGAGAAACAGAAATGCCCCCTATCACTGGGAAAAGGAGAGAGATCCCAGCAGTACACTGTTGTGGGTAACCAGGGCCATGACACTGGCAAATTCACTCCTTGTGCTCCATGCAAGAGCCAAAAAAGGAGAGGAACTTTTTTGTTTGAACCCCAAGAGATTTAGGAGGGATTAGCTAGTGCTCTCCTTCTGCGACTTGACAGCAAGCAGTCTGTGCTTCCCAGCAGTACATCTACGCTGATTATCTCTCACTCCTCCTGAGAGTGAAAATTGGATTCACATCACTTGCTATCTTTCTCCACAGCAGATGGGAGAGTCAGGGCAGCAGCAAGAGAGGCATCCCTCCCCATCACGTCCCATCAAGGGAGTGGCTAAGGTGCTAGCAAAGATGAACGTCCTTCTCCTCCCTGAGGAGAAGAGAACCCAAACATTAGATGCAGGGACATCTGTATTGGGGTTTGGGGTTCAAAGCTGGGCTCAGAGTCATTTCAGCTGGCCCTGAGCTCTAGAAGAGGCTGAAATGAAGCCTCATATTCCAACACTTTGAATGTCATGTTCTTCTGAATCTTGCAGCACAGGGCTATTTCTAACTACCCACTTGTGGTACAGTTACCCTATTTGCATACAGTATCACCTGTTTGAACACATCAATATAGGAGTGTGGGCAGATGGGTATGTGCAAATGTTGTAGTTGTATTTTACACCCTTAACTTCCAGGGAGAGTGCTGCACCTCACTGCCATCCTTCCTGTCTTAAGTGAATAATTAAATAAATCCTCATGGCTTCTAGTACAGTTTTTGTTGGCCTTTGCTATTAGGCAAATAATTTTCACTAGTCCCATGGGCAGTCACTTAAAGCAGAGTTCACTGCACATGGCTCTGAAGGAATTTTCAATTTGGTCTGACTGATTGATTATTGTACCTGATAATTCCTTGTTGCTATGGCAATCCCTGTCAATCTGCCCCTTCTGATAAACAGTGAAGTCAATTTCCTCCCATACCACTCTTCTACCCATGAAAGCCATCAGAGTTTCTCAGAGAGAGTCTTAACCTCTCCTCTGTCAGCTAATCTGTTGTCTACCTCAGTAGTAAACTAAATTTGACAGACAGAGAAGAGATGGGCTGATCTGCCTCCCAGCTTGCTTTGCTAACCCAGGAGGATTTCATTTTCTTGGGTTGTACTGACACTTGGAGCTGGGTGTGGGACAGTGATCCCCAGCTTGAGCAGACATACTTGCACTAGCTCACTAAGAATAGTAGGGTTAAGCACGGGCACGCAAGCAGGCTATGTCCACACACAAGCAGTAAAATTGATTTAACTTAAAGTGATTTAATAAAATTGCTACAAAAATCATTAAATTGCTTTAATTTAAATCAATTTAACAGGTCCACACCAAAAAACTGAAATTGAACTAGCAAGTCCAGGGGCTGTACTTGCTAGTTCGATTCAAGAGAGGGGCACCATGGGAGGTGTAGCAACATGGCCCCCTGACAGGGCCATGCCACCCACCCAATCCCCTGCCTGGCTCTCACTGGATGAGCCCAGTGGTGGGGAAAAGACTCCCCCTCACTGGGCTCTGGGTGCTCTGAGCCTAGCAGGGGAGAAAAGATCCCAGGCCTGGCTCCCCCTGCCTGCTAGCTGGGCAGCAGGGAAGAGATCCCTGCACACCTGGCACCCCCAGCATGCTCCATCCAGGCGAGGGGGGGAGGGATCCACGCAGCCTGGCACCCCTGGCGTTCTAGCCAGGTGGCAGGGAAGGGCTCCCACACTCGGCACGCTAGCCAGAGGCGGGGAAGGGACCCTGCATGCCTGGCATTAGATGTGCTAGCCAGGTGACGGGGAAGGGACTCCCCCCACCGCGCCTGGCTCCCTGAGGCTGGCTGGGCAGCAGGGGAAGAGAACGCCGCATGCCTGGCTAGCATGCCAGATGCCAGGCATGTGTGGTCCATTCCCCGCCACCCGGCTAGGTTGTCAAATGTGGGGAGTGCAGGGCTCTTTTTCCCTGCCATCGGGCCAGAGAGTGGGGGTCCCTTCCCCCTCTCCCTGGCTTGAGCAGAGGGAACTGGGTGCGGGGTGTATTCCCCCTGGGCCGGCCAAAAGCTGAGCCCCGCGCTGGTGACCCTTCTCCACTGTGGGGCCAGCCAGGGGGAAACTGGGGGTGGGCCCCTCATGCTTCCTCCCCCACCCTGGCCATGGTCCTGATGCCCTCCCTGGCCAGATACCCTGCACCCTGGGACGAAGAAGGTCAAACTGGTTATACCGATATAGAGATTATATCGATATAACACATCCACACTCCATTATATCTATATAATGGTTTCGTTTTAACCATTATAGTAATATAATACTAGGTTTTATTATGTCCCTTTAACATTCCTTATATTGAAATGAGGGAGCTCCTCATTTCGATATAAGGAAATGTCGTCTGGACCTACCAGTTTTTAAATCAAAATGACCAGTTTTATTTTGATTTAAACAGCGTGTGTGGACATATCCACAGCGGCAAGGGACATGCTAGTTCGATTTCAGTTTTTTGGTGTGGACCTGTTAAATCAATTTAAATTAATGTGATTTAATGACTTTTATAGTGATTTTGTTAAATCACTTTAAGTTAAATCAAGTTTACTGCTTGTGTGTGGAGAAGCTTACATTCAGCATGTCTCCATGAGCTGAGAATTGCACACCCACCTTCAAGCATGGACATAGTCTGAAATAGATGACAATGCATTGGATGGGGTTTGCTGTTTATTTCATAGTTCAGGGGACTTCAGATTTTTGGAACTTCAAGATCTGTCAAAATGTGCCATCTCTAGCTGTCTGGGTCCAGCAGCTGGGTTGTGTCATTTTACCAGCTGCATTCCTCTTTTCCTGCTGCACTGCACAGAGTTAACAGTAGAGTTCCCCCACCCAAGATGTGGGGCAATTTAAGTTGTGGTCCATGTGTTATCATCACACAGAAGGAGATTCTTGGCCAGGGAGAGAAATTCTCCTTGAGTCCTTGCACCATTCCATGCCACTAAGCTACATTTAAGAAAAGAACAAGTTCTGCTAAAGGAGCTCATTCAGGTCAATGAACCACACCCTGAAACTTAATCAAAACCATTATGTTCACTTATCTGGTCAGAGATTTTAATCCCAGGTGCTAATGGCAACCTGGGCCAAAGCGGAGACTTTTTTGGAAATATTAGCAAGAGGCTCCAGCCAAAATCAAGGCCACATGGATATGGTGCTCCCAAACACATGGTAAGAGCCAGCCTCTGGCCTGAAAATCTCTGAATACAAACAAAGGGTGGTCAAAAGGTATTTCAATTTTACAGATGATTCACTAATACACAGAGGTACTTAGCTGCCTAGCTTCTCATGAGAGTAGCTTTGTGATTGCCACCCAGAGAAATAAGAACTCAGATCCCCCAAGTCTACAGTCACCTAACCCCCATCAATTGCAGTGGGTTCTACACACAGTTCTGTAAGGTGGCTCACATAGATTGTGCTGCTGGCTTCATCATTCCTTTTTTATTTTGGAAGAAAATCTTTGCTAGTCAAAGAACTAAACTGACACTGACAATTGGATTAGAAGTAATGATGCCATAGAAGTCTCGCCAGTGTCCCTTTAATCTTCCAGGGGTGTCTCTCAAAATCCCATATCACTGATGAGTTTAGAGAGAAAGAAAGCCGCAAATGGTCTCTAATCTCTCCTTTTATTATGTCTGGATTAAACACGGTGGGATCCCATTGTGTCCCTCCAAATGCCTTTGCTTGAGCCAAATCATAATCCATGCTGTCCTCATTGAGGTCTGTGTGACCCCATTGACTTCCAGGCGGTTACTGAAATGTAATTAAAATCTTCACTTAGAGCACAGTGTGGCCTAACAGTGAGTGTTAGGAGGGAAGTGGGCTAAATCCAGCTTTGTCACTTACTCTGAGACCTGGGGAAAATCCCTTAGGGCTCCTTTGTGCCTGGACAGTGTGGGAAAGGAGGAAGGAGCCATGTGTCCTTGTGGAACATCCAGGCACAATCAAAGTGCCTGAACCTGGAGGGAAGAACAACAGGGATTGTTCCCTACTAGCATCTGCAGGGAACCAAGCCTTGCCAGAGGCCACAGCTCTCTTTTCTCCTCCCAATCCCACCCTGCACCAGGATGCAGGATGGCCCACTCAAAGGAATGATGCAGCTTGAATGCTGTGTGCTGGGGTAGTCTCCCACTTTTAGATGGTTCTACTTTCAGCTCCTGATGCAGGAGGTTATGCCAATCACACAGAATGCCTATCTCCTGTGGACTTAACCCTGCAGTGTAAATCAGGCCTTAGTCACCATTTCAGCTTGCGTTTATAACTTCACATATAATGCTGTCACAGGCTTTTGTCATGATATTATTGTTCAGCGAATTAGGAGTTTTGAAGTGATATCTCACATGGCCAACTTGGTAGTGACATTACAACAGTGAGAAGGGTGTGAACATGTGGGAATAGTTTTCACAACAGCGCAATGGTAGCTCTGACCACCTTGGAGCTCCTGAGCTCCCAACATGGCAAGGATAGCCAATGGTCAGCCCAACTCCCAGCTTTGACTAGAGCAGTCTCAAGGCTTCTTTAATTTCTGCTCTGCTTTCCATGGTCTCCTGTTGGCTCTAGGCATTAGAGAGTAGCTGTAGAGCAGTGCAGTTTATCCACATCCTCTTCTGACTGTTCGCTGGTGGCTGTGAGAGGACTTGTATATAGCCCATTCATAGAGTTACCCCAGCTGAAGTGGCCCTCTGAACCTGGGTATTCTCAGGGAGCCATTTCCACCTCCTTCCAGGGCCTTTTGTGATGCCAGAGCAGCAAAAAAGTCTCAGTGCTGCTGTTTTTCCCCATGTACTCAGAATCCTAGAAGATTAGGGCTGGAAGGGACCTCAGGAGCTCATCTAGTCCAACCCTGTGTTCCAAGGAGGACCAACCCCAGCTAAATCATCCCATCCCACAGTTTGTCAAGCCTCACCATAAAAAAAAACAAACAAAAAAAACTCTTGAGGATGGAGATTCCACCACCACCCTAGGTAACCCATTCCAGTGTTTCACAACCCTCCTAGGGAAAAAAGATTTTCTTAGTATCCAACTTAGGCCTCCCTCACTGCAACTTGAGACCATTGGTCCTAGTTCTGTCATCTGCCACCACTGAGAACAGCCCATCTCCATCCTCCCTGGAACCCCTTCAGGTAGGTAAAGATTGCTTTAAAATCCCCCTTCACTCTTCTCTTCTGTGGACTTAACAAACCTAATTCCCCCAGTCTCTTTTCTTAAGTCACATACTACAGCTTCCTAATAATTTTTGTTGCCTTCTGCTGGTTTTTCTTCAGTTTGTCCACATCCTTTTTATGGTGGGGAAGGGGGCCTTGGACACAGTACTCCAAATGTGACCTCACCAGTGCTGAATACAGGGAAATAATCACTTCCCTTGATCTGCCAGCAGTGCTCCAGTATGCCATCATCCATGTGCTCTTATTGCCAATAAGGCTGACTCATATCCAGCTTTTCAACCACTGAAACCCTCAAGTCCTTTTCTGTAGAACTGCTGCCTAACCAGTCAGTACCCAGCCTGTAGCAGTACATGGGATTCTTCCAACCTAAGTGCAGGACTCTGCACTGGGCCTTGTTGAATCTCATCAGATTTCTTTTGGCCCAATTCTCTAATTCGCCTAGGTCACTCTTTATCCTATCCCTATCCTCCAGAGTATTAGCACTCCCCATAGCATGTTGTCATCTGCAAACTTGCCAACAGTCCAAATCCACCCCATCCTCCAAATCATCAATGAATTGTATATATGAATGAATTTCATATCACTAATAAATTGCATACAAGGGGAAAACAGGCAAGGTGCCAAGTGTGCCCCTCCTCTGTGCCAGAGGAGGAGGAAGCTGGAGAGGGGGAATACAGGGAAACTGGGTATTGAAGAAAAGAATGTGGATCAGAAGGGAGCTAGACAAATCCAAAACAGGACTCACCTGGCACCCAGGGCTGTCCAAAGTCAAGGGTTTGGGAAGCCAGTTCCAAGTTCAACTCCCTCAGTGACTCCTACTGTCAGCAGGTCTAGATGTGCAAGTCTAAATGCACAGGGAAGATTGGGAGTATAGTTAAGACCATGGATAGGACTCCTGGCTCTGCCATGGACTTGTCAGAAGGTCACTGACTCTGTGCCTCAATTCTCCCACCTGTAAAATGGAGATGATGATCCTTCCTTTCTCCTACCCTTAATCTTGTCTATTTAGATTGTCCAGGACAGGGCATCTCCCTCCCTACCTGTGCGGTGCCTAGCACATGGGAGCCCTGATCACAGCTGAGGCTATTAAGCGCTACTGTCATACAAATCATAATTTGCTGCGGACACTGCTTTGTGTCATGATGGATACATTTGTTTAGTCTCTGGGGACACTGCTTCATGTGATGATGGATACATTTGTTTAGTCTCTATTAGGTCTTTAATTGGCATTCTGCTTGCTTGCTCCCTAACTGCTCCCACTCTGAGCAAAGAGATCAAGCATGATAGCAGGTTTGCTCAGCGAGGTGAGGGGGGAGGCAGTTCACTGATGAATATATCTGTCATTTTAAACTGACGGCTACATCCCTGATCCGTTGGGAAAGGAGTCCAGAACTCATGGCAGCACTGAGGCACAGTTCAGTGCAAATTTAACTTCCTACCACTGAGCATACCAATTGCCCTGGGATGGAGGTAGCTTTAATACTCAAGGGATTTACTCCTCTATGTTCATATATCCCTGTCCTCTCTCTGCCAACCCCCATCTCTGGATAGAAAGTAGGTGGGCGTGGAGGACTTCCTATACTTGGATCCCAGTCCCTTTGCCAAGGATGTTACACAGCTGTAGTTGGTGATTCACAAAGCACATCTGCCTCCACAGGCGTTTAACACTTAGGAAAACAAGGAGAGCTATTTAGAGCCAACACTTCATTATCACAAAGCAAACAGCTGTGAGGAGCCCAACTCAGTAATGGGAAACAAGAAGTTAAAACTTGGTGATTGTAAACTCGCTGCTGAGAAGGCAGCCTCTATTTGCTGCTAACTGCAAACCCCTCCCTCCACCTGACCCTACCCAAAGACTCAGAGAGCCAAAAATTTGGCTTTGGAGTGGTCCCCATGGTAATTCTTTCGCTAAATAACCTACAGCTGTGAAAAACAATGTCTATCCTCTTCTTCCATCACAGTGAAAGAGTTGTTTCTCAATGCTACAGATGAAAGCAAGAGCAGATGCAGAGGTGTAAGCCTAGGGCCCAGGATTGGGAATCGAATTGTCAAGCGGAACATGTTAACGCCAATGCCGGGGGCGTACAGGGAGGATGGGACATTGGAACATGACAAATCCCTTCTCGGTAACACAAGTAGCTTTCTGCTGTAAAGCGCTAAGCCAGGGCATCAGCCACGAGCTGGAGGGGCCTCTGAACAGCTCCTCTAATTCAAAGACTACCAGCAAATGAATGCCTAGCTCTGGGTACTCCTGAATCCAGCTTATCCCAGGGATGCCTGGAAATTCCCCAGCAAAGCTAAGCGGAATGCGCCAAGAGCCAGGCATTCTTCTGACAACTTCCCTGGTAGACAAGCTCCACAAACACCCCTAGAGAGTCACCATTTCAATTGACTATAAATATATGTGGGCAATACATACACTTCGAGGGATGATCCTTGAAAAGTTCCAGGGAAATGCAGTTGATCAAAGTTGGTTTGCTGTGTCCTGTCACTTCCTGGTTCAGGAAGAGCATTTGTGTGTTTAAAGGCAGAAAGAAACAAATCTCTCCCCCTGCAGAGAATGCTTCCCTAGTATAGGAGGGAATGCAGGTGAAGGCGGGTTGGATTTCTTGATCTTGTTAAAATATTGGTAGCACATTGTTGCTTGGGATGCTAAAGACTGGCGGAAGCTGTAGGATTTCAGACTGGGAGGGAGCACTCTGCTACTGCAGTTCCAGCCTTTCCCAGAACGAGGCATAATAGGGAACATGGGAGGCATGCAAATATGTCAGGAGGCTTCCAGTTACTAATAGAAGCTTGGCCTGGAAGGCTGTGAGGAGCTCATCATGGTTCACAGTGGAAGAACATTAGCAGCAAACAGTCAGAAGAGGAAAGAGATAGATAAGAAGACCAAAAAATATAATGCCACCGTATAAATCCACGGTATGCCCACTGGTGCCAAGTCAAGCACTTGTGGTGCCCCAAGCCAGCTTTTCCTTTTGCGCCCCCATCACTGACTCTGTGGCCTGGAGTGTGCATTTGGGAGCAGGAGGGGAGGGGCCAGGCTAGCAGTCACATGGTGGCAGGGTGGGGCAGGCACCCTTAACCTTTGGCATCTCGAGCCGGTGCCACACTAGCTTGTTGCTTAAGTCGGCCCTGATGCCCCCATCTTGAGTAGTGCTGCTGCTCTGGGTGCCTACTCTGAAAGCAGATATATTAGAAATGGAAATGGTACAGAGAAGGACAACAAAACTGATTAAGAGAATGAAACAGCTTCCGTATGAAGAGAGATTAAAAAGACTGGAACTTTTCTGCCTCAAGAAGACATGTCTAAGATGAACAAAGGGTCCTGTGGCACTTAAAGACTAACAAATTTATTTATTGCATTAGCTTCCATTTTCTCCCACGAAAGCTCATGCAATAAATAAATGTGTTAGTCTTTAAGTGCCACAGGACTCCTTATTTGTTACTGAAGTAGACGAACACAGCTGCCCCTTCAGAAGGTCTAAGCTGGTTCATAATAGAGGCCTATAAAATCATCTATGGTGTGGAGAAAGTGAATAAGGATGGGTTGTTTATCCATTCACACAGAACCAGGGGTCACCCTATGAAATTAATAGGCAAGAGGTTTAAAACAAACTAAAAAAAGTATTTAACACAATGCACAGTCAACCTGTGGAACTCACTGCCAGGTGACATTGTGAAGGCTATAATTGGGTTTAAAACAGAACTAGAGAAGTTGATGGAGGATATGTCCATCAAGAGCTATTAACTAAGGTGATCAGAGATACAGCCCTATGTGTGGGGGTCCCTAAGGCTAACTCTATTCAGATGGCATCAAATTGAGCATCATCTGCTTGATTTTCTGGGTTTGATTTAGCTGTCAGTCAAGACCTGCTCAATTGATCTGGAGTTTGATTTAATAACTCCAGCCCTGGAAGAAGAGTAGCACTGATTCAAAAGGACAGCATTTCCCTTCAACTCAGCATAGCAGAGACAGGGAGATAAGTGAGCATTAGAGAGTCGAAGGGAGATACCCTAATTATTTTATGTAGCTTGTGTATTTCCCTCTGACTGCCACCAAAAATGGCAGGAAGTGTAGACAAAGCCTAAGCCTCTGACTGCCAGAGGCTTGGATCGATGACTGGGGGATGGATTATTTGATTGCTCTTCAGCAGGTGGTGAAGCATTGGCCACTGGCCACTGTCTGAAGACAGGATACTAGGCAGGGATGTCGCTGCCCTGGGGAAGCACCTGGGGCACTGGCCCAGACCACGCCCCCTGGCCGCAGGCCATGCCCCTGGCTGGGGATGGGGCCAGGAGCGGCCTCCACGGCTGTGAGTGGCTGAGCCCCAGATCCCTGGCTGGGGATTGGGCCACTGCAGCCGCGGGTGGCTGGGCCCCGGATCCCTGGCTGGGGATGGGGCCAGGAGCGGCCCTGCCAGACCTGGGGCACTGGCGCTGGAATTCAGGTCATGTGCCCCATGTGCCCTGTGCCAGCGATGCCCCTGATACTAGGTGATATAGACTCTTGGTCTTATTTACTACAGCTGTTCTAATTTAGAGGGGCCAAGGTATCTGTGCCTCTCTCTTCCTACAGGAAACACTATAAGAACCGGTGCAAGACTGCTGGCCATTGTCTGCAGTCCTGGACACTCCCAGAAGGAGTCACTGTGAGAAATGGATTTGGATGCAGTGCTGATGGGATAGTTTGTGCCTCCTGCCTATGCAGAGTCTTTCCTGAGGATCCTGGCTGTGAAGGAGGGATGGGCTACTCTAGCAGACACTGAGGCACTGGCTTTGTGCCCAAGTAACCAATTAATTTAATTTGTGCATCTCATCTCATTTGGATACTGCTGCCCAGCTCTTTGCTTTTATCAAGGTCAAGCCATCACAAACATATCGGCAGACCCAAGAGGAAACAAAACAAAAGCTCATTTTCTCTCTGATTTCATTTACCCTGTGGAGAAAGCATGATGGTGTCAGGTCTGGCATGTAATAGTGTAGTTTGAGTGGCTCAAATTGGATTTTTGATAGTGCTGCTCCTCACCCCATGTGAGCCTGGTCCTGGTCTGCACCAGGGAGGATGAGAGACTTGGACACTGGGGGGGATCAGTCCGATAACGCGCTCTCTGTCTGGTTCAACTGACTCATTGTCCAGGCTTTCTGGAACCCAGGGTCAAGAGAACTGTGACGCTGCTGGCACCTAACCGGCTTGGAGAAAAGAATCCTCTGCGTGTTTTCTGGGTTCTCTGTGTACTGGGGATGCCAGAGTTGTGCAGGAAAAGCCCACTTGCTGGGAAGAGGGGACTGGTTCCTGTTCTGGGTCTTTGGTTTGCTTCATTCTTCACTCTTCTCAAAGGGCCTCAGCTAGTGTAAATTGGCACTGCCCCATTAAAGTGAATGGAGCCATGCCCGCTTACTGCAGAAGAAGGGCCAGCCAAATGGCTCTAATCTGAAGCACAATGGCAGTGGAGAATGCTACATGAAGCTGCCCATCTCCAAGTGTACTGGCAGCAAGGCCCTCCTGGGCTAGCCTGAGGCCTTCTGAGGAAACGAGTGAGACGAATTGATTCTTTACAGGGACAAAGCCCCTGTCAACCTCACTTTAAAGGAGATGTCAGTGAGATGTCGTGGGAGAGAAGGCTCCCGAAAGCAGCATGATGAACACTGGGCCTTCCAGTGCCTTGGAATGAAGTGGGGTCACTGATTCATCTGCTGCCCTCCAGCAAGCTGGGAGTAAAGGAGCAATGTCCACTCTAGAAGGGGATCCCCTTCCCTCTATGCCCTTGACTCCAAATTTGGATATGGGGACATGGATAGGTCTTGGAGAAAACCAGCCCCCCCAGCATCTCTGAATAGAGGACATGGATACATCTCTGGGGACAACTGCCCTACTCATCTCTAATTAGTTTGGTGGGGAATGGAGGGATGAGGGCTCCCAGTTTATCTGAATGGGGGCACAGATCCATTCTAGGTGTGCAGACCCCCTCACCATGGAAGTGGCTCTGAGAAGTATGGATAGGAGGGATATTTAGTTCCCCCTTTGCCCTCCCCACTTCTCTTTCCTCCATAGCGGTGGAATAACCTGGGCTCCATTTCACTTGCACTTCCTTGGATGCTTACAGGCTCTTCACTGTCAGCCCTTCTTTTAATAAATAAAACACAACCGATGTAGCTGTCAGGTCTATTTCACACTGAATTTACCTGTGATGCTAACTCTCCCCGATACCCTGCACGGCTCACTACCAGCACCCGTGCTCCACTGGCAATGTGGAGCCAGCTCAGTTGCTGCACTCACTTGCTATTGGACCTGGCAGCAAGACTGCAAGGGAGCTGTCAGAAGTGGCTCTTGTTCAATCCACCAGCCAGTGTCTGTCAGCTTCTTAACATCTTGGGGGTGGGAGAGCGCAGACGGAGGGGGAAATGGTCCTCTTGAAAGTGAGTGTCTAAGCGCCATGGCTAGAGATAGCCACGTGACAGTGGGCAGCCTCTGAAAATTCCCTTGACAACAGCACAACTGATGTGCTTCGAATCTAACCTGCATCCCTAGCTTTCACAGATCTGACTTCTCCAGCCCTGCCAATGCACCTCTCTTCATCTACACCCCTGCTACGAGAGCAGAGTCCCCCCACTACCAGCTCTGCCAATGTCCCATTAACCTGGCCTGTAGCAAACCATGCCAGCAGCAGGCTGCAGATCTAGTCATGGGCACACACAGCTCTGCTAAAACACTACCGTCTTGACATTTAAACCCCTGGCTGCCTCTGTCCAGAGCTCTCCACTGCTCTGTCAACACACCCCCACCTTGACAAGACTCACCTTGCTTTTCCAATCCCACCCCCCATGTGCACAATGCACCTTGGTCTGGACCTGCATCATTCCCCAAATGCCCTCCCCCTACCCCTGTAAGAGTCTGGCCTTCGTGTCACAGCCTTGTGGAGTTCTGTGGTGTTCACAGATTTGCACCATAGTCCAGACAACGATCAGAAAATTCCCCCCTGCACTATTCTTTGCTAGCTGAGCTACGTTCATCCAGGAGCGCAAGGCTCCCAGACGAGCTCAGAGAGGGCTGTGGTTAGATTGCTGACACAGAGGGGGCTGGTCCACATGTGCATTATGATGTGATGTTGCTATGGACTTCTGGCTGAGCCCACAGGTGGGGACTGGAACCACAGGAAGGTTACTGACTCTTCTATGCTCTGGCTCATGAAGGCAGGCTCAGCCTGTGCTACTTGGCTTGTTGCTGTGCTCCTCTCTCAACTCTTAGCACTGTATGAGTCAGATCTTAACTGGCAGAAATTAGCAGAACTCCACTGAAGTCAATGGAATTACCCCTGCTTTACACTAGGCATGGATCTGGCCTTCTCTCTTCCAAGTGCTTTAAAAATGTTCACCCTTCTCACTGGGGTCTTGAGAGGAGGGACTGGTGTTAAAAGCCAGCATTTTAGATGGGGAAACTGAGGCACACAGCACAAGTGGCCTGCCCCACATCATCCAGCAACTGGGGAGCAGAGCTGGGATTGGAACTTGGAGTTAGTGGCTCCTCATCTCAGGCACGAGACCATGAAGAGAGCTTGAGGTCTGCACCTGCAGAGTTTACTATACAGCTGGTCTGGGGTGGCAGAAGGCAGTGTAATTCTGGTTCAGTTAATGCATTGCTCCTCTGCCATTTGTGACCTGCAGATCTAACCCACCACAGCCTGCTTGTGCCTTCCAGCAGTCTGTGTTGTCCTGCCTAGTGAGTGTTACTTTTTAGTAGGGTTTTATGTAGTCCAGTGGAGCACAGGGAACTGTAAACAATGATGACTTGCATAACCTTGGCCTGAACACGGCTTGTTCCTCCAACAGGTTTAACCCTAGGTTGATGGAGTTTGGGAGAGAAGAGATATAGGCAGCTGGGGGTCTGGAAAGCACTCACTGTAACTGGAAGGTTGCAGAGCCATCTGTCTTGTTCATGCTCTTCACACTCACACTTGGCAGCTCTGTGGGAGTGACAGGCTTCTGGTCTGAAGCTGGGCAGGCAGAATGAGGAATAGGAAACCAGTTGCTCCCTCACCCAGCCATGCTCTGAGGAAAATGGCTAGTGGCTGTGGGTAGGGTGAGCTGCATTCACTGCCTGCAGGGTCAAGGCCTTGAGGAGTGGAGCTTTAGATTTAATTAACCCTTTGCATGCCTTGAGGGGAGCAGGAGGGTAAGAACACTTCCTTTCCTCTTGTCTGTTTAAACTATCAGTTCTTCAGGACAGGTACTTTCTCTCACTGTATGTACTTCACCTACTGCCGGGGGCCCTGAGCTCCTTCAGTGCCTCTAGCCACCACCACAACAACAATTTTTTAGCTGTGCTCGCCTCCCATTGTGTGTGTGGAGAAAGAGACCTGTTCACTGCACGGCACCTAAGGCTCAGACTCCTAGCTATGTGCTTCCCTGGAAGCACAATCCAAGACAAAACTGCATGGCCATATGTGCCAGTCACATCCCTCTTTTAGGATACAGATGCCAAGCCACAGGAAAACAGAATGATACATCTGTCACTGCCCCTCATTCACTTCACACAAGCCTCTGAATAGCCACCTCTCCCCGCAGTGGGGTCCTGTTTGAGAATGGATTGCCAAAAGCCACCTGCTGCCTTGACCCAGTGACTTTCCTTTAACATCAGAATGCTGTTAAATGGGCTTTCCCTGCATTGGAAATCATTTTCCTTCTGCAGGGATCAAGGTCCAGTTTTCTCTGCCCCACAGCTCTGCTGCTGGGTTCATGAAGCCCTCCTCCATCTCCAGCTCATCTGGCCATACACACCACAGAGAGGAGAAGAAAAGTGTACACTGGGGCAGTGATCCAGCTAGTGCTAAATGGGAGGCTTCCTAGATGGCATGGGTAATTACAATTTATTAAATATTCCATAGTCCCAATTATTTAATTACTAGGGCTTCCCCACTGTAGCGGAGTTGATTTAATCAGGCTGGCTATAAAAATCAGAAACGCTGCAAATGGGATCTTATCCTTGCACATTTATTTAAATAAACTGTTTTGCATGAAAAGAGATGAGCAGAGAGGGGTGGAAAGCAGCTGCAGCCCTGGATTGACATGAAGCTCATGCAAGAAGAGTGCAGGAGGAAGGAACCAGTGAAGCCTCTATGAATGTGTCAGCTGAGGCACCCTAGCATGTAAATTACCAGCACGTTGCTGTAAAAAGCACCAGGAGGGGGAATGGCAGCTCATTAATGCTGTTTGCAACAGGGTTGAGGTGCTGGGTCTCTTTGAGGCAATTTGAGTCAATTGAGTCTGATTCACAAATTCAGCATCAGCTGAGCAGAGCGCAAGGGCAGCACTTGAACAAACAGAAGCCTCTGGAAAGATGCCCCAGTGCTGAGTCGGCACGTGGCACTGGGCTCTGTGTCCTAGGGACTGGCAAAGGGACAGAGCCTTTCACTTCTAGACTCCAGAAGAGAGGCAGGATGGGATCAACTTTAGGAGATCTGGATTCTGTCTGGCCCTACCGTAGTCATCCCTCGTGACCTCAGTCTGGTCACTTAACCTCTCCTCGTTCCAGTTCCTCCTCTGTAAACTGGTGGTAACAGTGCTTTTCTCCCACTATTAACTATTTCTCTCACTCTCTATAAGAACAGGGACCCACTCCTCATTGGGACTTCAAGACACTAGTGTGACGGAAACAATAAAGGAAAAAATCCAGCCCAGGAACGTCAAACTACAGCTTGTTTGCTGGCCTGTTTAAAGGGGGTTGGTTGCCTCAAGACAATTTCCAAGTACCACCTTCAAAAACTTGCTGTCACATCTTCTCCCTTGCAGGCAGGCTTAGCGAAGGAGCAAAGGATGGAACCTCTTACCCCAAGAGATGGTCCTGTCACATGTGGGTTGAGAGCCATTGCAGGGCAGTGTGGGGAGGAATCTTACGCTGCAGTAGCTCTGGGGTTTGACAAACAGAGGACTCAAGACTGTCCTTATACAACAGCACTGAAGAATACACACCTCATGTATCAAGATGGAAAGAACAGTCCTTGGGGGACAGCACAATGCTACCAAAAAATGACACGGCTCAGTCAATAGGTCTGGACTGCCAAGGCCACCCTTTGTACTGTGCACTATTATTTTTAAGTGACATCGTGAATCCCCCTACCCCCTGCATCCATCAATAAGTACAGGACCAGGGTCCAGTCAAAGGTGTGGAGAAGATAAGAGGAGATGAAGAAGGGGGGAAGGGACAGGGATGGCTCCCTCTCATGACTCACAGCTAGATTACTACTGTTCTGATGCCCATTCCCATCTTCCTTTTGATTTGACCTATAAAATACTCATGAAAAATGTGAGCAGCTTTGAATAGCTCAACCCCAGCTATGTCTATTATCTGTGTACAAATATCAGACACTCTGTACCTCTCTGCCAAGAGCTTAGTAGGATCCTAGCAAGGATCAGCCATTGATATGGATAAGAAGAGCATCCTCCATTACATTAGAGGGTAAAAATACATAAAGGACAAAAGCTCTCATGCATCAGGGCATGAGGCAAGTATCAACCGCCCCAGGTTAGGAAGAAACTCCTCACTTGGGACGGTTATTTATTTCATAAGTTACCCTCACTGAAGCATTTATACTTTTCTCTGACTCTTCTATTAGCAGAATAGATGAAGTGTCTGGGATGGCAATTCCTGTGTTCCTATGACTCTCTGTTCAAGAACTCCCCAGTATCTGAGTATGTTTGGCATCTACTCACTTCTGCTCTGTTGAATTACACTCACAAGCAGCATTTCCCAATGGCTATAAATAAGAGTCTGGATACACCATGACATGTCTGTTTTGCCTACTCCATTTCAGACATCACCACAGCCTCCACTGCTTAAGCTCAGTGGAAGCAGCTGATTTCACCTGATGCAAAGAGCCAAGCAATAAGTACAACAGTTTGCCATTCTACAGCCTCTTTGCTTGGGTATCTCAAAGTACTTTATAAACATCAATTAATAAAGTTGCAACACCACCTGATTAATGTATACAGGGATCATGTGACCCAACTTAGACTTTAGTTCCAGAGAGGTAGCAGTGTTAGTTTCTATACAGCAAAAACAAGAGTTCTGTGGCATCTTAAAGACTAAAAGATTTCTTCAGGCATAAGCTTTCGTGGACTCCAACCCACAAAGTAATTTGTTAATCATTAAGGTACCACAGAACACTTGTTGCTTTTGCAAGCTTGGACTGAAATTTGTCATCTGTTTTAAAACACTAGGAAAACATCATAATGATTTGGATCAGGAAGTGAAGGATACCATACTCCCCTGAAATCTCAGGAAGCATTTCAAGCAGGCAGAATGTAATTAACCAGTGCAGAATTGCACCAAGATCCCACAATTAAGGGGAAGCTATGGGAAGTATTACCAAGCCCAAGAGTAGTCAGCCTATGGCCCTCTCAGAATAATGAGATTGGCCCAGATATAAGTTTTAAAACATGACTGGTTTCTGAGCTGTTTTCTGAATTTTTCATCACCCCCTTCCACCCCCAACATGTTACAAATTTATTGTTGCCAGTTCATAGTGAGAAATACTATTTTTAGACACTGCGCTCTACATCAACTAAGCTTGTACTGCAGCCCCACATTAACTTTGCACTAGTTCAGTGTATCCATCCTCACATCAATTCCAGTAACCCAGTCATACAATAACCTGGTCTTCAATTCTGCTGAATTATCAAGTCTGTCTTCAATTCTGTGGGACCGAGATACGTCAATTCCCCTGTCATGTACCACACAACACTGAATCAGTCTCCACCTATCTCTCCTCAGTCTCCATCCTACTTATCCAGGCACCTTTTTGATCTCTCTAACATGTTTCTCTCTTTCTATTCATTTGTACCTTTCCTTTGTCTTATTTCCCTATCCATGCTGTCTTGTTATGGTCTTGCCTAAGCTATTTATTTACTCACTCCTGGTGCCCATGTGAGACTGGCTATCCATCTCTGTTATATTTGTATAGATATCTCTCCTGCATACATGTCTAGTGCTTGCTCATGTCCTATGCATGCCCCCACAGAAAGTAAAAACCTCTTGCTGTAAGGCACTGCCCTGGAGTTCACCATTCAGCAGCTCGGAGTTCAAATTATGAATTCCTAGGGTAACCTGAGTGCCTCCATTAACAGCTGTAAAATCATCCTTTCCTGCCTCACAAGTATATTCTGAGGTAGGTCAGTCACATACTGGTGATAAAGGCATGTAGGTACCTAAAAAAGAGGATGAGTCAGCAGCCCATTGCTAGTCAATAAGACATTGACTTCAGTGGTAGTTCAGCATGGTCTTGAAGTTAAACACATGCTTAAATATTGTGATGAATGGATTTATGCATGTACTTGAGATGTGCGAAATTGGGACCTATATGAGCTCTGCTAAAACCAACCATTATTTTTAAACCTAGCAAGATATCTACTTCTTGTTACATTTACCATGGTAAATTTGCACTTCATAACAGCAGCAAATTTTTTATATATCCCTATTCAAAGTGACTTGGTTAGAATTTTTTAAGCAGGAAAAATGTGCTTTAAAATAAATCAGCACTGAACTAATGAACAGAAGATGAGACTTTGCTAAGGTTTAAAAACATTGAACTTCAGGCAGAAACCCATGGACAATTGAATCCAACATGGTGTGCAACTTAAAACAAGTTCTGAAAAACTATTTTGTACCATTAACTATAATACATGCCATACGTGACTACAAGACAGATGGATTTAGGGACTAAAAGTCAGATGATATAATATATATATTTGTGATCTATTTGATAAAAATATATGAATTCAGTATGGCCTGGGTCTCTGAAGGACTTATAAACATCTGCATATAGGAAGTCATTCCAGGTCAGACAGTTTCCATTAGTCTGGTGTCATCTCTAACAAGGACATTACCATATGTTTCATAGAAAGAAGACAGGAATCCCACCATGGACAATTATGGAATAAGCTGCCCCATAGGAGAAGTTACTTCTTAGCCACAGGCGGTTAGCGGTTCATTTATACCCTGGAGCACGAAGGTTTATACATCTTATAATTCCTTTTTTATCTTGTTGGTTACAACTCAGTGGTGTCATTAAAGCGTAGAAATTACTAATTCTTTTTTGAATTTTATCCTTGGCTTTGGGAAGAATTCTCTTGGCCTCAAAAATACCTTGCAAAGAGTTTTTATAGGTTAAATGTGAATTTAAGAAACATTAATATTAAATAAATAAGAAATGTTTCCCTGTATCAGTTTTACCTGTATTATCTTTAAATTTTGTCATCAATTTGTTTGTTCTTAGTATTATGAGAGAGGATGAACAGGCTCACGTAATTCATTTTTGCTGCACCATTCATTATTTTGTATCACTTTATTGTATCCATGCTTATTCATTTCCTTGCCAAACTAAAAACTTTGGAATTTTTCAATCTAACCTCATTCAGCAGTCTCTCCATGGCTCAAATAATTTAATAACCAGTCTTTGGATCCCCCCCCCCAACTTCTGTTAAATATTTTCAAATTACATAATGGAATTGTGTCTCTTGCTTTATGCATCTTCACATCTCTTTACACACGTTAGTGAATTTTGTCTCAGTATCCCTATGGGCATTATTGTATTCATTTTATAAATAGCAAAACAAGTGTGCAAGGAGGTGACTTACCCAAGGTCACGGAACAAATTATTCTGAGCACCTCGTCTCTCCCCCTTCCTGCAGATTTATAGTAACACCCAATACAGCCACACTTACATACACAAGCAGTAAGAAACAGCAAACAAAGATAAGTAATACATCTTCCTTCCATGACTGGAGGCATAATTTCTCCTGGATTAGAAATGAGTTGGGCATTTGTGTAATACACATCAAACTATACTTTCCACATGTCTCTCACTTCAAAGGACCAGACTCTTTTTGCCTCTCATTTTATTGTTGAGGATTATTTCAGAAACAAAGAATCATGGAACTGGAGTCAGCAACCTTTGCCAACCCCTGTGCTGGCCCCATGTCCTGGCCCCTCAGCTGGTGTCTGTGGCCCCCGTTGCTGAGCAAATGTGGCAGTTGCCTGAAAATTTGATAGCGGCCATGGCTGGAGTGGGTGTTGCAAGGAGGATGAACACTTCCCATCCATACCACAAAAAGAAGCCAGCCAGAATGACTTATTTTAGCAGTGTACATGGGGACAGAGGTCCTCAGACACACCATAAAAAGAAGCTGCCTGGAGTGACTCATTTTGGCAGTGGCATGCTGCAGAGAGGAGCTGCTCTGGGCACCTTATTTCCATGACACGTGGGGGCATGGGCATGGGCATGGCAGGGACCACCTGCATCCCAGGCACACCCTTAAGAAGCCACCCAGAGTGGCTTTCAGTGGCAGGGGTGGCAATTCCTGTGGCTCCAGAAAGGGTGCCATATGCTGTTCTAAATGGGTTCACCATTCTGTCAGTACACATGCCGAGGGTTGCCTACCTCTAGGTTACAGAAAGAGTGAGTTACATGAAAAGAAGGAATCCCAGTGCCTGTGATTTGCATGCATGAATTATGTGAGTATAGCCCTTGTTTTGGAGCTTTGTCCTACCTTTGGGCCTCAGCAGACTGACAATTAGGCTGCCCACCATATTTCACCACCACCACTGGTGTCTATTTCTCACTTGAGACTCAGCCATAACTCAGAGATGCATCTGTGTTGATGTAAGTCACTGGGTGTATAGTCCCCTACTATAACAAATCCTTCGCTTCAGAAAAACTGAAAACAAGTTCTTATTGATACTGGAGACCACTTGCTGCAATGACTCACCATCTTCAATAAATCTAGTATTGTTTGACAGACAGAGAATGGATTATGGCCACATACCAACATAAAAAATAGAACAAAAAGAAGCAGACCACCCCTAGGCAGTCGAATGTGACAGGCTGGGAAATGCAAGACCAGCAGTAGATGGGAGATACAGAATACTGTAACATTAGGTCACTGGATCAAATGTCTTGTGTTGTAGCAACCCAGGTTTATTACCAACAAGGATTAGATTGAGGGGAGTGCTAAAACCATGGGGTTCCAAAGCAACTAGTGATTCTGGGTGCTTTAAGTCTCAGGTCACCAGTTTCTGAAGATCTAGCCCATTTAAGATGCTATATAATAGGCATCTGAAAATCAGTGATTGCTTTTTAACATCTTGGTTAAAACACAATTACACCACTACAGGTGGTTCTTCCACATCAGGAAAGAGATATCTTACCAGGGAGCTGGGGGGAGGCTTGAGCAAACCGTACAATTTCACACCAGGCCCACACTCAACTGTGCTCATGTCATTCAGAGTTGACCTGTAGCACTGCTTGTTGTTCCATTACTAGGGCTGTCCTCAGCTGAATCAGATTGTTTGGTGGGTTTGTCATGTGTTCAAACACCCAGCATAAATAAGCTCAAACCACCAAGCTCAGCTCAGCTATGACTCAGTTCACCCCTGAAATCAGTTGTCCAGTAATTAAAGGCACAACCATTAACCCACTCAGCTCTACCTTTTGTGACTTCATGGCATCTGAGTCTGTGCCATGTGCCATGAGAAAACAGAATATGATCTAGAATTCAGATAAAGAGGACAAATGTGTGTGGGCAAGCCACTTGTTGGCACCTCCATGCTACAGCCCTTGTCTCATTCAGAAAAGCACAGAAGATGCTAGAGTTGAATGCTCCTAGACTGTGGATAGTAAGTGGGGCTCTCTGGTTAGGGGACAGCTGCAACCCAATTGTATTAGCTCTGCTTTGTATCAGAAACTTTACCCATATGGGGCAAGGAAACAGATATTTGACTGACAGGAGTGGGCAAACAGGCAGATCCTAAACCAGTGTAAATCAGTAAGATTCCATTCAAGCCAGTAACCGCTAGGGTGCTCACTACTTAAATGCCTATTGCTTAACTGCATAGGATGTTTAGTGTGGGGGCCTGCCCCAGCCCCCACTGATGTCATCAGTAGGTCTGATATGGAAAAGTCACAAGTGGCCAAGATCTGGCTTCATGATGCTGTACATTCTGCTATTCTAGTTAATTGCATAGGGAAAAGGCACTAACCCAGAAACCTAGATACAAAGGCCGAGATCCACAAAAGTATGTAAGTGCCTAATTTACAGACCACATTCCATCAAATGTTGGGAAAATCTGGATTGGGATCCAAGCATTCTGGATCACTCCTCTCTCTTTAATGAGGCCTGAATTGGATCCAAACCCCTATGATTCTGGGGAGGCTGGAATCCAGATCATAATGTTGCTCTCCCAGGCCCATCTCCAAATGCATGTCAGCTGATTGCCTGCTTAGCACACAAACGATATCTAACAGCTGCTGCCTGCTGTATGTTTGCTTTGGAGACATCAACAGGGAGAATTCTCAACAGATTTTGGTCATACATCAGTTTCTCTTGGAACAGCTGGTAGTCCATGCGGCAAATCCTAAGGTGGAAAATGTCCGAGATATATAAAAATGTGGTTGTAACTGAAAAGGTTTCTATGTGAAGACGTGCAATATTCCATTGTGGAAGAAAGCAGAAAACCACAGAACTCGCCAAACAGCTAATTTTGCTTGGCAGCATTTTCACAACACAGGGCTGTCACTACAAAGATAAGCAGGTTTCAGTGTGTTTAGAGAAGACTTTGGCTACGTCCACACACAGGCGCTTGTTTCGAAACAAGCCGTTTCGAAACAAGCCATTTTGAAATAAGACCTTATTTTGAAACACCTTATTTCAAAATAACAAAAAAACTATTTCAAAATAAGGAAAGAAGCGGGAATCGAAATAGCATGTCCACATAGTGGACATGCTATTTTGAGATAGGGGAGGGGAGTGACGGCGGGACTTGTGCGGGGCTGGGGCTGCCCTGCCCCTGGGATTCCCCGGTGCCCCCCGCCGCTCCTGCCATGGGCGGGGTGGCTTCCCCGCCACCCCCCGCTGCTCCTGCCACTGGTGGAGGGGCTTCCCCACCACCCCCGCCGCTCCTGCCGCAGGCAGGGCAGGGGCCGCCCCATGCCTGGGGTTCCCTGGCGCCCCCCCACCTGCTCCTGAA
>ML682061.1:4876682-4893447 GCA_007922195.1 Podocnemis expansa | reverse complement strand
CCCTGGCCAGGGTGTTGAGGGGGCACCCCTTGAACTGTTGTTTTGGAACACCTTGCTCCGAATCAACATGTTCGCATGGCGTTGTTTCGAAACAACTGTTGCGAAACAACGTTGTTTCGCCTAGCACCTAGGTTTAACTTGTTTCAAAACAACGCTGTTGTTTTGAAACAACGGGGTCCCATTGTTTCGAAACAACTGTGCGTCGTCGTGTGAACCGCAGAATTCTTATTTTGAAACAACCTCTGTTGTTTCGAAATAAGAATGCTGTGTGAACACACCCTTTGTGAAGTAATACATGGTAGCATTAGCACTGTGCATGTCCCTCTGACAGACAGCGCTGCATGTTTCCTAGTTAGCACAAAAGTAAGCACTGCCATCAGGGCCGGCCCAAGGTTGTTCAGTGCCCTAAGCACCCGTAATTTTGGCACCCCTCCAGGAGCAGGGGAGGAGTGGGCTGGTCCGGGGGCTGGGCTCTGCTCTCCTACCCCGTCTCTGGGCTGGCCCGCCCCACCCTAGGGAGGAACAGCAGCACCAGGAGAGGGGCGAGAGGGTGGAGCCCAGCCTCTGTGCTGGCCTGCTCTGCCCCTGGACCAGCTGTTCCCTGCCATGGGGGTGGAGTGAGCCAGCCCTGCGGAGCACCCAGTTTTGTGCTCCCAGGTCCACCCCCCTCCCCTGCTGCCTTCGGCTCCACACCAAAGGCAGCGGGGTGGGGGGGGAGACAGAGAGGTCATGGGGGCCCAGAGGTGATCAACCCTCTCGCCCCCCCCCCCCAGGTCAGCCTTGGGGGAGCACCCTTGGTGCCTCTGTTGCCTGGTGCCCTAGGCAACCACCTAGGTCACCTCTAAGGGCAGACAGGCCCTGAATGCCATGGGTATTTAACATTAGACAGAGATGTATGGGAGTCCACAGGGGAGCTCGGGTAGAAGATAGCCGTGGAAATCAAAATGCAAGGATGCTGTTTCTCTCACCTCTTCAGATCTTCAGGAAGCAAAGTGTGCCAGTCTGTGCCAGTCTGTGTCCAAGTCTTCGATCTACAGAGCAGGTGCAGCACAGGCTGGTGTGGTGTCAGCTGCCTCCCTCAGTTGTGTCTTGACACTGTCCTAGAGGATCTATTTCTGGCACGGAAGCCAGTGGCTCTCTTTCTGTGGACCACTCAAATACTTGACCTGTGCTAGGACCGTGAACATCGGGGCCAAATCTGGCTCACATATCAACCTCATCCATTCTGAACTAGATTGAAAACACCTGCTGCTTTCCAATGGGACACTGAGCAATCATCAGATGGGAAGAGCTTGAGCTGAGTACCCAGCCAGGCTGGTTTTGACCAAGCTCCATATCCTGCTAACAGCCCCCTGCACCATCCAGGTCTGGAAATGATTTTTAATGATCATTTATCGACTTCACTTTTGCACTCCTTGATGTCGTAGCTGAATGCCTGCCTGGCCATTGCCACAGCTGAGCCTTTTGGGACTGAACACTTGCTATGAAGACTTATTTTTCTGAGGAGAGTGGGGTGCATGTGCACACCCACATATATGTTTGGTGCAGCCCCTCTCCAAAATTAACTATGGCAAAGGGAATGCTCAAATCCTCTGCAGCCCATCAAAGAGCAGTTGCCTGGTCTGGGTCTCACACACTTGCAGTGCCCACGTTGCATCTACTTGAATGATCATATGTGATGCCAACTATGTGCACTGACAGCTTTAACCCTGCTTTATTAGGATCATGCTCCCCACCCCAGCTAGGCTTATTGATGGTTGACTGAAGGGACACCATCCACCTGAGAATGCGTGAATATGTTTCTCCTGCCACTGTTATAAGGAACCTCAAAAATGATGCCAAAGGACCTAATTTGGGACTCATGCTGAGTTCACAAGATTGACTTCAGGGGAGTCACTCCATATTGTCACTGATGTGAGTGGGATCAGAAGAGAACTCAGGGGAGTACGTGTACATAATACCTCTGTAAAACTGGGCTCTCCTGGTTAAGAGCCAAAAATTGGATTATGGTGCCTAACTTTAATTAACTCCAATTGACTTCAACAGAGCCAGGGTTTGACCCTCAGTCTTTTGGATCACATGTGAGAATAAAGTCCTGACTGGCAACCAGTCATTAAAGGTCCCATAGTGCATATTACAGAGGATAGGCATGCTGAACTGGCTGCATTCCAGTTTGAGTAGCTACATTCTCACCCACTAAATTCCATTTGCAGTTTAAATGGAAAGAATATTCTTTGCTTTCTGTCTTACACTACCATGGGCTGTTAAACTGATGTTCCAAGTCACCACAGAGGTAGGTGTATTTCATGGCTGGGAAAGGAAATTTCGGTGTTTCATTTGTAAGCTTCCATGGGATCCCTTAAGATAAAAGATGTTAGGCACATATAAGATATTACAAAGAGAAGATCCATAACTGAATTGCCTAGCATAAACCCAGCTTCTTCATAAAAGGTCAGATCAGGGCATTCCTACCCCCCCCCCCAAGAAATAAACTAAAACCAAGCTAACAGAAAGAAAAGAAGCAGAGCACGTGAGCATTAGTCTCTGAGTGCCACTTGCATAAGGCAAACGTTAGGGAGCACATCATCATTAAAGTGGTCATTAGGTCATCGCATCTTGCAACAGAGAACCAATTACAGACTTTCATCAAGGCTCTTTCATGCTGTAAGCCCACGTCCTATTCTGCTTGGCTGAGGATTAGATATGTCATGAGCAGGAAGAGACCAAAGAAATTAACTAGAACAAAATTCAATGGAGGGAGCAAAAGACATTCAATCTGACAACACAGTGGGTGAAACTGACGCCTGATGTTAATACCACTGACTTCAGCAGGATGAATTGGGCACTGCATTTGTCTGTCAAGACACATGCCTTCTTTCCCTAAAAACTTGTCCTCGCAGCCTAGAAAGGAGAACACACTCTCTTTTTAAGAAGTAAATTTAGACACGCTACTCCCCAGCACAAAGATGATCCTATTGTACTTTACAATTTTCGATCTCTGCACAGAGGTACTCTAGATTCATGCTCAGACACACCTCTAGAGATTGTAAACAGCGCTCCCGCTCTTTAAACCTCAGTAGGGACAACAGGTCTTTGAGAGAGAACACAAAAGGATGGACAAAATAAGCAAAATAAATCAGGGCTGTTCACAAGGGGAGAAAGAAAGAAAGAAAGAAAACAGATGTGTAATAGGAGTGTGCCACTGAGGGACAGTGAACAGAGATGCACTCAGAGGAAGGTGTTGGCTTATCTGACTTCCAGTTTACAGACGCAATTCCCGTTTTACAAGAGCTCTCTGTGGAAGAGTAGCCTGAATCTATGTGGATGGCTAGTAGTTCGTGTACCAAATGGCGACACACAGGGTTCTGCAGCATTTTTCAGAGGTTAACTAGGAATGACAGAAGCTGTTGTGCACAGCATCATCTTCTGTTCAATGCATTCTGCAGCACCAATGACCGTCCATCTCATCAGAGGAATAGAGTGACCAGAAGAGAATGGCTCAAAGGTTACAGGGGACAGATGAAAGGAGTAGGAGTGGGGAAGGTGAGACGGCAGTGGGAACCTCAGCACTGGTTTGACACAGGCAGGGTCAGTGTAAGTCCCCCCATTCTGCCCCACCTGAGCGCTGACCTGCACACACCATCATGAAGAAGAGGCCTCTCAGTTGATTCCCACTCACTGCACAGATGCTGACATGGCGGAAGGAGCTGGGCATACAGATAATGCTGCAACGATTTAGCTCCTGGGCAAACAACTAGGACTCAGCTTCCCACAAGTTTTCTAGGTACCTAACTCATTGATTTGCATAGAAATTAGGCACCCAACTTTCTCCAAAGCTCTCTGGGCCTAGACACCTCCCATAACATAGTCCTCACCTCAGAGAGAAGCTCAGTGGCAGGACATTAATTAAATCTCTGGCTATGCAACAGAAGCACTGTTAGGCTGTGTTCACACAGCACTTTTGTTTTGAAACAACCTTGTTGTTTTGAAACAAAAAAAACCATGTTCACACGACGCACAGTTGTTTCGAAACAAGGGGAAGCCCTTGTTTCGAAACAAGTTAAACCCCACTTGTGGGCGAAACAACCTTGTTTCGAAACACTTGTTTTGAAACAACCCGTGTGAACATGTTGTTTTGGAACAAGACGTTCCGAAACAACAAGTCAAGGGCTGCCCCCTCAGCACCCTGACCAGGGTGCTGAGGGGTGTCCCCTGGCCAGCGTCTGCAGAGCCGGGCTGCAGGCACCGGCGCTGAACCCCACAGGTGCTTGCAGAGCTGGGCTGCGGGCACCGGCGGGGTTCAGCGCTGTGCAGCGCTGAACCCCGCTGGTGCCTGCAGCCCCCCTTTGCAGGCACCGGCGGGGAGCAGCGCTGGGCAGCGCAGCAGCCCGCCGGTGCCTGCAGCCCCCTGAGGAAGCGAAATAGCAGGTTCACAGTGTGAACCTGCTATTTCATTTCCCGCTTTTTTTCTTATTTCGAAATAACATTTTGTTAATTCGAAGTATGTTATTTTGAAATAAGGTGTTATTTCGAAACAAGTTGTTTTGACACAACTTGTTTCAAAATAACCCTGTGTGTGTGAACACAGCCTTAATGTCTAAGACCTAAATCTCTCCTTTTAGCCTTTTCTCTCTTCTTTCTCTCATTCCCTTACATTCTTCCTTTCACCTTTTCTCTCCTCCCTTGCCCTCTCTCCACTTTTTTGCTTCTGTCTTGAACTGAAGGGCAATGCCCAACACTTCTGCTGTGCTTTACAACTTCAAAGCACTTTATAAACATTCATTCCTTTTTCTCTCCTGAGCTCTTCCCCTCTCATCTCATCTCCTCTCTTCTCCTCTTACATGCTTTTGTATCGCTATCTTTCTCTCCTCTCACCCTTTCTTATCTCTTCCTCCTTCTCTCCTGGGTTTGTTTACATTGCTAAAACACTTGTCCAGTTCAAACATGTTTTCCTGATAAACACATTTCATTGATTACTTGAAAGCAAATCCTCAAAAGCAGCAGACGGCCCTGCTCTAGGGATCAATAATGTGTGGGAATCTTCTTTCTCTCAGTTCACAGAGGATCAACATGGAGGATGCAAGAGATGGTCTATCGGGAATACCCAAGCCCCAAAGATGGCAGTGCAGTAAAAAGTGCATGGGAAGAATGGTAGGATGTTTGCCCCAGGGAATACCTGAATAAGAGAGGCTGGGAGATCAGCACCCCCCGCCCATTTAAATTTACTCCCTGTTGGGTCACTAGCCAGTCCAAATTAAAGGTGCAGGTCAAAATATATGCCTTGTCTGAAAAATACAAGCCACAATAGATACAACATGCAAGCTCAGCCAGAGGCCATAAGGACAGATTGGCTTGAAGCAGGTAGATTCTATAATCCAATCACAAACCTCACAGGCAGCCAAAGGCTTATATTCCAGAGGAGTACAAAACACCTGCCTGAGTTTTGGGGCTGATTGCTTACCCTGTTTTATCAACTTCATCTGTGCAATGTGAGTGTAAAACACTGCAGCCCTGAGTCTATCCTTGCTCTTATTCATTTTCTTCCCATGGCCCACCACTGGATTCATTGCCTGGTTTTAAATCCACCTCTCGCTGATCTATGGGCTGCCCAAAAGATGGGGCAATGGAGAATCAGGCCTTTGTTATTAGGCTTAAGCAAAGTAGCTCTAAAGCTAACAAAGTAACTTTCCTGAGTGTTAAAAGGACACCCAACCTTAGAGAATCCTAGCTAACAGCTGCTTCCAGGAGGTTACTGCCTGATAGCTGGGAGGGAAAGAGGGAATTCTGTATCACAACGGAGTGAGGAACACAATGGAGTGATGCTATAGGATGTAGAGGTTTGCAGCTGGAGATTCATTTGCATTGGCCAATGAGCTGCATATTTATTCATGTATTTGAATCCATGACTGTCAGTTGTTTGTGATTTCCACCTTCCACACATTAGTCACCAGAGACCATTCTCACTTGGCTGAGCAAGGCTTAAAAGTGCACAAAGTGTACAAGTTTACACCATCCAAACCCCCTGCCCACACCTGATTATTGTCAGGACATGGTGCTGCTGGCCATGGTGCTGATGTGCCCAGGTGGGGTGGGTGCACTGGAAATGGGGTCTCTATTCATTTTGAGTTGCCAGGAAGCCACCTGAATCCATTTTGCTTTGTCTTTTGACCACTGATCAGACCAACACAGCTCGCCCACTGGGTCTATGAGTATACTGCAAACAAAAGAGCCTGGGGCAGCACCCCCACCAACAGGTTTCAGAGCCCAAGCAAGAACTTCTACACAGCTATGTTTAGCCCCACAGTGTAAGCTTGATGCTGCTGACCCATGCTCCAAGACTTATGGCTGTGGGTCTTTTCTTGCAGTGTGCACATAGCCAGAGTGGGCTCAAGGACTGTCCCATGCAAGAAAGGTCCCCATGGGGGAATTCTGTTCATTTCACTTGGTATGCAGTCGGCTTCTGCTCTCTAGCACTCAAAATACCCCTCTTTCCCCTGCACAAGAAGCAATGTCATGTCCTCTGATATTTGCTGCACATGAATGGAATCCCATTGCTGGATGATGAATGGCTGAGCCATTCTTTGTGACCAATTTAAGCACCGTCAGGGTCAGATCATGTGATCCGAGATTTCCTCTGGACAGTGTCCAGTGCTGTGCACTAAGCATTCCCTGATGTGGTCAGCAGGGCTGGTGCCAATGCTGGGCAGGTAGGGGACTCCCTCAGTCAGTTAATACACTTGGAATAAGGAAGCTCTTGCATTTCTACAGCTAGTGATTTAGCTGTAAATCCACAATCAATAAAAAGAAATTTAAAGGGATTACACTTTTCTGCCTTTGCTGGGGTGTTTTCTAGAGCCTGTTTTGCAGCAACTAATTGACCCCTTCACAGCTGCTGGCTTTCTAAACCCTCCATGACTTCTGGGTTTATAATAGTGGTGAGCTTCCATGCTGGGAAAAGGTGCCAGCTCAGTAGGCAAGGACTGGGAAGTCCTGAGCTTATGAATAGGACTGGCCCCACACAGCCAGCTTATGTGCCAGTAACCAAAGCTGTGAAGTTTCTCTTCAGTCTGCCCTTGTGCAGAGGTCAGGTATCAATCTGCAAAATGGCCTCTCTCTCTGCTGATAATCACTGCAGGAATGGTGAGAGATCCACCCTGCCAGTCAACGATCTACTCAACTGCCCTGACCCTTTTTCCTCCTTCCTATATTGCCTATCTGCACAAGCCCTCGGTAGCTTTCAGATGCTGTCCCCATGTACACATTCTGTGAAGGCAAAATTCTCAGTTAAACAAGGCAAATAGGTTGCTGTCTCCATGGTCTACATGCCAGGGAATGATTATTTAGAAATAAGACACTACAGAAGGGAGAGCACGAAGAGACCATGAATCACCAGCAGAAGGGCAGGCATGGAACATTGCACTGATAGATATTACTACTGAGTTGGAGCCATGCACAACAGTTTTGTGTTTGCGGTTAGAGCAGCCTTGTGCTCTCAGTAGTTTGCACCAATCACGTAAACTTTAACAAGGGAATATGCTTAGTGCAGGTTTTTGCTAACCATGCTCCTTTTGCTCTCAGCCACCCCCCATTTGGTGTTAACCCCTCTACTCTCAGAAGCAGCCAGTGTCCCTGCTACTATACCTGCTTTGCATAAAAATTAGAATCCCATCAGTAATGTACAGTGGATGCAAATCAGTAATGTAATCTTTAATGCAGACTCCATTCAGGCACAGTTGCCTCCATGTTTGAGCCCAGCAGTTCATATAAAAGGCTGTTTGTGCAGCACTATGGCATGAAGAGCTGGCCTAAACCACTAGCAAAACACCTGCTCATTGCAGAAGACCACAGCAGACACATCGGCTTTAGAGGAAGGCTCTCAGCCCTTGCACTAGCTGCAGCTGAGACACACCGAGATCCTTGAAATCTACAGACAGCTGCTCCACCAGGAGAGCCACAGGAACTCTACACTACCAGTCCAGATGCAGGGAGCCTGCGTCAAAACAGGAAGAGCACAGTTAAGCTTATCTCTGCTGGGAGTTTGCTCTTTTCAAATCAGATAGAGTCGTCTGCCCTGTAGCATCCCTGTAGATAAATCATCATAGTAACAGGTCTTGAAAGACCTCTTGAAATCTTTCTAACTAATGGCAGAATACTGCATGCGGGGATCACTTCACCCCTCAGCAAAATGCAGCCACTTCTGGGCTGCAACACAGCAGTTTAACAGCTCCCTACAGCATGACACTATGCAAATGGCTCAGGGCAGCAGGTGAAAAAGACTGCTATCTCCAACTGCAACAGCAAGCAAAATTTAAAGCGGCTGTTCATATTTAGCCAGGACAAGAGAGTTAACACCCCAATTCTTGGTGGGTGTGGAAGCCCAGTTATATTCATTTCAACAAGTGGTCAGGGGCTCAGGTTAAAGCCCTCAGAAGGACATGAAACCTCCAGCATCACTATGTTATCCAATATGAAGCAGGCACATTGTGGGGACAGCATTAGCTCAGAGGGAAGAGTGTTGGTTATCTGAGACGTGGCACACTTTCTGAAGCACCCTGGAGTCATTGTGGAGGTTTCCCATGTGGTTCCTTTCCGAGGGGGAAGTGTTACAACAAATCATTGCTGAACTGGCAATGTCACCAGCCCAGAAGGGATTCCACCATGAGATTTGAAGGATATTAAGAATGAAAAGGCCAAGCTGCTGAACAACATGTAACCTATCATTAAAATGAAATGCTCCCCAGGGACTGGGTAGATGGTTTACTTAGCCCTCAATAAAGCACAAAAGGACAACCCTGGGAACTGCAGCCCAGTGAGCTTTACAATTAGTTGAGAAAATGATTAGAGTAATAAAACATCCAGCTGAATATGATAGGGACAAAACAGCCCAATTTCTCTAAAGGAAAGCTGTGTTACTATTCGAGTTCTGGGAAGGAATCAACAAAACAGTACCTGTTGGGAAATGGGCAGATACCATTTATCTGAACTGTCTATAAGACTTCGACGAAGTCCTTCTCTAGGGGCTATTGCAAAAACTAAGGTGAGAGGTAAAATTCTACCTCAGATCACAAATGGACCCTAAGACAGAAGATAAATGACATTACCTCACCTGCCTTGTCTCTATAAACAGAAGACAAAGAGCAGGATTAATGATCAGATCTCAGCATGGAAGTAGATTAACAGTGGGGTGCCGCAGTGATCTGCGGTAGGCCAGAACATTATTCAGAGTATTTGTGCCTAGAGAGAATTGTGAAGAACTTCAGAGGGATTTAATAAAGCTAGAAAATTGGGTGACACGATGCAGACGGAATTCGATGCTGACAAGTGCAAGGTAAGGAACAATTTAAACTACTCATACACACTGATGGGTTCTAAATTAACTGTAACCACACAGGAAAAAGAAAATCTGTGCAGCAGCAAGCATGATGCTTGGCTGCATTAAGACAAAAAAAGAATAGCAGTGAGAAATATTATAATGTTATTCCATAAATCAATGGCACACCATCAATGTGAGAAGTGTACACAATCTCGGTCATCTCTTCTCATAAACAACAGAGCAGAAATAGTAAAGTTCCAGAGAACAGCAATTTTATTAGAGCCACAGAAAGATTCCCATATGTGGAGAGTGCAAAAATAGCAGCATCTTAGAGATAAAATGAATAGGTGGGTAACATGACAGATATTTACCAAAAAAAGGGTGGTATAGAGGAGATAAATCAATAGTTCTGGTTTGCAATTTGATGATGATCCAGGAATAAAGGACACCTTGTGAAACTTAAACACACAAAATATGAAACATGATTTACCTGTGGAACTCACTGATACTAGCTATTATTGAAGAGAAGATCCTGGCAATGTGTAGGGAAAATAAGCAGAAGAAGATTGTACGCGAAATACAGTGGCACCCCCACTCAGACCAACTCATGGGCTCAGAATATAAACGATTTATTACTTGCCTATGGTTCCACTCAGATCAAGGCACCACCATGCCCAATTTATTGCCTTGTTAATGGCCTCACTCAGACTAGGGAATGACCTTTCCCTAAACCAGGCAACTCCCTGAACCAGACACCTGCACAATTTGCTGCTGTTTATGTAGGCATTGATAACCAGAAGACATACATATATCTACTTGTGCATTTGAGTGACCATCCTGTGATGCTTACAAGGCATGCCTGTTAGCAGAGCCTGTATGTTGATGTGTACATTTTATAGTTAGTAGTTTTTTCCCCCTGTGATGCTGTATAACAGTAGGAAAGTCTAATGCATGTTGGACTTCACTGATGGACCAGGAAGCTGTAGCAGGTGCCCTTGGAGATAAAAGCCCCAGAGCCCACCCACTACCATTTCCAGAGGTCCCTGGTAGCTGAAAGGGATGTAAGCATCCTACCTCTTTTAATAAAATCATCTTTTATTCTATCACTTGTGGTCACGTTGTCACTGCTCAATCCAGATACTGTTATAGTGCCCCCTTTGGGCTGCACAATGGTACAACTGGAGAAGACATTTATATGAATAATATTCACAGTTGCACTAGCTAGGATAATAAAATGTATAAAGGACAGTAATCCTTATTTTATCTATCTGCCTGTCTGTCTTAGATATTTATAGAGCACCAATCACCACAGTATCATGCTTCAGGGTGTAAGCTGATTACCAAATTCCTTTACATTTCAGGGCTTTACATTTTCTCCTGAAGTAGCTATTACTGGTGCCTGTCAGAGAAGCATGCTGTACTAGATGAGCAATTGGTCTGGCCTAGAAAGGCAATTGCTGTTTAATTTGAGAGATCTGATAACAGTGCAGCAAAAAAAAGCAAGGAGTGCAGACCCTGTTCAACAGCTCGACCCATGCACAGCTGGGAAAGGGTGCAAGCTTCAAAATTTGTAAGTCTGATCTAAAGCATGTTCGTTTCAATGAATGCTGGGTAAGACCAAAAAGGAAAAAAAGGAGTGCCTCCAAACTTAGACTAAAGAAATGAACTCAAGTTAATTCGTGCCTAATAGGTACCATGGCATTTCTGCAAGTTCTATAGACTTTCAAGGACTGTGGGATGAAGAGCAATCATCCGTTAACCCACTGGTTGCCTGGCTGCACAATACAATGGGGCGGATCTTTTCTGCAGAGGGCAAAAATAAATTACATTTTCCTCACCACCAAATTACTGTCATTTTAAGTGTTTACATTTTCCACAGCTGGAGGTGATCTCCCTGGAATCCACTTCCCATAGCAAGTAGCAGGTTATGGAAGCTGTCATGTCAGACCCCATTAGGTATATTACTGCTTATCTTTTAAATAAAACCAGCTCCACTGGGTGGAGGAAACCTGATTAAAAAGATGCAGAGTATGGATGGTGGAGTCTATTGCCAGGAATGGGCTATATACAAACTTAGTAGGGGCGACTGAGCCCAGCTTGAAAGAAGTAAACTAAATGAGACTGGATTGGAATGAGAACATTATCTCTAAAACAATGAACTTGGTTTCTCTTGCCTCCAACTTCTGCCTTGAGTACTGGCGAGGTTACCACAGAGTACCAATATCAAAACCTGCAGCCAGACTGGCCTGTCATTCTGAGAGAGTGACAAGTGATACATTAATGTAAACTCTCAGACCTTCAGTTCACTTGCTGGCCAGGTCTAGGACTCTGCTTCCACCTAACACAGCACTTCTAATAAGACTCCCTTAACTGGCTTCTCTTTACCCTTAAGTGTCCTTCTGGAACACAAGCATGCAACCTCTCCCACTCATGGCTCTATCAAGGTACCTGAATCTGGACCTCCAACACTTTCTGCTGCTCCAGTGACAGCTGGCTGCACAGCTCCATTGACACATCTCAATCCTGATCTCCAGTGGCCTAGGGGACACTGCAGCTACTAAACTCATTTCACTCGTTCTCTGAGCTACAGCTAAACTACATGGGTTGATTCTCCTCTGACCTCCAGTTGTTTTTCCATGAAAAATTTTTCAGAAAATTCCTTGTGTGTTTTTGATTAGTTCTGAAAAAAATTTGCGTTTTGAAAATGGAGAATTTTTACCAAAATCTGAAACCTTTTTGTTTTTTAACTTTTCATCAAAACAACTGCCCGAACTCCTGGAACATTTGGAAGGAAATTAATTGTTTCCCTAATCAGCAGTTTCCTGTGGGAAGTTGTTTTGATGTGTGTGGGGGTGGGGGGAGGATGTTGATGAAAAAATGTTTGACAGCTTTACTGAGTAACTTAGTACTGCTGACCACACAGCAAAGTGTAGGCAGAGAAGAGACTCACCCAAACATAGCAAACTGAAAGGCGTTTGTGACAGTAAACTTAGTTCATGCCAGCCCTTCTGTTGCCATCAAACTCTCCAGCCACCATCTTTGCGCTGAGTGATGCAAGTCGCAGCAGTCAAAGTAGGTAGGTAAGGGAAAACAGCTCATTCACCTCAATTCTGCTTTAAAATACTGACTCAGAAACACTTGATCTTGGTCTTATAAGCTTCTCTCTCCCCTCCCCAAATGACTAGATAGGTGCTGTCTCCAAAAGCTTAAACACAGGAAGACAAAGGCAAACCAAAAGCAACACCTAGCTGTAAGTTTCCCTTACAAAGTAATTCTCTACTTTCTTCATAAGCCACACAGATGAAAGTTTCAAAGGCTCTTCCCAAAGGCTATTAACCCTCAGCATTCTGCCATTTTCCAGGGCACCAGCCAAATGCAAGCTGAAAAAGAGACATTTTTGTAAATAGTTTTAGTTAAAGACAAGGAGTGTAACAAAGCAGTTCCACCTGTGGTAGCCTATAGAACTAGAAGTTGGCCCAGAGCAAACCTGGATGTGAAGCCCTACAATTATGGGGGCTTGGATCTGGATCCAAACTGTATGTCTCAGGACCACTTATTACAAGGAAAGGGAAGAAGGGAAATTTGCCTAGAGGAGCCAAATAGCAGATGTTTCCCATGGCTGAATGCATGGTTGCTACATAACACACACAGTAGCAGTGTACTGACATGCTAGCAGGTCAGTTCAATCAATATTAAGTGCAGAGAGTGAATGAACATGTTTGTGATTACTTACAGGTCTCCCATCAAGGACTGCTGATGGGGTGAAGAGCCACTGATATTTCATATATGTCACATCTTGCACGGATTCTGCCTTCGTTTCCAATGAATGACTTGACCATCTCTTCACAGATTCGTGATGCACTAGCGCAGGGGTCAGCAACCTTTGCCGAACCCTGGGCCTGCCCTTCCTCCCCAACCCTCAGCTGTGCTGGTGGCACCCTCTGCTGAAAAAATGTGGTGGCTGTCTGAAAATTCAGCAGTGGCGACAGCTGGAGTGGGAGCACTTCCCAGGCATCTCACAGAATGAAGTCACCCAGAGTTACTCATCTTGGGGGTGTGCCTTGGGACAGGGGTCCCCGCACAAGCCATGAAAAGGAGCAGCTCCTTTCAGGGGTTCCCAGGCATGCTGCAGAAAGATGCCCAGAGCGGACCCTTTGGGGAGCATAACACTACAGAAAGGCACCACTCCAGGCATCTTTCTTCTGTGTCACATGGAGGCATAGGCATGGGGGGAGCACCTGTGTCCCACCTGCACCTGAAGGAAGCCACCCAGAGTGGCTTTCAGTGGCAGGAGTGGTGATTTTTGTGGTACTGCAGAAGGTGCAGCGTGCCGCTTTGAATGGGCTCAGATGCCATTGTCGGCACACTTTTCAGGGGTTGCCTACCCCTTGCACTGGGGCTAGTTGAAAGTTTTCTGTCAAAACTCCCCCATGCCCCAAACCAAACAAAAATTTTCATGGAGTTTATCTGTTTTGCTTTTCATACTCTCTTCCCCAGACTGAAACTTTTCCATTTTCAGGAGTCTGGCCAAAAATGGTGTTTTTTTAAGTGTTTGTTTCCTCAACACAAATTTGAAATGTCCTGTTGAAAACTCCAATTATGAATACAAAATAATGACCCTGCTCTCTCTGATTCATCATGCTCTGGGATAGAAGTACATCGTGGCCAGATGTCTGAGGCACTTAATCCTGAGTTTTTGACATCTCAGGTAAGTGAATAAATACCCATGCTATAGACCAGGGGTCTCAAACTCAAATCAGCATGAGGGCCGCATGAGGACTGGTAGAGGGCCGCATGAGCATTAGTATGGTAGCCCGAGGGCCACACCACTGAAACCTTTTCATACAATGATATTGCAAATATTGGTAAAAATCGTGTCATTGCGGGCCACAGGAAAGAGCTTTAGGGGCCCCATGTGGCCCACAGGCCGTGTGTTTGAGATCCCTGCTTCAGACAATGGATGCAACTCTCCTATAGCCAGGGGCATTGCTGCCCCGGGGAGAGATCCGGGGCACGGCCCCAGGCCCCGCCCCCAGCCCGCAGGCCCCCTGGCCAGGGACAGGGCTGGAAGCTGCCGCGTGCCGCCATGGATGGCTGCGCCCCGCATCCCCAGCCGGGGATAGGGACGGAAGTGGCCGCAGGCAGCTGGGCCCCACATCCCCAGCCAGGGACGGGGCCAGAGCAGCTGCCGCTGCTGCGGGTGGCCGAACCCCAGATCCCCGGCTGGGGACAGGGCTGCCACAGCCGCGGGTGGCTGGGCCCTGGATCCCCCACTGGTGACGGGGCTGCCACGGCTGCGGGTGGCTGGGCCCCCGATCCCCAGCTGCGGACAGGGCCAGGAGTGGCCTCTGCGGTTGAGACCCGGATCCCCAGCTAGGGATGGGGCTGCCACGGCCATGGGCAGCTGGGCCCCGGATCTCTGGCCCGATTGGGCCAGAGACTGGGGGGGGGCACCAGACCTGGGACACTGGTGCTGGGATTCGGGGCACGTGCCCCGGGTGCCCAGCACCAGCGACGCCCATGCCTATAGCTGAAACCTTTAGGTATCAGTTGACCTCCTCCCCCCCTCCCCCCGATATTTGGACATTTCTCTTTTTGCACAATCACATAATAGGTTATGTTTTTGTTCCACCAAGGGACGAAAATAAATTTCAAAAGCTCCAAAGTTACTGTGAAATGGAATTGTTGCCTCCAGTTGGCTCTGCTAAAAGTCCTCAACTTTAATCAGTCAGAAGAAGAAAGGAACTGGGGCAGGTGTGCCCTGGATGGGTAAATATGATAACACTGACCATGAAGAAGTCAGGAGGATAAGTGCAGGGGGTGGGGGGGAGAGAAAAGGAAAGGATGGAGAGCGCAGGTCAATGTTGCTTTGTAATTAGGAACATATAGAGTGTTCTTGGGTTAGCCTTTCCTTGGAACAAGGGCCAAGACCATCTCAGTGTAAAGCAGCGCTGCTCAGTAACATAAATAGAGCTACGCCTGTTTACACCAACTAAAGATCTAGCCCAGGAAATTTTAAAGGCAGGCTCCTCAGGATCCTCAGTTAGAAAAGGCAGCTGATCATCTCAGTTTGTAGCCAGTGGTTTGTTTCCCCCACCCTGCTAGATCGGGGCAAGAACTGTCATTCTCTGAGATATCCCCTCCTGCTAGTAAACTGCAGTTGTGATGGTGTCCAGCCAGCTCATGATTTCAAGGGAAGATTTTGAGTCCAGCTGCCCCACAGGACAATTCCACAGGTTGGAGCAGAGATGCCACCTTTTATCAAGGGTGCTGAGGACAACTGCTGGACATTCACACGCCTGTCACTCCTGCAGCCATCTGTCAATGGGGCTGCCAAGCTCTTGAAAATGTGTAAAGGGGAAAAGCAGAGCATTTCCTCCCGTTGCCCCAGGAGCAAATGAAACATGTTACTGTGAGCTGGCAGCTCCCCCCAAGGTGGGACAGCCTCATGTTAACAACTGCCAGCTAAGAGAGCTGTAAACACAGCCCCGCAAACGGCAGCCTGAAAAACCGGCCCTGCTGAGATGGATTTTTTAATTGGATTGTGACAAACATTTAATACCTAATAGAGCTCGCACTGCACAGTTAATTAAGAATGTGACTAATCCAATTCGCTAGTGGGAGCTCTGGAAGAGAAGGGAAGTGCGGGTGGGGGTGTGTGCGCAGGTGCGGGGGAAGAAATCTGCTCAATTGCTAGTGTAGTTAATTTGGTTTTGGGCATGTGCATGTTTGAAAGCATATAAATGATGAGAAAGAGTTTCCCCCTCCCCTTTCTCAGCTTGAGAGCCCCTGGGTAGAAGTAGAACAAGGCTCCATCACATCCAAATCTCTCTGCATCCAATTGTGCTGGCTTGTTAGCAACACACAGCATTGTGGGGCCTACTCATGAGGAGGATGACTGAGCTTTACAGGAGTCATTACTGGTTGTGCCTGATAGACAGTGGTACTGCACCGAACCATGTCCGAGAGGGAACTGGGCAGTTAACTCTTGGGATACATATAAACGTTCCAGTCACAGCTGCATGCTTCATCATGATTGCAGACCTACGGTGCTTGGCACTGCACAAACACATTGTACGGGACAGCCCCTTCCCCAAGAGCTCACAATTTAAATAAACCAAACAAAGGGCAGGAGAGGAAACAAAAAAGGAGAAAGGATCTGCCCAGAAGTCAGCCCTGAAACTAGGGATAGATTTCAGGGTCCCCAGACCAGACCATGTGTGCCACATGTGACTGCATCCATTTATACACAGACAGGTGCAGCACTATTGTTTCTCAGAAGTTAGGGATCGAAAAGAACAGTTCAGCTATATACTCTATGGCTATGTCTACACACAGTTTTGTTATTTCGAAAGAAGCTATTTCGAAATAACTTATTTAGAAAGAACCTGTTATTTCGAAATAACTTGTTTCGAAATAACAAAACTGTGTCCTCGAAATAAGGGAGCGAAA
>ML682061.1:4788126-4876282 GCA_007922195.1 Podocnemis expansa | reverse complement strand
GCCGTGCGTCGTGTGGCCATGCCATTCCTTATTTCGAAACAACCTCTGTTGTTTCGAAATAAGGAGTGTGTGTGGACATACCCTATGTGTCTTGTCTCTGTGTGCATGCGGGTATGCACACAGGCTCTTTCACTCTCTCTGACAATCTATAGCTGTATAAGGCTGTATAGGTAGCCGCAGAATGGAGTTTGTGCCTCCATTCTACCTTCACAAAGCTCCTTGCAGTTCCTAAAGATCTCACCTAATCTTAACTTCCTGTACTAAATTCTGCAGTGCTATTGGGTGTTTTGAAAACAGTTGTCATGTTATGCCCCAGAGCTCGCTGCATTTCAGCAGTGGGTGAAGTGATGCCTTCCTATACAAGTTATTGGTCTGTTCCTTTCCAGGTACATCCCTTGTGATCATAGGCTTTGGCATCTCATTGCCCACACTATGATGTTAGGTGCATAACATCATCATAAATGACTTGCCCAACAGCCCAAGTTCCCAAAGAAAGTCAGGTGCAAAGCTGGAAATTTAACAAAGTTTCTCTTGGTCAGATGTTTTAACCACAGTGTCATCTTTTCTTGCTTTCTCCCTTCCATGCCTTTCCTCCTCTATTTAAATTTCTTCAGAGTAGCTGTTTTTATTTATTTTGGTTTGGTTTTACTTCAGAAGCCATGCTGGTCATTCCGGAATCTGCTAAAGGGAGAGAATGCCATAGCTCATGAGCTCCAGCTTGCTTTGATGAAACATGTAGACTGTGAGGGTGTTGGAAAAGATTTCTGTCATTCCACTGCTACAACAAAATGGCTTGAAAAATTCCCAGATTGCCTATTTCTTAGGAAGATGACAAAGAGAGAGAGACATTGGCAGAGGCGAGAGAGAGAGAAAAGAATACACGATGAGAAAGGATGTCTGTTTGCAAATAATAAAGCTGATGTGTACATTAGGCACCTGTGGGGATCTGTGTTCAGCCTCAGTTATCCGAGAGAATAAAAAAATACACCCAATGGGTAACAATTCTGTGTCTGGGCTCTTACATCAAGGATCTAGAGACAAGAAGAAACCACTCATGGCTTTATAGCTTTGCTGGAAAATCGTAGGCAAACCATAGCTTGTTTGTTTGTTTGTTTGTTTAATCATAGACAGGTACTGGCCAAATGCCCAGTCATGGGAATTCAAACTGGAAATGCCTGTTTCTGGTGGGGCTAGAAACATCAGTAAAAGAGAGAACTGACATCAATGGGAACTCACGCCTTTCACTGGTTATAGCAGTGGCGGGGAACTTGGGACATACAGATTCAATTCCCACCTCTGCCTCTCCTTCCCTATACATAAGCCAGTTATGACCATTTTTCTCCCACCAAAACATATCCAGCCCTGGCTCTTATTTCAGCACCTGAATGCCGAGAGTGGAGGGCCATTTTTTTTTGAGAGCAGTATGTTGCTCTCAAGAAGGGGGAATCCCAACCTTTCCCTAATGTACCTTCCTCTCACTGGGGGCTACTGCTCTTGAGCACCTGGGAAAATCCAGCTCTTGGTTTGGGTCCTGATCTGTAAAGAGATCTAGGAAGCTAAAGCTGTGGCTTGGTGATTAGTGGATTTACAAAAGCAGAAGGTGAGACTAGATGATCATGATGGTCCCTTCTGGTCTTAAAGGCTATGAGTCTTAGTGCCACGCTGGAGAGAAGGAACTTGTGCCACTCATGGATTTAATCGAGCAGAAGATGCCTAGATCCATAGGCTCTGAGGTGAGGAGGGGCCACCTTTAAAAAGCTAAACTATGGTGCCTAAATAGGAGCTGAGGTCATTTAACAGCCTGGCCCCTAATGTCTCTGGGCTTCAGTTCACCATCTGTAAAATGGGAAGAAGAAAAAGAAGAGATATCTAGTGTAGTGGCTAGCAGTGCTGTGTAAGATGCAGAAGGTCCTAGGTTCAAACCCCCAGGAAATTGGAGGTGATGATCTCATGAAGTCCCTTCCAACCCTATGATTTGATTCTATTCTAATTCCTTTCTCCCCAACTTTATTTGTCTTGTCTATTTATCCTATAATCTCCCTGCCTCTTTCTACACATTGGCACAGATGCAATGGGGCCCAGATCCCTGATTGGGCCTGGACTGCCACAGAAACAACCAACAATAACAGGGGCTACCACCGTACAGATGATAATGATAAGGACCTAACAAGCATTTAGACCCTTAGGCTCCCAAGCCTGGCCTGAACTACCTGCAGAGGGAAAGGAAAGTGAAAATTACTGGGGTGGAAAAGGGATTTATTGGACTTTTGTAAGACTTCAAGAGGGTTCTGATTTGGATTTGTAGTGTAAATACTTGGCATCTCTATCATATGCTCCAGTCAAGGATCTCAAAGCACTTCACAGGTATTCAAACGGCCTTGGGACCTCCCTCTAATGTTAATAAGTATTATCATTCCCCTCTTGCAGATGGAAAACTGAGGCATGGGCGTGGCAAGTGGCCTCCAAGTGAGGCCAAGAAGAGACTTCTGCCTCCCATTCTTGTAGTTTAATCCCACAGCCATCATTCCTCCAAAGATGACTTTTGCATAAGTTTTGGGGTGGTTCTTATTTATCATGAACCTGTACCCAGAGGTTGAAGTAAGCTGAACCAAGGTGGAATGGAGTTCCAGGGCCCACTATTTTTAGGAGCTCATCATTCCAGGGCCCCTAAAAATAGGAAATGGAGCTGGAAAGCTGCATTCTGGGGCCCACAATTTAAAAATACCAGGCATTGGAACTGAGCTTTCCAGCTACATTTTCTATTTTTAGGGGCCCTGACACTGAGCCTCTAAAAATAGCAGGCCCCAGAATGCCATTACAGCGCATTCTGGATGGCGGAGAGTTGCCCCGGCCCCAGCAGAGCCTCCAGCCTGAGCCTGTTCTGATTGAGCATGCTCAGAGACTCTGAGCATGCTCAGTCAGAGCAAGCTCAAGCTGGAGCCTCAGCCTGAGCCAAGGCCACTCAGCAGTACATAGTGGCCAGGTAAGGGGACCCTGGAGGGGGTTCGGGGCAGTATTCTCCCCAGGACTTGAAATTGGGAGGGTAGGGGGAGGTTTAGGGGGGTGCTCACTAATTTTGTATAAAACTTACTAGCACACAACTGGGGGGGTGTTGGGAAATTTGGGGGGGTGAAAGGGGGGTGTGGGGTGTTAGGGAAATCACTGGTTCGGGGACAGATGAGCCAGCCTGGTGGGGAAAAGGCCAGCCTGGGGCAGCAGGGGAAGATGGGATGGCATAGCACAGTGGGGTTGGGGAAGGTTTGGGGGACCAGTGGTGAGACGGGGGCCAGGGCTGTAGCTGGGGTGGGGGGCAGGCATGTGGGAATCAGTAGCTGGGGTGGGGGGAAGGCATTTGGGGGGCAGTAGCTGGGACAGGGGTCCCGCACCAGAGTGAGGGGGGCCTGCCACTTTAGGAGGGTTCCGGGGCCGACCAAATTATACTTTAACCCCTTCCTGTATTCCTAATCCCTAACTCTTCACAGTTACAGCCACCAGCAATCACTAGTCAAACCTCCCCTTGGCTAGATAGAGTTTGCTTTTTACCTAATTTAGAGTCCCGAAGCCCTTGCCCATTTGTCATGAACAGGGAACATATCTGGGCTCCAGACTCCCCAGCTGGAGGAAAATCCACCTACCCATGGACACAAAAATCACTTGGGAGCCGAGGCACTGTCAACAGACCCAGCTGCAGCAACATCTGTATTCTAGTCACTCCTGGTCCCTCTGAGTTTATAAATAAAACAAGTGAAGTTATTTTAGCCCCCGAGACAGGGATGTCTCTTGAAACAGAGAGATGTGTTTTCTCTGTCTCTCTGCAGTTCCTGAGTTCATTGTTATTCTTTGGCAGAGAACAGGACTTGGATTGAACAAGGATCCCATCTGCAGTGAGAGAGGAAAAAGAGGGGGGGGGGAGAGAGACTCTCTTCATGTTAGGGTGTAGCGTAATAAATGGCGCTTTTAAAGGAAGCCGAGCGGGAAACAAAAGAGGGGAAAGAAATGCAGGCTGAAAGTGAGCAGGGCTGGGAATCAGAGACAGAGAGGGGGAATGAGAGCCATTAACACAGGCAGAAGAAAAAAGGAGCCCACAGCTCAGAGAGAGAAAGATTAATGCAGAAAAAGAGGGGAGAGCAGAGGTGTGAGAGAAAAGGAACAGATGCAGAATGAAAAAATGAAGAGGAGAAGAAGGGATAGTGAGGGCTGGCCAGAAGAGAAGAAAGGAAAGTGAAGATGAGATGGGAGAGAGAAGGACACAAGAGACAGGTGAATGAGAGAGACACAAAGGAAGAGAGAAATGGGAGAAGTAGGCAGAGCTGAGATGCACCATTCAGAACTGGTTCTGGAAGTGAGATAATGATTTGAGAGGATGTGGGAGGAAGGAGAATGGTGTCTGCTAGCTCTGCAAAGCTTGCAGACCCTGGAGGGCTGAGGCAGAATAGAACAGAACTGGCCTCAGATCATAGATAATGGCAGGGCTGAGCAGAGAGGCTGGGAGGGAAACATCCCAATATCAGCACAAGAAACTCTAGAAGCAGCAGGAGAAAGAGCCTGTTTGCTGGAGATAATAAGATGGCACTGAGGAATACAAAACAAGTGCATGAAGGGGAGAAGATGACAACACATGACAGGCCAGAGCCTCAGCTGGTGAAAATCAGCACTGAAGTCAATGGGGCTATGCAAGGCTATAATCATTTCCACCTTCAACCCTAAACAAACAACATGAGCCTGAGACAGAGCTAAGAGACATGCTATGTCAAATCTGCTTCTTCAAGTGGCCTCACAACTGTCTATCAAGCAGATGGCTTCCGAGATTGTGTACAACGGGGCAGGCCCATGGATCACAGTGCACCTATGCTGATTAACACAAGTCAAGGACCTCGCCCAGAACCCGCCCTAAAGCCTGATCTAAGCCTTACTTTAAGTTGACGTAATGACTGAAAAATCTGCAGCCGGGAGCTGCCACTTGGCTGACCCAATGGTGGTGTGAACACAAATAGGTCGGCAAAAGAGTGTTTCTAACATCCTGGCCATAACAAACCCCTTCTGCCAGCATGGACTGTGTCTATGCTACTGGGTGACAGCACCACAGCATAGTCCTTGTGGCACAGACACAGCCCAAGCTTCCCAGAAGTTCCCTTGAGTCTCCAGATAATCTCCCCACTGCAGCTACTTTATTACAGCAACTGTCCTACTTTCCTCATCTGCAGACGCCTTTATTTGATTCAGGGCAAATCACACATACCATTTGTCTCCTGGCATCCTGTGGGGAAAGTGAGCTATAGTCTAGAAGAGGAGGCAGCAGCAGCAGCAGGTGTATGGCTGCTGCCTCACCATCAGGGACAAGGATAACAAATGAGGCAGGACTGCACCTGTTCAATAGATAGCTAGGAGAAGTCCAGGGGAGGTCAGGCTGTAACTGGAAACCTTTTCCCCTTGAGTCATCATAGACCAAGTAACCCAGCATGGTGCTATGGGACACTAGCCAGTGGTAGATGCTACAAAATGGATCCTGAGGGCAGCTGGTTATAATAGATCACCAGGTACTTTTCAGAACTCATTTGAAGTCTTCTCCATGGGGTTCTGGCCAAACTCCAATTCATGTAATTGCATTCTGTTCACCCAAACTCCCCCTGCAGATTCACTTGGATGCAGAATGGATCATGAAATGGAGTGCAGTACTGGCAGAGAGTGTGGGGAGGTACCAGTTGTATTTAAGCTGGGGGAAGTAGCTCCTTACTGAAAACAGGTATGGCACACCTGGTGCTTTACAGAGCAGAGACATTCAGTTGAATCCTCCCCTCACTTACATCATGGTAAAACAATGCTGAGGGCAGTGCAGTTACACCAGGTAAAACTGGTGTGTGAGAACAGAACTAAGCCCCTATATTTTACTATTTAGCATTTATATAGAGATGTCCCACTGTGCTAGGAACTGCACAGACACACAGTAAGGGACAGCCCCTGCCCCAAAAGGTTAACATGCTGAAAGACAGGCCATAAAAGATGGCTGGGAGTAACAAAACAGGCCATTGTGGCACAGACTAGCCAGGGCGCAATTGTTCAATAGTGGAGATCACTTGCCATCTGCCTACCTGTTATGGAACAGCAGTTTCCTGTAGGCAGGATGGCAAAGGAGGCTTTATGAGTATTGACCAGTCCCTGTCCAAATAATCTACAGTCCACACTGATTTCCAGACAATGTGGTGGCAGAAAGCAAGCAGCAGAATACACAGGATCAGGGCAAGGGGTGCTATGGGGCATGGTGTGTACATTGCTTGCTCAGTACATTTAGGGTATTTACACACGCAGCTTTTAAATTGAAATAACACTGGTTATTTTGATTTTAAAAAGTGTAGGTCCACACAATGTTTTCCTGAATCGAAATGACAAGCTTTGTCATTTCAAAATGAGGAAAGTTAGAGTGATTCAATAAAACCTCATTTAAAATCACATAGGCTTAGATTGAAACTGTTATATCGAAAGAATGCTGTGTGGACATGTTATTTCGATTTAACGGTTGTTTTGATTTAACAGTTTTGCCCTTCTCCTTCCCAGGGTGCCTTTCTCTATTCATATATTGGTGGGGGCATGACCCTTCTAGGGAGCCATCTTGCCACACCTCCCGTGGTGTCCCACTCCTAAATCGAACTAGCAAGTCCTGTCCCTGGACATGCTAGTTTGATTTGAGTTTCTGGTGTGGACCTGTTAAATTGATTTAGCTTAAATCCATTTTATGATTTTTATAGTGATTTTATTAAATCAATTTAAGTTAAATCGATTTAACTGCCTGTGTGTGGATACAGCCTTAATGGTGCGCACATCTGTAGCTGACTGTTTAAAGGGAGACAGATGTTACTGGATGGATTGCAGGGAAAGAGGTCTTCTGAGGACAGCATGAAAGAGGAGAGGAAAGCCACACAGCTTTCAGAATGCGGAAGGAGTCAGAGGCAGCCCTGGAGAAAGCACAAAGGCCTCTGTGGGAGACAGGAATATTGGGGCCCAATTCATTGTCTCCCCCCCCCTAGATTTCAGAACTACCTCTGGCATGGGACTCCTCATGCCTTGGTCCACAGCCAGGTTTTTGGACTCTCTAAGAGCCTCGGGCATAGCTGGTGTTATGAAGCATGGGCAGGATCTGGTATCACATGCATAAACTTGCACGCTAGGGAGACAGGATTAGATGTTAGGGCCTCTCTGAGGGCAGCTCCAGCATGAGCTGGGGTGGAACCTACCACTGCACCCCTTGACCCAGGGATGCTCAAACTGCCTCCTCAGTCCTTGTACAGGACTGAATATACCCCAGGGTGCATGGGATGGGGTGGGGCATAAGTGAAGCACCACAGCTGAGCAGGAGTTTTGAGCAAACAGTGACAACATGTATTGACTCTAGGGGAACTGGGCCAGCTGATGTTGGTAGATCTGGCCCGTGACTATTGTCAGTAAGAAATGTTGCCCTGTCTGTCTCAAAGCCCTGGCTGACCAGCCTCTTCAGATGACAAAATATACACATGGGTCAACCACTTGCACACAGTTAGCAGTGGGGGAACAAGCCTGCTGGAGCTTGACTTCCACTCATTCTTCTTAAACAGAAACCTTTTGGTGAAGGGGGTAGACCAGCATCTGTGAGCACCTCTCCAGAACAGGCCTGGCCACACCAACTTCTCCAGTGCTGCCCTTGCTCACACAGTTCCAGGCTGACAAAGACATGAACCACTATGAGGAATAGGCAGGGAATTCAGTGCTCAGGTCATACTGAGGTATTAACCTCCTCAATGAAAGGACCAACATGGCGGCCAGTTGAGCACCGCTGGGGAGGAGCTATTGGCCTTACAAGCAGCTGGATTGAGAACCAAACTCATGTTAGCCACCAAACCACCTTCAGTCTGCAACCTTCAGTCCCTACAGAGCTGGGCCATACTGGTACAGGCAACCAATCCCAACAGGCTGCTTAGCTCAGTCCTGCACTGGTCATGACTCTTCTGTTTGAGGTTGGGGGTAGGAGGGAGAGGAGACTCCAGAAGATCAACCTCCTACTGCAGTTAATGAAGTGAAAGAAACTAGCTTTCCTGCTGCCAGCTCCTGAACTGGTCAGAGCTGACAGTCAAGCAACCAGTGCTCCAGTCAGGCAATCTATATAGGCAATTGTTTTGTTACAAAATCAGAGTGTGCACACAGCTCAGACAGAAAGGGGTGGTGGAGGCTGATGCATAGACCACAATGAAGTCACACAACAAGGGCCAGTGGTGGCATTTCTAGTCATCCCCAGATTCATGGGTCTCCCTTCCATCACTCTCCCCACTCCCATGACCACTGCTCCTGTCCCACTCCCCTCCTAGCATGGCCACTGTAGGAAATGCCTCTACCCTCGGTTTCCCAACTCCTTCCTCCAACTGCCATGTATGATGGATGACAAATACACTGGCACTTTTCTGATTCACTCTTATTTTTGTGTACGGTCACTCTGAATTTCTAGACTAAGGAGCCGGGCAGCCATTTTGTTTTCAGTTCCATGCAGACTGTCAGAATAGGTGCACACGCCGTACTCTTTCACTGAGAGTTTACTTCCATCTCTCCAATTACCATAAAATAAAGCTCATGCTGGCTAACCAAACACATTTGCTCTTTCTGTACAATACTACAGAACGCACCAGAAAGGTCCAGAGCAGAAGCATCCCATCTCAGTTTTAAATGCCTTGCAAGAGCGTGCGTCAGCCCTTGTGCTCCCTAGACTTCTCTCTTGCAGCTGGATCAGGTAGTGGATAGAGATTACATTCCTACTCTTTCTGGTTAACTTTTTGATTCTATGCCACTCTGCCCCACATTGGGATCGGTAACGAAGAGCAATGCCTAACATCCATGCACTGGTACTGCAGGACCAGTACTGCTTGTGCAGCACTTTGGGATTAAGGGACAGGGAGGTGAACATGCACATTTACCTCCAAGTCAGCTGAGCTTTTCTCTACTTATACCTCGGGTTTGCCTCAGTTGTGATGAGCTTTCTTCTCTCCTGGGATCTGGGTCTGCTTTCTCATTTTCTGATAATCTTCCATGCTCTGACTGACTGTCTACCTGCTTCTGCTGATACCATCGCTGCCCCCATCTTTATGCTATGCACAATAGAGAGGTTGCTGTGGTTACAGACAAATCTGCTGGGTCTCCAGGAACTGTAAATGAGGATACTTTCGCAGCACCCGATATATATTGACTCGTCCTTATGGGGAACATCCACGCTCACTTAAATTGCATCTAATAGTGGCTGCTTACACTACTGAATGATGTGGATGATAGATGGGATAAATCATAGGGGCATATTACACTCATGTAATTAAATGAGTATTTCCCCTTGCCCATCTTTTCTTTAATCTCAAAGGGGTGGCCCAGCCCCAGATCTTCTGATTCCCAGGTGTGTGCCTTCTTTGCAGGTCCATAATTTTTCCTTTCCTCTTCATACAGGAATATAAATGTACAATGCAACTTTCAGACTGGGGTGCTTAGCATTACAGCTGCTTACAGCTACTCTGTTTATTTCATCTGTCTAACACTCTTGTCACTTGGACTACCATTTCTCATCTCCACTTATCCAGCTGGAAATCACAACACACTTTAATCTTTCCCCCCTGCAATTAGTCTTCATTATGCAAAACTAACAAAAGAACATGATATCTTAGAGAGAGAGAGATTTTTACCTGATTTGTCTCCTACTCATTCATGACCCAGATCAGAAATCAGAACCATGACCCAGATGCTAATGGGCCAGAAATAACAACATAGTGGATCTGCAACTAAATCAGCAAATTGCAATGCAATAATAAATCCAAGACCACTTAATAAGTTTGTGGCTGTCACTGTGAAGCATTCTGCAGCTACTTGGAACTCCAGGAGGTTAGCAGGGCTAGGACTCAGCTCTAAAAGGCCCACATGGCTTGTGCTAAATGAGAAACACTTTTATCCATAAGCAGTATAGAGTCTATGATAGACAACTGAGCTCTTCCAGTGCCCTCCAGCAGATGGCAGTGGTGCACACACGAGCCACTTTAAAGTCAGTGTTATAATAAACTTTTTCTCAAAATACAAGGCAAAATTCACTTATGAATTCTTCTGTTTTACCTCCATCTTACTTTATATGACATTTGTGTTTCTTTTATTACCAGATTACTACATTTGTTGACAGCCCTGCTGAAAAAGATAAGACACCTCATAACTTGGAGGTGCAATTCTACTCTGTCGACAACAGGGCAGAGAGGGGGAACAACATACTGAAGTGTGCCGTCTTGTGTGTCCCAGAGCTGTGTCTTAGCCAGTAGGCCACACTGCCTTCCTATTGTAGCCTATCATCTCTTAAAGGCCTGCCTGCAAGGACATTTCCTAAGCTGCATGCACCCTAAAGCTTTACAATGAGACAGAGCGAATGCCCCATAGGCATAAGCCTTCTATGCAGAGAACCTGCCATGAAAGAGTTCACATCTTACGAGCTACATCCTGCAAGGTGCTGACTACCCTTAACTACCAATGATTTCTGTGGAAGTTGAAGGAGATCAGCATTTCACAGGTGCTGGTTGTGACTTAGGCAAAATGAGTGGTAGGGTCTCACTAAACGTATTGCACACAGGCACCCACATGACAAGGGCCAGCTCCCCTTTACCAGCAGCCTCAACAAACAGAAAGGAGCGAATATGCCACAAAGGCACAGCTGCCTTTTCACACCTCACAATGGAAATGCCCTTTCGGGTCTACTGGCTTGGAGCAGCAGCAGGCAGATCTGTGAGTGTTTGTGAGACAGACTGAACAGTGGATTACACAGAGCTGCGCAGAATGGGGCCAGCTGGCATCAGTGGACACACTTCTTTTATACAGGTATAAACTAGAAGCCTGGCAGATTCCCTGGCTGCAGCTGGGACTGAGGGTGGGTGTGGGGGGGTCCCATCTGCTCCCCCTGCTGTTGATACACAGGCTCCCAATCTCTGGGACTGTCAGTGCCAGCACCTCTCACTAGCCACACAGCAAACTAAGTAGCCAAAGCCCAAGGGACCTGGCCCTCCTCTGAGTGATCCCGGTGTGAATCAGGAGTAAGTGCTCTGAAAGCAGTGGTGTCTGCTAGACATCCACAGATAGGGTGTTGTTGAGAGATGAGAATCAGAAACAGTGCGGAAAGGCTGCAGTTAATTACCCCCTCCTCAGCTCTGCTGGGGAGAGACAGGGAGGGGCCATATCTGCCTTTAGTTCACAAAAGCCAGACACTTGCTGCTTCATCTCCAGGAGAGCATTGACAGGGTGGAATTAATTACAGAGTCAGCCACGAAAGGGGTCGTATCATTGCTGCTGCCAAGAGACAGATGCTGAATTGTGTGCCGCAGACTATGCTCTGGAGTCTGAAGATGTTCTCCCCACACACACAAACGCACACACAGTTGTTGAACAAGCCAGGCATGAATTTATGACCAATTCAAATACCAAGACACTATGGGGAAAATGTTAAGAAGGAAAGTAAACAATATGAACTAATTGCTGCTGCATCATAAGCTATAAATTAAATGAGAAGTACTGGAGGCAAACACGCATCCCATACCCACCTACTTCACAAAAAGCTATCCAAGTAGCTCCTTATCATCAGTTACTGCATCATCGATTGTGTAGAACGGATCAACCGCCACATGTTGCCATTGCAATTTTTTCATAAGCTCTTCCAAACACATGGTGTGTGGAGTGACTGGACCTTTCCATGCAGTCACTGGGAAATGTTCTACCAAACCTAGCCCCCCCCCACCATTTTGTTTCACTTACACATGGTCTCAAAGCAGAGCCCTGGAACCAAACAACTCTAACTTGGAGCTTTTTGGCTGTATGGAGCTGCTTGTGCCATCTTACAGGCATGCAGCACTGAACACACGTATGAGCAACTTTTATACATACCAACTCATGGCCTAGAGGAAATGCACTGAGCTGAATTCAAATTGCATTGCTATTGATGGTACTTCCAGGCACTTATGGGCTGAGACCTCACACCCCAGCCCTAGAAGGCAGGTAATTGTTAGCATGCTGCTCCAGCCCTCAATTTTATGTACCAATTAACAGCAGTTGCGCAAGGTCACTTCAGGCAGAACTGGAAAGAGAACTTAAATCTCTAGTATAATGAACTCAAGGTTTTTTTTCACTCAGCCACATTATCTTTCATACAGAACATCCTGTCAATGTGCTTTGGTTAGTGTCTCTCTAACCACTGCCAGAGCTAGCTAGCCTGGGTTTTCTCTTTGATCTTCAATACTCTAGTACTGACTAGCTGTAAACGGTTGGCAGCACAGGACTATCTGATGGGCACCTCCTAGTGGTGTCACTGGGGAATTTACTCAAGTGGTCCACCACTTGGTGATCAGAACTCTGCCTCCTGCCATGGCAATTCTTCTGTTGAGTCCTTTCCTGGGACCTTAGCCCTCCCGCTAAGGCCTTAATTCCCCCATTTTGGGATATAGTCCAGCTTGCCTTGCTCCTGGCCACTAGATAACAGAATCAATGACCAGCGAGGCTGTGCCATTCCTGACACACCTGAGCTGCTTTCCCTGCAACTCCCAGTCATTTGCAGTTGCTCACTGCTGGAGACCAGCCACCGACCGCTTCTGGCTCCTTGCCCAGGATTGCTGCTCCCACCACTGTCAAAGTCTGCACTGCTCAGGATCCCCGGCTCGCTCTCACACTCACATGCCTCTTTAACCCCATGTAAACCATAGTGGAACAACCAGACGGCTACACTAGCCAATACCTTTTTCTATTAGTGGGATCCCTTCACTAGCCTTATGATAAAAGCTCTAGAATATGGTGCAGTATTGATCTCAAAAACACAGACTTGTGAGCTGCCTGGTTTTCCTTGCTCTGATCTCTCTCTCTCTCTCTCTCTCTCTCTCACACACACATACACTCCCACAGAGCACCAGACAAAATAGATCCGTGGTTTGATCAGACACAAGACTCCTGTGCTCCTCGCACTGCATCTCCTTAACTTTCCACTATCCATTCTGGCCTTTTGTTTGCTGGAAACAGGTTTATTTTAATAGGTGCCATAAATAGGAATTGAAAACCACACAGTCCTACATTTTTAGTACTGATGGGGTCTCTCAAGTGGGAAGAGCCAGCAGGAACCAAACCTATAGTCTGAATTTTCTGACATGGAGAAGAATAAGCATTCAAGTTAAGACTTCCCAGATCAAAACTCTGAAGGAAGATATGAGAGGAGAAATTACATTCCCCACCCTCCCCCGTGCCCACAGAAGACAGCCACATACACACATACACAATCAGAATGTGGAGACACAGGCGCATTGATATTTTCCATTTATCCACCTTCTGGCTCTACTTCACTCAGGCTAGTTCACTGATTATTGGACCCACAGCAGTAAATCAATGCAGAAACTGACATAATTACTAGTCTCAGTTCAGGAGAGTTTCAAAAGCAGAGTAGCAGGGGATCTGTTGGTCAGGAATGAGGTGCATTAGCTAGAACTTTGATTGGGCCCAGGACTGGGATGGCAGGAAAAGATTCAGGTCAGCCCAGTGGACTTTTATCAGAACAGGAAGGAAGCCGAGGGCCAGGGAAGCCTCCGATGCTCAGGACAGCAGTGAGGTTCACTGGCAGAGCTCTGCAGGGCATCTCAGCTAGAACATCAGAGGAAGTTGCAGGCTGGAACAGTCTCTCAGCTGTGAGGAGGGTGGGCTATATCTATGACTGGAAAGCCAAGTAGTTCAGCTGTCAGTTGTGGGAGCACAGTGCTCAGGTGCAACTCAGGATGGGCTGCAGGGATGCAGATCAGAACTAAGGAGCCCAGGCAGAGGATTTGGAGGTTGAGGACTGTACAAGACTTTGGGGCTTGCCACTGCTCTCAGACCTTTACTCCCATGAGCTCAAGCCAAGTCACTGTAAAAAGACAAGTGGGACTGGGGCATAAGAATCTGCCCTGGAAGCCCAGCAGACATCTCTGTCCTGGAGGGGTAGTGTGGTAGCAGCAAGCAGGACTCCTACCCCACCACCAGGCTGGTTTTGGCACTATGAGTATGAAAATGAAACATAAATAAAAACAAAACTTGCCAGGGACATAGCAGGAGAGCACCCAACACTAAACAAGACAGCTACAGTCCATGAGTCTAATGCCCAGACCAGGGTCTGCCAGCATTCCTTGGATGGAAAGCAATGAAGAATCAAACTGGTTTGATGAGACTTTGGGATCCTTGTGACCGTGCTGGCCTGGATCCTCCAAAGGCCCTTAGACAGACATCAATAGCCTTCCCTCCTACTGCTGTTTCTATGAGAGCTCACCCATATTTGCATATATAGAAACGCAGTATCCATGGCATTATTAGAACAAGCCACTCAGCCTTCATGCTTGAGAGTGGGGCTCACTCGCTCAACTTCCCCAGCCCTCTTCTCACCACCTGACAGTACCCCACTATTCTTTCCCCTCCCCACCTCTTCTCCCTCTTTACTTGCCTCTAATCTCATCTCTCCCTTCCCTACCATGTCTCACTCTCACCTCCTTTATTTAGCCATGTTTATGTTCTCTCCTTGCTCTAACCCTTGCCTTGCCTTTCCTTCCCTATTCCTGCTTTGCTGAAGTGCTCTTCTCTTTCCACTTAAAAAAAAAAAAATCAGGATTTCTTTCCCAGATACCGTGAGGTCAAAGGCTAAAAGGAGGCAGACATTGCTGCAGAAAGTCAAGTGCAGTGTGAGGGTGATTCACTTCTCACCCAGCTCTGTCAATGCCCCTCAGTGTTGACCCCACACCCCTGCTACTCCATCTGGGCTCCACTCAGATCTGCCAGCACATACAACCTCCTACTGCCAGATCCTCACCAAAACTCTGCCACTAAATCTTTCCTGACATGAGCCAGCCCCTCATGCCCGCCTCATTCATCACTGTTGGCTGCACTGCCTCCAGTGGAGACAACCCTGTTCATGGGAGAATCAGGCCCCAGGGTGGAAGCACTTACATTGCTTGGGCTGCCCCTGTTGTACCCATGCACAGAATCATGCTGGGTTAGACACACAGAGCGACGCTGCTCTCATGTTACTGGAACCCACATTACCTTTAATCTTGGCCCTGTGCGTGAGCTCTGTGAGGACAGAGTGGTAGATACAGCAGCTCCTCTTTTACCTTGGCCTCACTATCATTCCTTTCTTCTTCCACCGTACTTAGCCCCAGCCACACCAGGGAAGAGGATAGCTTCATTTATTTAATCAAGGAAAGAGCCTTGACTGGAACGAGCAAGAGCCAGAGATGAAACATATTAGAAAACCCTCAACTCTCCATCTAAAAGCCTAAGTGAAAAGCAACAAAGAGATCCTGCCGGCATTTTATTTTATGTCTGTGACAGGCTGAGGGGCTAAACAGCTCCTGTTTTCAGAATCACCTCTCAGTTTCCTCCTGGATTGCTGTCAGTGTCTAGACAACTGAAAAATACAAAGATTTACCTTCTTTTTTTAAAGAGTCATCCATTGCCATCGCCATAAAGGCCTAGGGGTTAGAGCCTGACAGAGTTGGAACTAGGCGTCAATGGAGTTTTTGCCTTCAAATCAGATGGCAGCAGAATCTGGTTAGGAAGAGACTTGTTCGGTTAATTTGGTGTTCCTTCTCCCACCCCAGGCCAGCAACAGGTATGTCTCCCCCTCTCATTTGAACCAAACCCCTTTTCCTTCTAAGCATGGAAGGAAGGGTGAGCATGTGGTGAATGAACCAGACAAGGACCAATGAGATCTGAATTAAACTCCAAGATCTTTAACCTTGAACCACTTAACCTGTGCCCCAGCCCCACTCTGTATGATGGGGGTGGTAATATGTCCCTCCTTGAGAAGGGTGTTGTGAGACTAACCCCACCAACAATTGCAATGCTTTCCAATACCACCAGTGATGGGAGATGGATGCACTAGAGGGACCCCACCTTCTTCTCTCTGCAGCCCCCTCAGTGAGAGGCAGATCTGGTCATAGGTCTCACTCCCAGTTCCCTCAATGCAATCCCCCATGGTTTGGTTTCACTCAATGGACTACCAGGAAGGGATGCAACAACTATTCTGCAGAGGCCAGCTGGAGAACAGGCAGTCTCTTCTCTGGGCCTCTACCCAGCTGAAGATGGGACAGAGCCAAAGTGGCAGAGCTCTGCAAAAACCCCGGACTGCTGCCACTCAAGACTGTGTGCATTCACAGAGCTGGTGTTGGGACCAGGGTTTGAAGGGTGGGGGATGCTTTCAGGCACATACTTTGTCAGAGCTGTGTGAGGACCCAGGGATACTGGGACACAGCTGCGGGAGGGGTTTAACGACAGTGTTTATGACCAGTCAGGGCTGAGGTATGTTCATTGGACTGAAGTGAGAAGCCTTCTGTCCTACTCGGAGACTATTCCATGTGTAGGTGACTCTCTCATTTGTATGAGATCTCTTGGCTTAAATGTTCTCGATTTTCACCCCTTACCAGCTGCATGCCCTGCAGGGTCTCTGAATAATCTCCTCTCTCACTGCTGTTTCCTCCATTCAGGTACACCTGGGGGAATCACATTGCCCCCATGGTCCAGCCAGATTTTCCAAAAGATCTCGGGGTCAGCTTTTCAGGTACTCAGCATCCAGCTTGGATAGTCTCTTTGAAAAGCCTGGCCATTCCTGGCTTTCGGGCCAGGCTGTTCATCTTTCAGTCTCTGCTCCAAAGCTGGTCAGAAAATGAATATTCTTCCTGTGAAAAATTTTGCCAATAAATGGAATTGTCTCTTTCCCTCCCTCCCCCCCCCCCCCGCCTCCATAAAATTGGCAGGTTTGTGTTAAATTGGAACTGTAAATTGTCAGTTTTCTCATGAAAACCCCCAAAAGTCTTGGGCAGAAATGGATTTTTTGCAGGACAGTTTCCATTTTGTTGAAAATCTGTTTCAATCTCCCTAAGTGCTGGAATGGAACAGTTCCAGCTGGCTCTGTATAAACCAGTCTCCCCCAGGCTCTGTGTCATGATTGCTCTCTCCTCCCTTTGTCCCTCTGCCTCCCATTCCACATGTCACCTGACACCTCCAGCAATGCTCACTGCCCAGAAATGAGGCACTGATCTCGCAGGCAGAGGAACTCCCGCATGGACAGCTGGCTGAGAGAACCCAAGTTGCTCAAAGTCAGACAGAGATGAGGGCTTTGCCTTGGGCTTTGCTATCAGGTGCCAGGTGACAGTTTCCACTAGCACAGAGCTGAGGGTATGATCGTGCATTGATTTTACACACACACTGCTCCTCTGTGCAGAACAAAAGCAGAAGAAAGTGAGAAATCTGGGCTACACCATTCATTAACTATAAAGCTCTTATGTTAAAGCTCAGCGTGCTGCAGAGACCAGGTCAAGCCAACAAAACACCCATAAGCTCCAAGGCAGCTCAGATCTGGATCTGAATTCTGCAGGTTTGCTGTACGTTGCAGACAGTGTGGGGCAAATGTGTTGTTTTGCATGACAGAAGAGCAATTAATTTATTACTCAGACACTACACACAACTTAGCATCTAACACACTGCAAACACTTGGCAAGCATTCAATCTGATCAGTGACACGTAGTTTTATCCCACTCATCTCACAGATCATAGGGGTCTGACACAGAAGCCATAACTGGAATGGACCATTGCTGACTAATCCTTGCCACACCACTTTGGGCCAGGTCAGCAGTATTAGAGCGGGACAACAAAGGCAACGCGTCACACAAGGAGCCTGTAATGGAGCTAGAAGTAGAATTCAGAAGCCCTAGCTGCTATTACAGTTGTGTTTGAGCCAACTATCTATTGCCGGATGTGAGCTCCACCATAAAGGTATTACTGCAAAGCAGGCATCAACTGTTACATTGTACGTTCTCTTTACACTGGCATAAATGACAAGAGCTGCAGAGGACTGGGTACTTCTGTTCATGTTTTACCCACAAACTCCCCCCTCCCCCCAACCCCTGGCAAATATTTCAACAAAGCAAAAGAATGTCTAGATGTAACCACGTGTGACACTTCAGACATCCAGGAGCCACAAGCAGAGCATGGGAATGGAGTCAAGATCAAACAGGCTGTGGAAAAAAAAAATCTCAAACCATGCTTAAGCTGGCTAGCTTTATTCACGTTCCTGAAGAACCATGGGATGGGCCATGATTTCCAAAAGTTACTGATGCTTTTGTGTGTCTCCATTTCTGGGTGCCATACTGGAGGCACTTCAGAAAGGCCTGGTTTTCACAGAGTGTTGAGGGTCCGCCCTCTGAAAAAAAAATCAGGGCCTTTTCAGGTGTCTCTTGCTGGGTGCTCAAATCTAAGTCACCACAAATCAACAGCCATTTCTGAGAGTCTCAGCCCCTCACCACTGCAGTTTCCTTCTCTAAGCACCAGACTGCTTCCCCACTTGAGGTTTCTGATTTTCCCCTTCTGTGAGTGCAGATCATTCCCTGCACAGCATCCTATAGGAAAAAGAGGGTGTCTCTCCCACCATTTGCCTCTGGATCCTCCTCCCCATTGGAGCATATTAACCTCAATAGCAGCTTCGTTTGTATGTGGGTGGAAAAGAATCTAAGATAATCAAAGGAGACTCTCCGTAAGAGTTTGCATTGCTGCTGCAGCTGCTCTTTGAAAGCGTTCCCCCACACCTGGGGGGAACTGGATTTCCTTCAGAGAATATGTCTTTCAAGTAGATTAAAAACTATTTTCATGAGTCGTGGCTGTTTACATGCAAACCTGTCACTCAGATGGAGACTTGTCTATTCAAGTGCCTCCTGAGACTGATCAACAGCTGCCTTCTTTTTTGGCTAGTTTCATTCCTGCTCATGAGAAGCGGGTGGGGGCGGGGGCACAAAGGGTTTTGCTTTAATTTCACCAAACCAAAAATCTGGATGCTAACATTTTGATTTGAAATGGGACAGCATGTGAACCAAGACCCTGACAGAAGTCAATCCTTTTCTGGCCAGCTGCAAAACAGCAGATCTGGAGCAGCATGGCAGTTTTTCAACCACAAAGTTACATGTACATGTCTAAGCCCTGGCTGATCTGCAACTAGGTCCAAGCAAGTGGATCCTCAGTCAGGCTTTGGCAGACCCACAAGGACTTTCATTGGTATGTCAAACAGACAAGGGTCTAGCCTGGTGTATCCTATCACTGAATCATGCATAGAGCAGGCAACTAGATATGGAAGTGAGTAGTTATGCAAATTGGAGCTACACCATGATCCTCAGTTTTCATGCACATTTACAGTAGTGGTGCAAGTCAGGCAGGCAATTGCAAGATTTTGCAAATGCACTTTTAAAACATGGTCTCTGAACACTGATCACCTAACTTTCCCTCCCTCCGTACAGAGAGAGTGTTGCTTCTTATTGCCCGAGGTCCTAAAATACAATAAAATGTACACACATAAGTCATTGGGTGCAGGGGACAAGCGCCTGGTTTACAAGTGGATTTTTCCATCACTTGAATTAATGGCCTCACTCATCCTTCCTCCTGTGGTGGCTGTTAGATGCTGGCACACAGCAGGGATGACAGGAAGCAGGAGAGAGGCAGGCAGCATGACCTTTTACAGGTGTAGTCAGCCTAGCTCAGATTCAGAGCATGCATCTGAGCTTGTTTTCGGCAATAACAACAGAAGCTTACCATGCTGCTCCTGCCAACGTGCCCAGCTTGAAGGGATGCTCTGGAGAGAAGAGAGGGAAGTTCTCCCTCTAACACACATAGTCCTTGGTTTTTCTCCTGAGCCTGCCAAGGTGGCCCATGAAGACTAGTGTGGTGCTTTGATCACATGGAATTACACAGAAACCATCAAAAGTTGCTGGCAAAGTCTGAAGGTATGACCTTTCAGTGGTGACTGGCCTGAGCTGTATAGGAATGCACAGCCCAGCCACTGAGGCTAGTCCTTCCCTGCCCGACCATCTTACTCCCCTCCCCTTCTAACTTATCCTTGCTTCATCAGAACATCTAGTCAACCCAAGCTCAGCTGGTAGTCATGACACCTGGTCCAAATACCTAACCCATCTGTTCTTGGTCTTCAGCCTCCACCATTACAGTGAATGGACTGTTGCTACAAGAGTGCCTCTTTAGTAACCTTGGGGAGGAAGGGGTTAACACTCTGGTCTGTGAGTCCCAGGGGAGCCAATAGGAACAAAGCACAGGTTTTTGAATGGGAGCACCAGCCTTGCCTGTCCCTGTTTGGTAGTAGCAGAGCTCCTGGAAGGATCACAAAGAGGCCAGAGAGAGAGGCCTGAGGAATGATCCAGCCACATCCTTGCCAAAGATAAGCTCAAGTTTGTAACTGACCAGGCATGAGTAGAACAGGGAATGTTTGCTTAGACACAGTCAGGGTATTTCTTTGTTTTTGGTTTTCGCTGTGCTGAGCACAGGTACCCCCTCCCACTCCTCTGTAATTACCTAAGTTAAATCCCAGAGAAGCAACTCTCTGTTTCTTATCTGTTCTTTTTAATTAAAGATTTTACCCTTTTAAAGTAAGCTCTGGTTCTGTGTCCTAAAAGGCAAGAGGTTTTGTGTGCATGTGCCTCAGACTGCACAGCCAGCTACTAAAAGGGATTCTGTCCCAGTTCCAGCTGATATCCCAGCTGGGGTTCAATCACTCTCCTGAGGGAGGAATAAAAGTGACTGAGGGTACCTCAGAGGAAGGAATTCCCAAATGCACCTTCCTGGGTCTTCAAGAGGTTTTGCATTTGGATGATAGCAGCAATACTACTCCAAGGCCAGGAAATTGGTGGCCTTGGAAAGTTTTAAGACCAGGCCCCACCTTCTGCACTCAGAGTGCTAGAGTGGGGAAGCAGCCTTGACAGCCTCCTCACCAGCCAGATGGATCACATGGTGCCCAACAGGGCCAGAACTAGACTTTTTGTCACCCAGGGCAAGCAGCCCCAAAGGTATGCCCCCCACCCAGGGGATGGGGGGCACTGAGCTGAGAGCAGACAGGCAGGCTGGCTCTCTGGCTTCAGCTGAGTTTGTCTCTGCAGGCTGGAGAGCTGGAGACAGATCCTCTGCCCTTTGGGAAGTGGGGCTGGCAGGGTGGAATTTTTTTATTTTGGGCGTCCTGGAAGCTGGCCCCTCAAATTTGCAGGGCACTTTGCCTTATCTTAACCCCTGAGCCTACTGTGCCCTGTTCAGCCTGTCTAGCCAGGCAGGTGCTTGTGCCACCTGCTAGACATGGGGCTGGGTATTTCCTGCCAGGGTTCAGCTGGGGGAGGGGGAAGTAAAGGGACTCTGACTGCAACAACTTATCTTAGAGATTTGCATGCCCCCTCAGGCAGTTTATAGAATACCAGGAGCCTTAAGAGACTTGAGAGTGGCCTGGGTTGTGCAAATCACTACAATAAGTTGTTGCAGTCAGAGGCCCTTTACTTTCCCCTCCCACAGCTGCATTCTGGCAGGGGAATACCTAACCTGTCAAGCTAGCACAAGCTCCTGTCTGGAGGAGAGGAACAGAGCACAGTACGCTCCACTTCTTTGCTGCCAGGACCAACCTGTGTGAGCATGGCTTTGGCACCCTGTAAAATACTTCACCTGGGGCTTTGCCCCTCTTGCCCTGCTGTAGTTATGGCCCTGGTGCCCAATCCCAAGCCTAGCAAAGGCCATGAGAGAGTCTGTCCATTGACTTCAAAGGGCTTTGGATCAAGCCTGAGGAGCTCATGCAGGCTGGGGGAGGGGGCAGTGCCGGGCACTTAGGACCTGCACCAGCGGGCTGCTAAGCACTGTTAAAAGTTTCATGGAAAGTGCTAAACACAGAAAGCCAGTCAGCTTTGTAGGGCCCATAAAACCCACAGACAACACTGCATGTTCTTGAGTGCCACCCACTGGCACTTCATCTACCACCCAGCTCCATACAACAGATGTCTTTGTACAGTCCTCTTCTATGAAGTGCCTCCTAAGAGGACCCTCAGCTCCCACTGACCTCAGGAGCTGTGACACTGCAAGATCAGACCACTAGCCTCTTGTGAGGAAGGTAGGCAAGCGGCCTGCTCTGCCCCCCACTGCCTATGGGCAGTACTCCAAGCATGATTATGTGACTAGTAAGGTCAGGAAGAAAAGGAACAATTCAAGTGCTACCTTTTTTTTTCTCTTAAGTCCCTTTATTGTTTGAAGTAAACAATGTGCCACTTGTATAAAGTAATTAATCAGGAATTACACAGAGTTTATGTGGCCAGGAGTAGAGAGTCCCTTGAGGGGTGCCAGCAAATTCTTTCTTTCAGTAAATAATTACTTTAGTTAAAATTATTTACTAAATTAAATAATTATTTGAGTGCTCTTTCTGAGATGTTGAGTCATTTGTCTGGTTTACTTTGGTACTAGTGCTACATAATTAACTGAGTAATTAGAGATAACTTTAATGCTCATACTCCACACACGGATTTTTGTAAAAATCTGCTTTTAAAAATGAAATGTATATGACATAAATGAAATGTGCACGTGTAGACATGCACACACGCTTTATTATTTATATTACTGCAATATCTAAAGACCATCCCTACTGTTATCGATATTAGAATAAAAAATCAGGTGCCCACTGAGCTGGGAGTTATACATACACTGGGAAACAGTCCCTGCACTAAAGAACCTACAATCTGATGAGATGGGACAGAAGAGGACATATTAGTATCCCCACTGTATGGATGGGAAATTGTGTCACAGAGACACAAAGTCACTTGCCCAAGGTCACCCCAGTATCTGCAGCAGGACCTGTGACCTGAACAGAGCTCTGCTGAGAACTGTTCCATTGCCTCAACTCCAGATGATTCACCTTCATGAAGCCAGCATAAAATGGCAGCCCAGCATGACTAGGAGGCTAAGACACATTCCTGTCACTTCCTCTCTCCCAGCTCCCCCTCACCCTCCAGGGCGCTGTACCACTGAGAGGCCCCATCACTAACAGACACTTCTGCCCACCAGATCTCAATCCCTTTTTCACTAGGGAAACTTTGTATTTGCTAGAATGTTTCCTGATGGCACTCAGCACAGCAGCTGTACAGAGATCTCCCCAACACCATCCTATTCAGGCTGACCTTGGATTCATATTACAGGGGCTCAAATGCACACTGCTAGCTATGACTATTAACTTTGTGTGCATGTGTCACTGTGTGATAGCACACATCTTTTTTCCAATGTCTGAGTCTCAGTTCAGCTTTTGTTCTAAAGTAGTAGCCTGCAGTGGTGGACGGAGACAGAGGAGACTTTGCAGGGAAAAAAAGGGCACACAAAACAGACAATTATAGAAACAATTACAATGCACAGAGCAACACTGGGTAGTACCTATTGTTGCAGTGGAGAAAAATTCCTTCGATGAATTTGCCCACTATATTTCAGATAATGCAGGAGGATGCTGGAAGCAACAGATAAAGTCCAGTCATGTGATCATGATAAGACATGCCAACTCTCATACACCCTAATGGCTATAAGCTAGAAAGCAAAATAAAGAGCCCCCAAGTTTACTATTTTTTTAAAAAAAATCTGGTCCAAAGAGGTAGCCAAGTTAGTCTAGTTCAGCAAAACAAACAAAGAGTCCTGTGGCACTTTTAAAGTGTAGCAAATTTATGTATTGCATGAGCTTTTGTGGGAGAAAATCCCACTTCATCAGATGCTTCTCCTATGAAAGCGCATGCAATAAATACATTTCTTAGTCTTTGAAAGTGCCACAGGACTCCTTGTTTCTGTTTTTTTTTTTTAAATATGATTATTTTTGAACCTTGGAGTTGGTGATATTCTGACACCTTTGAGACAAGAAAAACTCTTCTTTTATCTGCTAGTACTAGGGAAACAAATTATTTTTCTCCTCCTTATGCCCTTTGGATGTTTGCCCCTGCTTCACAGACAGGGGGGAAAATGGATGGGAAATTGTTTGGCCTGCGATCCCCATGTCACTTACATGTCATAAGTGCAGTGGAATGAACCAACCTGGCTGCAGTAAAAACTAACTCAAATCCAAACTAGAGGGGGTTGAAAAAGGTTTCAAAAGAAAATGTTGGGTTTTTCTGGAAGCTGGAAATTTTCAGCAACAAAACTTGTTGCAGTTCAAATCTGCTACTTTTTGACAAAAAAAAAAAAAAGGGAAAAGCAGAGCTTGATTTTTTTTTTTAAGGTTATCCCCAACCCCCTTTATGGTGGCAACTGGGAAAAAAATGGAGAAGGGGTGGGAGGACAGAATTTTCTTTTAAAGCAAAAACTAAAACTTTTTGATCCAAATTTTTTCAATATATTTTTATGCAAAAACTCACTAGTTTACAAAACCGGATGAATAAAAAGGACTTGGAAATTTTGTAGACACCTTTTGCCATTTTTCCACCCATGTGAATCCAATCCTCAGTGGATGGTGAATCAAGTTCTTCTTCGAGCGCTGCTCGAATGCATTCAGTAATAGGTGTCTCTGTGCCGGAGCACTGGATTGGTTGGAAAAAACTTGTCCTAGTGTGTCAGAAGAGGAGAGGCGGCCACCGTCCCTCGCGCCACCCATGACTATATATACGACCGCCTCCCCGCCCTCTCCTCAGTTTCATTTCTTCCGCCTTGCACATCAGATCTGGAATGTCCGCTCCTTGTGAATCGCAAGCAGCCTGTCTCTTCACCTTGGATTCACTGTCCGTCGGGGCATATCTCCTTGTTGATTTAATTCCACCACAAGAGCCCAACACCGGACCGGAACATTGCATCGATGATGCCGGGGTTTAAACCCTGTGCCGAGTGCAGCCAGGCCTTCCCCCGGGACGACCCCCATGTGAAGTGCCTCAGGTGCCTGGGCAAAGACCTCATGGTCTCGGTGTGTTCCATTTGTCTCTCCTTTAAACCACGAACAATTAAGGAGAGGGAAAAGCGACGCCGTGCCCTAGCCTTAGAGGAGGCTTGGCACCCTTCACCCGAAGCTTTGGGTTCAAACCCGGCACCGAGACCCAGCTCGATGCCAGAGCCTATGCAGCACCATGCCACCGGTGGCCGCCACCACCACCCCACCTTGGTGCCAACTCCAGCATCGCAGTGCCTACCAGGCACCTCGGCACCGACCAAGATCGCCCTCAGTCGGTCCGGCACTGTCGGTGCTGGGCTCGCCTCGGCACTGAGCCATATCATCTCCGGTGCCAATGACACGGTACAGCCTGGCCTCACCAGTGGTTATATCACCTCAGTACTGGCTGACTCCACCCTCAGCACTGCAGAGCCTGGTACCGAAGGAACAGGAACCCTCCTGCCCGAGCAGTTCTCCCTCCCCTAGCAAGGACTTGTCCGCAACTCATGCGGAGTCGTTTCTCGTCCCGTCCACCCTGGAAGCGGTGGAGGCAGCACGAGCCCTGCCGCTCCGCCTGACTCCCCCGGCCCCACTTCCAATCAGAAGGGGCAAACCGGCCTTCATTTCAAAGGCCTGGGTTCATTCAGGATGCTCACCTTCGCCATCCAGCCCCCTGTCTGCCACCCCATCGGGGGCTGACATTACTCCACAGACAGCACCAGGCCGGGAATCCCGATCCCCGTCCCCTGCCTCCAGCCCAGAAGAGGGACCTTCTAAAGGCTCCAAATGGCCCCAGCGCTGCACATCAGCACCATCACCTTTCCAGTTTCAGACGCAAGAATGGTCCCCTGCAGGAACTCCCTCCCCTCCACAGCCGACCCTCGGTGCCACACTGTCCCCGGCATTGGAGTCCTTTATGGGCAACCTCTCGGCACACTTTGATCTGCTGCGCCGGGCCACGGCCCACTTAGGTATGGAGGTGGAGACCCTGAACCTCCCCCCCGATATTCTGTTTGGACTGGCATTCACCTCCACGACGCCTTTAGCAATTCCGCCCCACCTGAGTGTGTGGGACCTTGCACGCTCCTGGTGGCATAGTCCAAGCTCCATTCCCCCGGTTTCAGATACAGCAAGCATGAAGTATCGGGTATCCGAATCAGACTACCCCTTGCTCGCTGGCCACCCAGTCCCCCCCAGGGACGTGGTCCAGATGGCAATGGGGGCTGGCGAACCTCCCAGGGACCCCCTCCCTCCCTCCAGGGGGACCAGGGAACTGGATTTGTTAGGCCGCAAGGTGTATTCTTCATCGGCCTTTCAACTGAGGGTGGCAAACAACCAGGCTATAACCAGTAGGTACTTGCTGGATGTCTGGGAGTCCCTAGAGGGATTTAGAAATATGCTTCCACCCGAGGCCAGGGATGAGTATGATGCTTTCTTGGAGGAAGGCAAAATAATCTGTCAAGACCTCCTTCTTTCAGCCCACGATGCAGTGGACACTGCAGCTTGTACCAGGGCCTCAGCGGTTACCCTCCGCAGGGTAGCATGACTCAGGGAGGCTAGAGCACCCCCTAATGCTCAGCAGGTGGTCCTTGACCTGCCCTTTGAGAGGAACGTCCTGTTTCCCCCAGAAACCTCATAGGTTGGTGGGTACGGCCCAGGATCCTCAAGGAGAGGCCAAGTATTTCAACCTTCTCCCTCCTGGACCCACCCCCCCAACTTAGCTTCCCAATTCCTTGTGTGGGACAACCCCCTTTTTCCTTCCCACCTCACTCACACCGGAAAGAGGGCCTTCGGTCACCCCTCCCCAAGGAGAGGCCCCTCTGACCACCACTACCCTCTTTACCCTTGGGGTGCAGGGGGCCCCCAAGGTGTCCCTGTCACAGACAGACAACCCCCCCTCCATAGGGAAGACAGGTCCGATGGGAACCATCCCAATCCTTCCCCGTTCTCTCCCTTCCTCAATTGCGGGACCAATGATTCGACTGGGATGCCGGGGGCTGACAATATAATGACACCCACCTATGGTGCTGGTATCCCAATACCATAGCTACCACCCCCCCTCCCCCACCCCTCACTCCTTAAGCAGCAACTTCCCTGAGGACGGAAACTGCCCCTCTCCTATTCCTAACAGCCCTTCTCCCCGAATACTCCCCACCGTGCTCCGCACCCTAACCCCTCGTCGAGGGATGGAGACACATTTCGTTGTAGCCCAGCTATGGCAGGGCTCTGAGACGCACACATCCGAAGCGTACTCGCAACAGGACTGTGCCTGTGGCCATGACGCATGTCCCAGATAGGCCCCCTCATTTTGGGTTAGGGGAAGGGGAGGGGATGTCCCAGATCACACCACCATCTTCTGCGCTGTGACCCCCCCCCACAAGACTTTCCTCTGTGCACTAAGGGGACGCATCTCTGCAGTAATTCAGCTACCTGGATAGCTACTTCATCAGGAAGGGACCTCTACAGCGGGTTTTACCCCAGCATGGGCCCTAAGTACGGCCCACCCCCCCTTACCACCCTCGTACGGTTCCTCATCTCTGCCCTATGGTCATCTAGTGGGAACCAGGGGCCCACCTCAGGAACCCTCATCTTGGTCTACCCCCTCCGAGGTAGCCCACGCTTCCCCGACCTCACCGAAGTATGGCCGGGGGCACACTTTTTAAACCCCGAAGGGGAAATACCTTGCTGTGTATCATAGGTTGGGAAACTGTGAAAGGTCTATCCCTTTGAGTGCCCTCCCACATGTGGCTCCAGCCTCGGTATCCACTGCCTCCTGGACAGTTGTCTACGGCAGACAGAAGGTTCCCTGCTTCCAGGGCACTTGTGTGATCCCTTGACCTATGGTCTTATCCCCTGGCACAGCCTTCCTCCCCACTTCTGCCCTGCCCCCCTGCAGAACCATCCCACTACACCACACATAGCCCCTTGGTGCTACAGCGTTTTTCCCCATGTGCTTTGGCGGCACCTGGCAGTTCTGTGGTTCCCCTTTTTCCCTTCTTAAGGACCTGTTTACACCCTCTGCTGTTACAATGGCATGATACACAGAGAACCCAGTCTGTACAACATGTAACAGTTTGTGGCTGACCCCTTTATTCACCCTTTGGCTCCTCCTGGGGAGAAAACTTCGTTGGGTTCTCTGACCCCAGGGCGTCCTTCAGACGTGGTAGCTGCCACCTTGTTACGGCCCCATTCTCTAGCTTAAGAAGGACCCTTCCTTGGCAGCGGAGTTCTTCACTATCCATGTATTGAAGAGTTTTCTGCCCTGGCAGCCCTGGCATGGCAAAGTGGTAGCATTGTCCCTCAGGGAAGCACCTTAGGTACTGAGTCTGTAGTCTTTCATGGACCTCCTTCAATTTCTCGGTTGCCGAGGGGCTGTCTAGACGGTAGTAAGAGTTCTCTGCCATCATTTTTCCTTTCCCCTCATGCTTAGTGAGAGCTTCGAAGGGAAAACCCCCACAAGCTTAGACCAACGGGGCCCCTACCTTGCATTCTAGCTCCCCACAGCCCCCTAGTAGGCCATTTTTGCCAACATTGCCTCAGGCCACCATGCGGTCAGCACCTTTCCAGGGCCTCTCTCCTGCGAGAGCTCGGTCGTGGTACCAGCTTAGCCGAAACATGTGCTCCTGTGCTACCAGGTTGTGAATTAGCAGGCCATAGGCCCATCCTGCTTCTCTTGACTCCATACGTCACGGCTAGTGTCCCATGGTCTTCTCAGTCACCCTCGAGCCCATCTCACAACCTTGTATCCTTTCCTCTCCTTAGCCAGACAGCTTGCTTGGCTGCATCTCAGATAAGGGGCATTGCCATTCCCTTACTTCTCCTTGCGTACTCAGTAGTCACCAGATCAGGCCATGACGACGTGACTCCTGCAAAAGCCTTTGGGTGCTCTATGTCTGCCTTTCTTTGTTCTCGCATGAGACGTGGCCATATGGCTAGTCTCATCGGCCAGTTTTCAGTGTTCTCCTTCGAGGCCATGTGACATGGCCTAGGCCAGACATTGTAGTCTATCGATTACATTCCACGTTTTCCTCCTAGGCAGGGCACCCGCGTAACCTGTCTCTTTAGGTTGCGCCCCTTTTCTCCAGCTCTGGTAACTTCACCGACCTGCATATGGCTCTGCCTCGGTGGTTTCAGTTTTGTCCTGTCCTGATTGACCCTCAGCCCTTGCTTCTTTTGGGCTACCAAGGCCTGTTCGCCTCTTGTCTTTGGCAAACGTCTTGCTGCAGGGCCTCCACCTTACAGGGCTTGTTGCTGTGCTGTAGACAGGAGTACCAACTCCACCCGCCGTCCTTTCAGCATGGCTAATAGTCACCCATTACTGAATGCATCCGAGCAGTGCTCGAAGAAGAACGGTGGGTTACTCTCCAGTAACCGTCCTTCTTCGAGATGGGCTGCTCAGACCCATTCAGGTCCCTCCCCTCCATCCCTGTTTTTGGAGTTGGCGACTCTAAGGAACTGAGGAGGGGGAGGGGAGGCGGCCATATATATAGCCACAGGTGGCGCGAGGGGCAGTGGCCGCCTCCCCTCTTCTGACAGGCTAGGACAAGTTTTTTTCCAACCAATCTGGCGCTCCGGCATGGAGACACCTATTACTGAATGGATCCGAGCAGCCCACCTCGAAGAAGAACAGTTAGTGGAGAGTAACCCACTGTTTGGATACCTCTTGACCCACCCAGCATTGTTGTTTTTCCATGTCTGTGGCCCCTGTATGTCCTGGATTCCAAGTGACAGTGGCAGCTCCAAAATAGCACCAGGAATATGATAACTCTCTGCAAGACAGGCAACTGTCCAGAAGAGATTCTAAGGCAGATTCTTTTCCTGTTTTACCTGTTGTCCCTTACTATAGAAATTACATTCATTTTACACATACAGCTGTGATTTGCCGGTGCTCTGTGGTTCTTTTGTTCCAACAAATCCAGCACCAAGCTGCCACAAAGCAGAGGCATGGGTCCCTAGGGAATACACCCGTGCATCACCAGGCTATCAGTTGGGCTGGGAGAGTCTATGGGATTGTATTCTATGACAAGGGATGCATGTGGCTCTTGCATCTGCAGACTGGCAGACAGCAGGGCACAGAGTCACAGTCAGGAGGTTTAATTCACAGCCGTAAAAGCTGGAAACTCAGTTATAACAATGAAAGCATAAATTGTTCAGAAACTGGAGGGGGCCCCAGAGAAGGAAGGGCGTGATGTAATTCCAGACACCAGCTCAATCCAGCCCATGCCACCAGGGCCGTCCCTAGGGGGGTGCAGGGCCCTAAGCAAATCACCCTCTGCAGGACCCCCACTCACCCACCCACCCCGGCACTGGGGGATGGGGACAGCCAGCCTAGGGGAGGGGCAGGCCCCTGCTCTGGCCATCCCATGCCGGGGTCCAGACAAGCTAGCCAAAAGCAGCAGCCCAATTCAGCGCTGCCAGTCTGCCTCCTCCCCACATGCGCTGCTTTTGGCTCTGTGCCGGAGCAGCAGGGAGGGGGCAGGAGGTACCATGGCCGGGGAGGCAGCAGTATGGGACCTGCACTGTCTCCTGCCCCCTCCCTGCTGCTCCAGCACATAGTCAAAAGCCACGTGCATGGCCGAGGGGGACTGGCAGCACTGAATTGGGCTGCCGCTTTTCGCTGGCTTGCCCAGTCCCCAGCATGGGGAGGCAGCAGTGCGGGCCCCATGGCCCCCCTCAAAGTGCAGGGCTCTGGGCAGTTGTCCTGCTTGCCCTACCCTAGGGACAGCCCTGCATGCCACCACTCCACAACGCCCATAAAGCTGCAGCAAGGCAAATGCTTCCAGCAAGGGCTGTTGATTTGCCCCCCAACTTGCAACACTTTGGGGCTTAGACTTTGAGGTGCTAAGCACCTGCTGTTCCCATTTACTGCAACTGGCCTCGTCAGCACTTAGCAACAATGAAAACCAGGTCAACAGCATTCCCAGTTGGACATTCAGAAACACAGGCCCCCAAACTCAGGAGTCATTTGTGATCCTTTTGGCCTGGTCCTGGTCCTCCCACATCACTCCTGGAAAGAACAAATGCAGAGAGGATTCCTCCTGACTTCAGATCAAACCAGCATGATTTGTAGTAGCAGAGTAGGTGGAAGAATGAAAGATTCCTGGTTCAGTCAGATTTTAGCTGGTTGCTTGCACCTTTCTCTGATGTATGTCATATCAGTGCCATGATGCTGGATCAGCTTGCCTAATCTTGCAGGACCATTTCTATGCCACCTGCAAAACTAGCGAATGAACTCAAAGCAGCAGCACAAGAACCAGACATGACAGCTGCTGGACACTGGCTTTTACACAATGTGTGTGAACTCTGCTCTGCTATTGCTTCCATTTGAAAGAAAGGAATGTAACATGCTTTAATATACATTATATCCAAGCCATGGTAAATCCTGTGCTGCCAGGAGATACAAAAAGCAACCTGTGGCATCTCCAATTCTGACTATTCAAGGTCCGATCCCACCCAACTCCCACCCCCAAAACTGACAAAGCAGCTAATATCCGGAAAAGAGGAGTAATGCGATGGGCAGAGTTCAGGAAATGGATGAGTATAAATGTCTAGAAATTACAAAATTTGGAGTGATGGGGCCTGGGTGAAAAGTGATCTTGAGGGTAGATTGGAAAATAAGATAGATCCTTTACTATTTAGCCTGTCTTTTAAAAGCTACACATTAGCTCCATGAAAGGAAGTTAAGACTTAAATGCATCCAAATGACTTAAGGAATCTTTAAGGATGACTTAAAATGAACCTTTATTGGAGAGTCTCTCACTGCATCACCTTCATCTCTGTGTTTGTCAGCTTTAATCCTCATTCTGTGTCCCCAGACATCTCTCCAAGTCTCCTTGTCTCCTGCTCTCTCTCCCCTTTTCATTCCACTCTGTAAGTTCACCCATCTTCGAAACATCTGACAAAGTGGGATTTTCTCCCACGAAAGCTCATGCGAAAAATAAATCTGTTCGTCTTAAAGTGCCACATGACTCCTTGTTTTTTTTGGTGAAGTGACCCTGTTTACTCCTTCCCAGCTGCTATGCTGAGCTAGACCCATATCAATTCGATGATCCATTTTCAAATTCCAGGCAGACAGACCACTGAAAAATGATGGTGTCACCCAGTTGCAGGCCCTGACTAATGCAATTGGAACAAGCCTCTTTAGAAATTACCTTCACGGGGTTGTTTATCCCTTCCCAGCCCCCTCATTGTGTGTAGCTACAGGGAACTCCAAAGTAGGAAAAACATAATCAATAAGAGCTTTAATTACTGGCCCCAAATTCATCAGAGCCTCAGCTGTAATTATTCTGTGCATGCTAGGAGCCCAGAGATCATAAACACACCAGCAAACCAAGCCATATGTAAAGATGAGGCATAGCTGTGGATTTGGAGTTATTACAGATCAACTGACAGCACCCGAAAAGCTATGCAAAGTCGTTTAGAAGCAATTCAGCTCCACTCTATATGGCATATTTTCTGTCTCTCCCCTCCCTTGTTATTTACCAGGGACATCTGCATGCTCTGTAAACAAGCTGTTTATTTCAATTGAGAGCTGAAAGAAGGATGGGCCAATTTTTAAAGGATGCACCTGAGAGAGAAAATTTAAGTTCTATCCCTCCCCCACCCCCTCACCCCATCCACCACTAACTTCCAATATGACCTAGGGAAAATCTCTTACACCTCTACCAGAATTCCCCTTCCATAAATTGGAAGCCACAACAATACACTATCAGATCACGAACATTGATCTGTATGTGTACATCACAGGCCACCAGCACCCACACATTAAACCCAACTACCAAAATTAGGCTTAGGATTTTTACAGCCCTTGGGAGATTAACTATTATGACAGGCAGAGAATAGGAGAGACGAATGGACATCCATGCCTAAAACCTGGGCAATAGCAGGGGATTGGTTACACTTATTCACATCTGCCCAGTGTTGGAGAACATCTTTACAGCTCCTTCCATCAGAGGAAGAGAGGTGGGCTAGACATCTTCCCAATGAAGCACAGTCCTCGCTGTGGCATGTCACTTGGTGGCAATGCCATCTGTGATCTCAGAAGACTGGGTGTTTGGGAGATGAGAAGCCTAGGAAAAGATAAATAGATTCAGCTCCAATCACAATCATCTAATAATTAATTGCAAGTTTAGAGCCATTCCCTGCAGAACTCAGTGGCCTCACGCTGGGACCCCTGTCTGAGCCCTAAACTTGTAACAATGCCATGGTAGAGGCCATTCTGCCTAGGCATCTGATTGCCTACTTCCCTGAATTGGCTCCAATGTTTGGCCAGTTCAAAGCATGAATTAAACCAGAATTCATAGTCTATTTCATTAAATCTTAAGCAAGCACGGAACCAAGCAGCCAAAGACAATTTTCAAGCTGCAAAAGAGGAGGAAAAACTGATTGGGTGTGGTCAAGAGATACAGGCCTGGCCCAGGACACGAGGGTGCCAGGTGGGCATGGTCTAGGTGGCCTGACTTCTGGAGGTTCATCTCCTCTTTCTGAAGGTGCTCAAAAGAAAAAGAGTTGCCATCCGCCAATCAGCCTTCTGTACCACCCTGGCAGGGGCTTTGCTCCAGCCAACCTGCAGGTTCAGTGTTGATTACAGACCTCTCATTTGCCAAAACCGTCCCAAGCACCAGGAGTTACCTACTCATGACACAAACAGCAGGCAAAGCTGCCGAGAACCCAGGAATGGCCAAGTGCAGAACCCTCAACCAGGTTCACTACAGAGAAAGCAACAAAACTTTCAGCTGAGCTCTGTTCCTAGTTCAGCAACTAAAGAAGGGTCAGATTTTCAAAGTAACTCAGTTAATTGGGGATGCCTGCTGGGTTTTGTTATTCTTTGAAAATCCCTCTCCAAGAGTCACAATAGGAGCACCTGGGTGCTGCAGCACTTTGGAAAACCTTGCCCTTGTTTAGGTGTTTAAGCTGATTTGTGCTGAAAATCTGCACCCTGTGGTAGGTTCTGAGTGCTTGAAAATATGGCCCCCCAAGACTGTAGCTGGTATTCAGGTACTGCAGTGGTGGGTGTCCTTGAAAGCCCACCCCCACAGACCTAGCTTGAAGATAGTGGTTTAGATGGTTAATCAAAACATGCAATACAGAACACGTTGCTTTCATCTTGCTGACCAGAAATGGCCCCAAGGAAGGTGGACTCAAGTTGTAAAATCAGGATCTAGATCTGACTTTAGGTCCCAGACATCCAAATGCTGAAGTGTTTAAACCTCCTGACCCAACTCCAACATGTAACAAAGACACATTGCTGCACAGAAAGCAAGACCAATGCCTAATGTGACTTTGGGGAAAGATGACCCATGCGATGGATGAGTTACCAACATGTGAAACAATAGAGTGAGTGAGATGAGGTTACAGAGCAAAACTACGTGGTTTTCCAGTGATTATAGTCGATGAGTGAGTGTCACTGTAGCTCTCTTGCTGGAGCAGATGGAAATATGAGTTTGATACAATGATCCTTCTTCATCCCTTGCATATTTCCAAGCAAGCCTTCAAAAACCAAGACAGACTGCTCCTGAATAACCTTCTCTGGGTTTTAGATGGGACCCGGGCAAGCCCAGACAGAGTGGGAACATTCAAACTGCTCTGTAGTCCTCCCCAGCAGCTGGATGCTCTGAAGAATGCTGCCAGTTCTCTACCCAAATATTGGATCTTAGTGTATTAATTCAAGGCCTCCCCAACCAGGGACACAGCACTCACTTTGCTTCTGGCAGCCAGCTCTTCATGTTCAAACACATTGGTATTGATTCAGCCATCAATTTTCAAATTCCAGGCGGCCAGGCCAATGAAGAGAAATTATGTCACCCAGTCACATGCCTCAACTAATGCAGACGGAGCGACTTTCCCTTTAGACATTAGCGCCATCAGTGATGCTGGAACTGAGAGTGCAGGGAGGGCTGTCGCACCCCCTAGCTCGGAACGCTTTCCATTATACACAGGGCTTCAGTTTGGTTCAGTGGCTCTCCACATCCCTAGCCTTCATATCATTACTTACTGTGCCCTTGTGTTTCTAGTTACAGAGCTCTCCTAAGGGGGCACGGCTGCATAGATTGTTTAGGATAACATGTGGTAGGAAACAGCAAAACAATGGAGGAGGGCAGAGTGGTTAGAGCAAAGACCTGGGGATCAAGGCTCCTGGGGTCTATTCCTGCCATTGCCATGCAGTCACCATGACAAGTCAGATAGCCTCTTTGGGTCCCCATTAGTTACCCCACCTACCCCTGACATAAAACATGTTGGCAAGCTTGGACAAAAGGCACTATGTCTATGACCTACACGACTCTAAGCCTGAGCACCTCCAATCCAGTGGATTTATCCTGTAAACAGTCCTGTGAGGCAGGACCATGTGATTATCCCAGTTGTACAGACAGAAAACTGAAACCAGATTTTCAGGGGTATTTAAACACCAACAGCACAGCTATATCTTTGAAAATCTGACCCTAATGACATGCCCTAGGGTCACACAGGAAATGTGTGGAAGAGCAAGGACAAGCTTCCCAAGTCCCAGGATAGTTTTCTAACCACTGAAAGATGCTTCCTCCCTGAAACTATGCATATGCGGAGCAAGAACAGGTGCTTTCCATAGTCTAGATAGATCAAAAGGTTTTTTTAAGAGCAGTTTTCAAATCTCATGATCTTTACTTAAATCAACAAATCTGAAACTTCACATACCCCTTCTCATCACTGCAAAAAGCTTCAGGTAAATCAGAGGCTTTCTGCCCAGACTAGTTCACAAAGTCTACCTTTAGTTCACTTTCAAACTATCTTCCTACTGTACTTTGGCGCTTCATGTTTCCAAAACGTCAGAAAGTGCTTGTCTCTTGAGCATAAGTGGTTTTGAATTTTTTACTAAAGGGGTCTGCTGGAAACAGCAGGAGATCATAAGAGATTTAAAGATCTTCTTATTCGAGTATGAAAGCACAGATTGACTGTTCATGTAAAAAGCACATATGGAAGGGCATGATTGAACTCTGTGTGCTATGTACCTCATCCGGAATTGTCAAGGTAATTCTCTTCTCATGGAGAGGGAGAGGGAGGGAGATTGCACAACCGTTGTTTGAAGAGGATAGTGCAGTGTGCGTGACCACTGATGAGGCAAACTTTCCTGATGAATCCATAGTGCTTCCATAGAATCTTGGCTGTTCTGAGGATGGCCACACAGATCAGAGTTAAGATTGTTTTGGTTCTCTTAACTACATGTTATTGAATGGAACCATCACATGGGATTTCCAGCCTATCTAATACTTGGTGGTTGACGACAGTGTCTCTGAAGTGTTTGTTGGCTGAAATGAAGAATAAATTCACTATTAACCCCAGAGAGTGCCTTTTTTCCTGAAATTTATTATTTGTTACACAGCTCAGGTTTTTCCCTCTAAGTTTTGCACAAACTAACTAATTTTATGATCTTTATAGAGGAATACATTCAATATCATTTTGCTCAGCTAAAATAAAGGTGAACTTTATTATTTGCCAAAGACTGGTTCATGGCTGATGAAGAGAGACACAGAGAAAAATAAGAGGAGAACAGACTGGTAGGTGCCAAATGGGTGGCCAGCACAGGACAGCACTTCAGCTATTTTGTTTCCATCCCCTGGCTGTTTGTATCTATGATTTGTTTCCTCCCTTTTTACAATTAGAGAGCTGGCTGGCTGGCTCACTCCCTGGGATTTTAGCCTTAGCCACAAGCAGTCTACCTGCTACAAGATCCATAAGTGATCTTTGATGTATGGACACGGGGTCTGTCTCTGACTACACTGCTGCTCAGGCTCATACAAGGTGCCTTCCTGATACTTTTCCATGGGATATGCAGAAGCTCTCTTTTCTCTAGCTCTGGTTTCAGTCCCTTTGTCATGCCACTCTTCCCTCCACCCATGCACTGCTGGGATCTTCACTTAATTGACACATCCCAGGAGTTCACCACCACCACCCTCACCCTTTGTTGTCCTGAATAATTCATGTGCTTTCATGCTTTGATCATACCCCCACTGCACAACACACTAATCAAGACCTCACATCCGAGTGGGTTTTCCAAGCTTCCTCCAGCTGAGGATTCACAGGGCCTCTATTTGGTGACTCATGCTGGATTTTTGGACCAAGTAGGACCATACTGGGGGCAGCCACTGTCCAAACTTGTTGTATACAGCCCTGCCGAAGCAACCTTGTCCTGAGCTTCAGGGCCCTGCCACCTCAGTTTTGGGCTTCAGAGCACTGCCAATGCAACCTGCTACTGCTCAACTCTTCACTCCTCCAGGGAGCACTCACCAGCCAGGCCCACCAGTCTACCTGCAGATGCCAAGACATTTCTGTAAAACCCAATCCACCTCCAGGTCTGCCTGTAAGAACCAAGATAACTACCATGGTGGTGCAGGGAGAGGATGCTTAATGCCAGCATGTGCTGGAATGGTGGGTTGCTTACCAGTAACCGTCCTTCTTCGAGATGGGCTGCTCGGATCCATCAGTAATAGGTGTCTCTGTGCTGGAGTGCTGGATTGGTTGGAAAAACTTATGTCCTAGCCTGTCAGGAGAGGGTAGGCGGCCACTGCCCCCCACACCACCCAGTGGCTATATATATGGCCGCCTCCCGACCCCTCCCCAGTTCCTAGGAGTCACCAACTCCAGATATGGGGATGGAGAGGAGGGATCTGAATGGATCCGAGCAGCCCATCTCGAAGAAGGACAGTTACTGGTAAACAACCCACTGTTCTTCTTCGAGCGCTGCTCAGGTGCATTCAGTAATAGGTGACTACTAGCCGTGCTGATGGACGGCGGGTGGAATTGGCTCTTCCACCTTCAGCACAGCAACTCCCCAGAAGGGTATATACCCAACAAGCAAGGTCCTTATAGGGACTAAGAGACCAGTTAGGGCTCTTGTCCTGGCAATGGAATTCTCAATGTAGGGCCAACCCCAAGCAAGGGGTAGGTTCAATCCACCCAAGCCAAATCGCGTACATGGGTTGGATGGACTAAGTCACCTTACACCAGGTATTTGCAACAGTGCAACACAACTAACATGGAGGGAGTCACGTTCAATTGCTGTACCTGAGGGTCTAGCTTGAGGTATGAAGGCCAGAGGGCAAATCTTCTGGCTACAGTACACTTCAGCATAAACCTTACAAAGAATCAGGGAGCCTTAGGGATATCGGGCTGTTCATGACAGTCACTGCCCACGCAGAGAGCAATAAGAGGGGATAAGATATTATCCCTCCAACCAGCCACACAAAGACCCATAAGACACATGCCCAAAGGGGTGTGTGTAATTGGTATACCATTCAACCTGCAAGGGAAAAGGCTAGCGGAATTAAGCAAGAAGTTTCTAGAGGCAGAAACTTTGAGCTGATTCAGGGAAAGGAAAATGGAAGAGGTGGTGTGATTGGCGCCACATAGCATCTCAGCCCTATAGACCCTCGGCCGGTCGGGGGTGGGGGGGAGGGGATGTGACACCAGATCTTCAGCGGTGTTACAGAGCCCTGACTCGGGAAATTTCTTATGTTTCAGAAGAAATACTCCAGACCCACAAGGCACTTGCAAGCCAGCAGTGTGGGCTTTAGGAAGTACTGTTGGCCTTGGTTGTCTTATGAAGACAAGGAAGCGAACCTTCCTGTTGTCCCATCCAGTTCCTCCTAGGATGCCACTACTGGGAAGACCACATGGAGAAAAATGGAGGGAGCAATTAAAGCAGAGATCACGATGCCTCCAACTAGACGCCTAGTTGTGACAACCTGGAGGCCTATGGAATTAGAAGATATATTGATTTATATGACCCTGCGTGTCCGGGGCACTGGCAGGTGTGATATGGGGCCCTAGCTATGAAGCACCTAAGTGCAAGTCAGGGATGCAAGCTCGTAAGAGGGAAACTGACCCCTCCGAGTGATAAGGCTTAACCGAGGAGGCAGTGGTCTTCTGCAAAGGCCATCTGGCGCAGATATGATGCTCACAAGGCACAGTCGATGATTCCACAAGTGTACCCTGGATATTTGGGAATCCGACAAGGGCGACCTATGTTGTTATCTGGTCTTACCCAGGATAGAATTCCATCATGGGAAAAACGACTATTTCCCAATTTTCCATGCAAGTCGGACATCAGGATTGGTAGATTACTCTTTGAGAACTAAGCAGACGGAGAATCCTTAACAATCTCCTATGGCGGGAGTATCATGCAAATTCTACCAGCGGCTTCTGGACCAGAAGGAGGTCCTGCAGAGGAAGATGAATCTTGCCTGCCAGGCGCCCGGGTGACAGTGCCCTGAGCTAGCCCTGGGTGACCATGGATTTCTGGTCGTCCCTGGAGGAGAGGACAAATTAGGATATAACCTGATTGGGTGATGGCTATGTGTGGAGCCCCACGGTGTGCAGCAAGTCTGTCAGAGAGCCATTGCTGCTGGACTGGCTAAGGGATAATTGGGAGGCATGAGGCGGGTTCCCCCCACTCTGTCGGAAAGGGGGGGGGGGGGCGGATGGTAGCATTGCCTCTTCTCCCGTGAATCCCACTGACCTAGTTGAATCTAGGTCGGGTATCCGAAGTTGCTGCTTCAGGAGTGGGAAGAGGGAGGGGACCTCACTTTGCGGTGGGGGACACTCTGTTCAGGGAACCCAAGCCCCTAGCGACCATGATAATGGATGCTTTGGACTCAGGTTAGAGAGGGGTGGAGAGGTACCGCCACTTTCCTCAGGTAGTGGAGCCTAATAGGGACTCCTGATCAAAGATATTCTGGAAAGATATAAATCAGTCCCGGAGAAATAGGACAAGTACTAGGCCATTACAGGTTGGTTTCTCTGTAGGGGGTGAAGGGGGGGGAAAATGAGGAACAAGGTAGAGATTTATGAATGACTCTGCCTTAGTAACCCCCTCCAGGGCCCAGAGCAGCGGGCGGTAAACAATACCAAGCGTCGTGTTCCTGTCTAATAGGCGGGATAATTAAATAGGATTTATAGTCCTGGGGAGGTCGTGAAGAACCTACTGGGACCGACTTAGGCATGCGTACCTACTGGTTTTATAGGGGTGGGAAAGGTGTCCGGAGGGTCTCTCCCAAGTTCAAGGTGCAGCAGCAGGTCCTACCTGTTGCAGGGCAGGCGACGGACTGGCAAAGCGGTTTCCCACTCGTCTGGTGGACACACGCTTCTCTACAAACCGGAGGTATCTGTAGCTTTGACTAGAGCTACTAGGTGGTTCGCCTTTGACTTAGTGAAGGTCTCCCTAGCACCTTAGGAGAAGGAGAGATGGCCAGCCGAAGCGATACCTGGGGGGGGGGGGGGGGCTTTTCTTCCCCTTCTTGTATTCTTTACCCGTTTCCTTCCTCCGATGATAGCCCTAAGGCCAGCAAGAATTAAGGACTGTCTGTGGGAGTGAAGCTGCAGTCTCGGTTGAGTCATTAGTGATCGAGGTGGGCTTGGGTCACAGAGTTAGTGCCCTCCTAGAATCAGAGGATCAGGGTTCAGAACTGGCTCCCCTCTGTCCATGCTGTGGAAGTGGTGGGGGGGTGGAGGGTGTGACGTCCCTAAGGAATTTCCCCTTCTCTAGTAGAGGAAGGAAGGGAAAGAAATGTTACCTACCTTCTCGAGAGGCGGGCCGGGGCCATGGGAATATCCAGTCTGTTGAGAGCCCACGGTGAGGTAGTCTCAGATTGGTTAGAATGGGCTCCCCTTCCCTGCGGAGAAAGGGAGGGAGGAAGGGTCTTCTGAGCAGGCCCCAAGTTGCTAATTGAAAGGGTGGGGGGGGACTAAGTCCCTATCCAAGAGTCTTCGGGGAAAACACAGGCAGGGTGGGTCTTGAGCCCGTAGGCCTTATGTGGCCAGGGGGTGTGGGAGGGGCCCCGATGGGAGAAGGCTGAGATATTTTACCTCTCCCCTTGGGTCACGCGTGGTATCCATTACTGCCAGGGTCTCAGGCAGGAACAAGGCATCGCTGCTGAAGGGCAGGTTGAGTGCCACCTGTTGCAAAGTGGGGGCCACCCTGGCTTCCCTGAGCCAGGCCACTCGACGGATGGTTACGGTTGAGGCCATGGTGCAGGCTGCTGTATCTACTGCATCCCGGGCTGAGAGAAGGAGGTCCTGGGAGATTATTCTTCCCTCCTCTAGAAATGCATCATATTCTTCCTTTGCCTCTGGTGGGAGCAGGTGTCTGAACTTTGAGAAGGAATCCCACACATACAGCATGTATCTGCTGGTTAGGGCCTGATTGTTTGCAACCCATAGTTGGAAGGCCGAGGAGGACTAGACCTTATGCCCTAGAAGTTCTAACTCCTTTGTATCCCTCGATGCTGGGGGGGGTTGCTGGGGGGTTCACCTGGGCCCAACGCCATTTGTACCACATCCTAGGGTGGGATTGGGTGATTGATGAGGGAAGGGAACTCTGATCCCGGGACTCTATACTTGAGGCCAGCCGTGTCTGACACTGGAGAAATGGAACCCGGGTTCTGCCATCGGGAGGAGGCAAGGTCCCAGACACTGGGGTGGAGGGGAACTGTAACCAGCTCCGCTGAAGAAAACACCAGCCCAAATAGGGTATCTGAGAGAGGCTTTGTACCTCCATCCCCAAATGGGCTGCGGCGCAGCACAAGAGGTCAAAGTGTGCCAATAGATCGCCTGTATATGAGCCCGGTACTGGGGAGAGAGTGCTACCAGGTGGCCTCAGTGGGACTTGTGGCGGCGAAGTCTCATGTGGGGACCATTCATGCAGGCAGAAGTGGAATGGGGACGGTGCCGAAACACGGTGCCAAGGCCGCTTGGAGCCCCTTGATGGACCTTCCTCAGGACTCGAGCAAGGGGGAAGCATCTCGTGATTCCCGAGGCGGTACCGGAGACGGCAAAGTTATATGTTGCCGCAGGGAAGGTTCTACCGTGCCCGGGGCTGAAGGAGTAATGGGCGGCGGGGCTTGGGTGCCTGGGATCGAAGTGGGGGGTGGAGAGTGATGCCATTCGTGATGCACCCAGGCCTTTGATGAAGGCCGGCTTGCGCCTCCTAACCGGTACCGGGGAAGGAGGTGTGAGCAACAAAATGAGTGCCCGGGCAGCCTCCACCACCTCCGGTGTAGTTGGGATTGGGAACAGCCCCGAACGGACTCGTGGAGAGCCCCTACCAGGAGAGACGGGGCTGCCTGTGTGAAGTAGCACCAGGGAAGAAGATGAAACTCAACCCTGTGGTGCCGAGGACGGCTGGTGCCGAGGTGGGCCCTGCACCGTCGGTACAGAGCTGAAGCAAGTCTGAAGTACCGGAGGCGACTCAGAGCGGCACCTGGGTGGCCCCTGTACCGTCGGTACGGGGCGGTGGCGAGCTTGCGGTGCTGACAGTGATCTAGAGCGGTGCCAGGGCGAGCCCAGTGCTGGTGGACTGTGTCGGCACAAAGGTACCAAAGTCAGTACCGAGCTCTTCCTTCTGCGGCCTCTGTATTCATGGTACCAGGTAGGTCCTGGTGCCGAGCAGGCTTGTGGCGCCAGATGGGCTCCCGAAGTCTCAGGAGAGGAGTGCCAAGCCTGTTCAGAGGCTAGGCCACGGTGCCTTTGCTCCCTATGCTTGATTGTCCTAGGTTTGAAGGACAGGCATATGGAGCAGGAGGTGACCAGACGGTCTTCGTCTAGGCACTGGAGGCACATCCTGTGGGGGTCGTCCCCAGCATGGTGAGAGGTGGATCTTGATGTTCCGGCCTGAATGTTGGAGTCCTCTTTGGTGGATCTATGTCCACGGAAAGGTAGTCCCAGCTGAGCACGAAGCTCATAGAAACTCGGACAGGCTGCTTGCTTTCGCAAGGAGCCCAAGTTCCAGATCTGATGTGCAAGGCGGAAGAAATGAAACTGGGGCGGGGTCAGGAGACAGCCATATATATAGTCACTGGGTGGCGTGGGGGGCGGTGGCCGCCTACCATCTCCTGACAGGCTAGGACAAAAGATTTTCCAACCAATCCAGCGCTCTGGCACGGAGACACCTATTACTGAATGCATCCGAGCAGTGCTCGAAGAAGAATGAAGAGTTAGCCATGAACTCAACCGGCTAGATTCTGTGCTGGTATAAAGTGACTGAAGTCAGTGGAGGGATGCTGAGTTACATCAGCCAGAGATTTGGCCCTAAACATCTGATGGCACAAAAAGGGAGGGGCAATTCTGGAGTTTGAATTTGCCAGAAAGGTTTCAGATGAGACAGACAGACCCAGCTCCTTCCTCTTTGTTCCTTGACTACATTAGCATTTTACCCATCTTTCGTTTTCGCCGCTCCACCTCTTTCTCCCATTTGTTTGTTTGTTTTTTAACAATAATTTAAATTTTTATGAGGTGCTCAGCTCCAGTATAACTACCCCCATTTGAATTGCTGACACACAAATCAATAGGAACGTGCTCTGGCAGAGCAGGCTTGCCTGTATTAGACAGCTTCCAAGTTGCACATTCTTTCGAGATGAAAATGAGTTGAACAAAACAGAACAGACAATTTTCCTAAATAAAGCCACAGCAGTCTCCACAGTCATGGTGCCTGGTTTAGTGTTTAGAGGTATTCTTTCCCCTCTTCAGGTACTAGAGAGACAATTTCTTCTTTAACCAGCTCTCCTCCACTTTGCGGCATTTGAGCTTTAGAAGGGGGTTTAGGGAAGCACAAACTTCTGGTAAACCTGCCTGCTTTCAGGAGACACTTGAGTCCAGCAGTGAGCATTCTACAGAGGAAACGCAGTTTTGTAGCCACCTGTCTCTCTCACCTGAACCCTACTCCTTGCTTACTTGCTGTTGCTATACCCAGTACCAGAGAGGACATTAGGCTCTCATCACACCTGACCTGCTGTAGCCTCCCTCAGGGCACTTGTGAGGGGGAGGGAGCTCTTCTATCTTGGACATCTTGTACCCAACACAGTAATTCAAGGCCTGAGCCAAAGTGAAAGGCAGTGATGCCTGCTGCCTTTAATGGGCTCTGGATCCAGCCCTTCTGCCTCCCTACCCTTGATTGTCCTAGGTTTGAGGTCCCTTTCAACTCTAGGATTGTATGATACTGTGAACAGTTACAGCAACCTAAGGACACATCTCCTCTCCCCCATCCACATATCCAAGGTCAAACAGAGTGCTCTACCTTTTCCCAGCAACAGCTAGTGGCTGGGCTGGAATCCCAGCTGGTGCAAACTAACATAACTGCACTGGCAAGGGCTGACTAGCCCAGGTAAGGGTCCTGCCCTTTTGCCCTCAGCTGCTCAGCATTTCCTTTGTGAGCGTAAGACACTCAGGCCCTCTGTGCACGTCTCCCCACCCACTAGCCTATCACAGGTGAACCTGAGGGGCCAGCATCTCTGCCTGTGGCTTCCTACGACTTCTTATCTCAATGCCCGCCCACTATGTTCTCTGGGACCCCCAGTGCCTCCCCGAGGCCAGGCCACACCAGGGGTTAAAGTTAGCTGGAACACCCTAGAACAGCATTCTGGGCCCCCCTATTTTTGGGGGGGCAGTGTTCCAGGGCCCCTAAAAATAGGGGAACATGCGAAACACTGCATTCCAGGGCCCCCTAAAAATAGAAAGAATGCGCTGGAATGCAGCTTTCTGGTGCGTTCCCCTAGGGCCAGTTCAGGAAAGGGGCTGCAGGCAGAAGCGAGCCTCACCACCCCTCCTCCCCTTTTCTGCACCTGTGCCAGCCCTGCCCCTTCCTGCTGGGCCCTGTGGCATGTGCAGGCCCAACCCAGTCTTGGGCCCGGGCCCCCTCTTGCCCACTGGCCAGAGCCGCCTGCAGCTTCCCTCCTCCCTGGCCTGGCTCCTTGGCCAGCTGGGGGTCTGGGGGGGGGGGGTTGGGGCAGCCAGCAGGGAAAGCATGGAGGGGTGGGAAGAAGGGGTCAGGATGGGGGCTGAGGAGGACATGGTGGAAGAATCTGATGGGGGGCAGTACCTAGGGTGGGGGGGCAAGAATTTGGGGGCAGTAGCTGGGGTGTGGGGTAGGTGTGTGAGGGCTGTAGCTGGGGTTGTGGGGCAGTAGCTGGGACAGGGTAGGCATGAGGGGACAGTAGCTGGGCTGTGTGAGGGAAGACTGCACTGGCACGAGGGGGGACCACCAATTTATACTTTAAAGCCTAACCCCACCACACCCAGCCCCCTATTTTACTTTCTACTGGCCTGCTTCTTAGATCCTTCACAGTCCTGCTCTGTGCTTCCCAGGCCATTCAGACCCTTGATGCCACATTCCTAGCCCAGCTCTGGGAGCTCCTAGCTGCACTACACGGGTCGGCACCACCTTTTGTGTGCCTCACCCTATGTCAGGACTGACAAACTCAATAAATGGGATTTTTACGCCAGAGATTTTTCTTTAAAGTCAATTAAAGGGTCTCTTCCATTTGCCTTGTGATTCCAGAGCCTTTAGGCTGCACTTGCTTCACACTTTCAAGCTTTCCTCTGTGACCACAAGGGCTAAAAACTTGAGTAATTAATAAGAAAAGCAGAGATTTGCATGCAAACTCATCGCTCCAGGTGCTGAGGCATTAAGAAATGCACCAAAACGATTGCAAAACTTGTAATCGAATCATGAGAGCTGGCAACCTCACTATATCCTCTCAGCAAACCATTCCCCCTTCACTTTCTGCAACCTTAGGCTCCTCCTATTCCACTCACTTCTTGCTTTCACCACTTCTTGCCACCAGTCCCTTCCCAGATGGAAGATCTGTAGACTTGGCAACGTACTCAGATATTATGGTGATGAGGCTATAGAAGTAGACTGGTAAGACAGGTCTGAGTGTATAATGGAGATCAGAGTTTCTGTAAACCCCATATTTAAGCGTGCTGCCTTTCATTTCTGCTGCCTTTTATGGGTTTGCACAATAAAATTTTTTACAATTTTTATAAGCCTTCTATAAAGTCTGAATTTTGCAATAGCATTGAGATAACCTTCTTCACACTCCCCAATACAGAGTTCTCAAATCACCATCTGTCACTGAGGCATTCAGTGACCTCATCACACCAGACGCAACAGCCTCTTTCCAAGGAGCTGCTGAGCAAACCCAAACTTCCACCTTATGCTTCATTCAACACATAACCTCTTATAAGAGCATGGTCATGTATTAACCCATGTAGAGATGACCACCTCTGAGGCTTGCTAACAACCAGGCAAATTTAAACAAACTCTACTTGTGAATAAAATCAATTAAGAGGTACTTGTTTTTTAAGACCTTTTTGTTGTTGTTCTGCATGCACAAGACCCTAGGGCAAGGATCAGCAACCCAGGCTCAGTGAGCCACCTGTCGTTCCCTGAGTGTCCCTTTCTGGTTCCCTGGCAATCTCCTCCAGGGAGCCAGGTGAGCTCCGGGAATGCCCAGCTGCAAGGGGGCTCCCGGCTGGCCCCAGCTTCAGGGCTGAATAAGGGGGCTCCCAGCCAGCAAAGGCCCCCCACTTTTGGGGCACTGGGGGTGCCCTCATCCTCCCACCACAACCACAAAAGCCTAAACTGGCCCAGCGGCTGCACTGCAGCCCCTAGCACCAGTGGAGGGTGTGCCAGCGGCACATACTACCTCCATCCCTCCCTCCCTGCACTGGTGGGGTGAAGCAGAGAGGCCCCACCTACCTCCAGCCTGGTGGCGGGGAGCTGCACCTTACGGAGGCAGGGCCCTGGAACAGCCCCTCTGCGGAGTTCAGGCCACTTTGACCCAGCCACTTCATGCCTAAACAGAGGCCACCTCACCCCCAGGCCCCACATTGGGCCCGTTCAGGCCCAGAGTGGCCAGGTCGAAGTGGTCTGAACTCCACAGAAGGGCCATTCCAGGACCCTGCCTCCAAAAGGCGAAGCCCCCGCTGCCACTCTTGGAGGTAGGCTGGGCCTCTCTGCTCCGCCCCGCCAGCAAAGGGAGGAATGCATGGACCACGCGCCACCTATGCACACCCTCCTGCCAGCAACAGGGGGACACGGCGCAGCCGCTGGGCTGGCTTGGGCTCATCTGGTTGTGGGGGGGGAACGGCTCATCCCCTCTTTTGGGTTGCTGACCCCTGCCCTAGGAAAAAACTGAGCATTTCTTGGTGTCCTCTTTCATATCCTTTCATGCCGTAGAAGTTCTCCACATCTCTCCTCCCAGCTGTATTTGTTTTAATCATTGTGTGTGCTTGTATATGTAAAAAGGATATGCCCACCTTGCAGGGTCAGGAAATGCATGTATATCGATCGCTACTTGATATATAGATACAAATGAAGTTTTTGGTTTTTACAGAGACTTTCAGCTGCATTAAACTTCATTTCTCCCTCTATAAATATACATTGCTTTGAATGGGAGGTTTGATTATGCAGTTTACAAGTTCCATCTATCTTGGTTAGAGACAGTGTTTTGTGCAAAAGACAGAACCTTTAGAGTATTTGTGCTGCTGTCATTTTACGGTTTCCAAACCTCGTTAATCATACTTCCAGCTCTTTGGTGTCAGCAGATTGTCCCCTGTGGCTATCCTCCTCATGGATGTTCACTCTAAAGGCTCACTTGCATCCACATTTTGAGTCCCAGTGGAGACAGAGAAAAGGAGACATCATCTGACCTAATATCCAAACCTCTTTGCTGCTTTGACAGCCAAGGCTAACCTTGATATTTACAAGCTGCAGAGGTGGCTTTTGGGGTAGGCGAGGCAGGCAGGGGCCTAGGGCCCCCAGCTGTGGGGGGCCCCGCTGCCGCCTTGGTGAATGCAGTGGAGCCGATCTCCCTGCTTTAGGTTAAGAAAAAGCAGCCTCTGCTCCGTGGAGGCAGGCTGGCCTCGCCCCCAGGGCAGAGCAGCCGGCCCAGGGGTGGAGCGGGCCAGCCCAGGGGCAGGGCTTCCCTCTCCCCTGGGCTAGCTGTTCCACTCTAGAGGTGGGGAGGGCTGGCCCAGAGGTGGGGCAGAAAAGCAGAGCCCAGCCTCTCAGATGGCTTGCTCCACCCCCCTAGTCCCACTCTGACCCCATTCCCCCTGCCCAGCAGCAAACTTTCCCTTGTTGGAAGGGGGAGAGTGGGTCAAGGCTCCCCCCCGGCCTGGCCTGGCCTGCTTGGGGCTTCTGCGGCTCCAGGCAGAAGGAGATGCTGGGAGCAGACTGCTCCAGACAGCAAGGCAGTCCCATAGCAAGTGGACACCTAGCCCCAAACCAAAGCCTCTGACCCTGCTTCCCCAGGGTCCCAGGTAAGTGTGAGGGCCCCATCCCCCGGACCTCTGGGGTGGGGTGGGGGACCAGAGGGTGCAGTATTCTACCCAGTGCTTCAAATTAGGGGTAGTGTAGGAGAAGGTGTAGGGCGCTATTGGGGGGGTGCTGACTAAATTGGCATAAGACTATTACTACCTGGGGGGTGGGGGTGTTAGGAAGTTCTGGGGAGGTGTAGACGGGTGTTAGGGAAATCTCTGAAGGGGGGTTGGTGAGCTGAGCTGGGTCTGCGTGGAAGGGAGGGAAAGAGGACTGGTGTTGGGGAGCAGCCAGTGCTGCTGCAGGGTGGGAAAGCGGATGGGCATTGGGAGAAGCATTGCCCTGTCTCAGAGGGCTGAGTGAGAATAAATGCATTAAGGAATGTGAGGTGCTCAAAATACTACAGTGATGGGGGGCCACAGAAATAGCTGATAGACAGATCTAGATCTACCATGTCACAGTTCTCAGGGGTGGGGGCAGGAGGCAGTCTTCCCAGGCCTGTAGGGAAGGCGATTGGGCCAAGTGGGTGGAGAGCAGACATACTGAGAAAGAATGCTAATACTAAAAAAGCACGTGTGGTGATGTGCTGAATGGTGATGTGCTGAATGCTGGAAACATTAGGTGTTAAGTATCCAGTGAAGTGCAGTTAGTTGCCATAGCTGAGGTTAAGTAATGGAAACATGCACAACTCTTCCACTGATGACCAGCTATTAAAAGGGACTCAGAACACAGTGGACTACCAAGAGTCTCTGGTACCTGGGGGCCAACTCTACATTCCCCCCACACACACACACAGGGCAGGAGGTGTCCTGGTACCACCTCCAAACTGCCCTGAAGAGGGGGTCTGTATTGGTGGATGGGGCAGGGGAGGATTGGTGGATATGCAGGCTTTACTCACTCTCCCCCCCCCAACACTCCCCCCTCATCCTGTGCATGGTGCTCAGTGCTCAGGCAGCCTGAGCAGGTGAACTTTTCAGGTGGCACTTTAAGACTAACAGATTTATTTTTCGCATGAGCTTTCGTGGGAGAAAACCCCACTTTGTCTGTGAAAGTGGGATTTTCTCCCATGAAAGCTCATGCAAAAAAATAAATCTGTTAGTCTTACAGTGCCACACGACTCCTTGTTTTTTTTGCTGGACTAGACTAACACAGCTATCCCTTTGGAAATGAACTTTTCAGGGTAGTGCCAGTTTTGTTATGTATTTTTGCAGGGGAGGCAGTGTTAACGTAGATGGCTTCTACTGGTAAAAAAGTCCTGCTTTTGATTTTTTTTCTTTTTGGACGCAAATTCATGTTTGAGGATTCAGCAGATGTTTTCCCCTCTCTTCCCTGGGCAGCAGTGGCTATTTCAGACATTGAGGGAGAGGAGGATGGTCTCAGCCCCCAGCGCTTTCCTTCTCCTCAGTTTCTTCAGGACTGGAAGCAGTTTCAGCCCTGAAGTAGGACACGTGGCAACCACCACATGAGCATGTTGTCTCCAGCAGCCCATAGCTCACACACCCCTCACCCTCAGTTCTAGGAGTCCCCCTGCTCCCACTCTCCCTTTCCTTATGATATCCCCCAGCCTGGAAGGTCAGGGAATTTAGAAGTTCTGACTGCACCTAAGCTGGGGTGACTGAGCTGCAGGGCCAGGGGAGAGGAGAGCATGTGGGGTTGGGGGGTGGCTTCCAGAGGATGTAAGCAGGGTAGCTTAAGCTACAGTGCTCTTGTTAAGTTCCAAAGGGGCAGCCCTGTTAGTCTAGTAAAGCAAAAAAAGCAAGGAGTCTTGTGGCATTTAAAGACTAAGGTTTATTTATCGCATGAGCTTTTGTGGGAGAATATCCCACTTTGTCAGGTGCTTTGGAGAAGGAGAACTTACAGAATTGGATGAAAATAAATGCAGGAGAGTGTAAGACATGGGATCAGGTCATACTGCAACAGCAAATCAGAGCTCTAGGGGGCTAGAAGAGGGGGTCACAGCTCTCAGCCTTGCCCTTTCTCTCCCCCTCCTTCAGGGCTGGAGGTAGCTTTTATTGCCTAGTTCATGACATTGCCAGCCCTGGCACAACATTTGTGATACTGAGGAATTTGCATTCTGGGATGGTTTCTGTTAACTTGGAAGAATTCTTTTTTATTTAAATGGGTTGACATTTTATGAAATTTGATTTTGTTGTTGTTGTGGTTTTTCCATGAAATTTTATATGTGGGAAATGTGGTTGCTCTGATGATGTGGTGTTGTGACACTCATTTCATTTTCAGGATTGTACTGTGAGGTTCAACCAGAAAGAGATTATTAATAATAAAGAATAAGAATGAGTGGATGGGAGTTTCAATGACAGATATGTTGGGTAATAAAAGGAAGTACATGTCAGGTGCTGAAAGGGGGGGGGGGGAAGTTGGCTGTTGAATAGGCAATATGAAAGCAGTCCCGTTCACTGTCCGAAGTCTTAAAGCAAACAAAAATACTATGCTTTTTATTATGTGAGTTTAGTTCCTATAGGGGGCCCCACAGTGGGCCTTCACCTAGGGCCCCAGAAAACCTAAAGCTGCCTCTGACAAGCTGGCTGGAAGATCTCCATTGCCACTTAAACAGCCAGGCCTGACAAAACCCACTTATTAGAGTGTCTGTTTTACTGCAATCCATTTAGGCGAACACAGAATACACAAGTACCACTGATCCCTGCATCGCAGTGTTTACAATGCCTCACAAGGCAGGCTCCAGCCTGTCTCTCCAGATGCATTTGCTGGAGATAGTCACAGTCACCTATATAAACTTGAGGCTTTGACATCACAGAGCATCCAAAAAAAAAAAAATCAGACAATTTCCTGGGCCCCTCCAGGAGGCTGCAGTGAGAGGGCCTTCCAAAGGAAAACATTATTATAAAGCAAGGATGATGGTTTCAAAATAAAACCCAGAGACTGAGTTAGAGGAGCAGAGAAGCGAGAAAGGTCAAATGAAAATGTAAAGACCAGCTTGACCTCATGTTTAGAGCGCAGCAGCTATCGAGTACAGACCCAGAGAGGCAAGTTTTCCTAAACTTAGCACCGTAGGGCACTGATTAGTTATAGTAAAATTCCACTTCTAGGCAATTAGCTAGTTGCAAATAATACCCAAAGACAGCACAAGCTACTAACATAAAGGAAATGCAGGAGGTGCACAGTCAAGTTATTTGTGTCCAAGGAGATATGAAAAACCAGCCAGTTTAGGCTTATTAAAACCCCAGAGATATGAAATATCGTCCGGTGAGGCTACTGGTGCCAAGGAGATCTAGAATGCCAGCCAGCCAGGCGAGGAGTGCCAGGGATATAGAATACCAGCCAAGCCACACTATTCATGCCAGGGAGCTATAAAATGCCAGCCAAGCCAGACCATTAATGCCACGAGACATAAAATACCAGCTGTGAATTAATGCCAAGCAGGGGCATGCCGCCCTCCCCTCCCCACCATAACTGTCAGGGGCACAGAATTCGTCCATCCCTGGAGCCGCAGAGAGAGAGAGCTCCTGTCTGGGCTGGGGAAGTCACAGAATGTGCCACTAAAACAAAGAGGAGTCACAGTTCAATTTCTGCGCACGTCCCTGATGTCATCAAGGACTAAACCAAGCCACATAAACAAGCCATAGTCACTGGCCAGATGAAGAAGCTGCTCGAAAGTCAATGCAAAGGGATGCACTGAGGAACATTGCTCGTGAATAAAGCAGGAGTATGGCTAAGGGCCCAATTTGGAGATTCTTACTGATGTCAAGCCACAGCTTATTTCTCCAGCAGGGTCCCATGGGTTCAATGGAGGAGAACAGAATTCCATGTAGATTAAAAGCTGGCAGAACTGCACATTGGGGATGCAGCTTGGCTGCCCATTGCTATCCTGGGGGATTACAGAAATGTCTCATGGCATCCCATTTTCCAGCACTGACATAGCAAGTGACACTGGGAGACGTCCGTTCCAGCAATGGCATGGGACTTGGGAGCCTTTCTGCTTGCCTTTAAAACAATCGGTGGGGAGAATAGCCATTGTTCCTGGTACTTGTGGAAACATCTCCAGTCAGTGGCTCCAGCAACACATCACAGGGTTCTGTGCTGCTGCTTAAAATTTAGCTTGCACCCAACTGGGCTGGCTCCAAGAAGTTAAATGCTGTCACAAGGATGCACTTTGCTCAACTACCAGTTGCATTGTGTGGTAACATCTCTACATGACATACTGGAGATCCCAGAAAGGAGCACTGTAAATTCAGAGAGCTGATGTAGAAAGAGCACTGGGCATTTCAATGGGAAGTTCCAGCTGAGGTCTGGATCCTTCTCTCCCATGAGGCAGCCCAGTAAGCCACTTTTCCCACCATCACCAGGCAGGCAGCAGGGTACTCAGAGCTGTTCCCTGCAGTGTTACCTCCTTCTTTGCCTCAGATTCACTGCTTCATCCAGGACTCCTCTGCTCACATGGCTAGAACCCACATATCAGGCCTTAATCTGCCCCTTGTGAAGTCAAGCTAAGTAGGGAAAGGTGAGCCTCAACATCTCTGAGTTCCATTTTGGATTCAAGCCAATCTATGGTGAACAGCCTGAACCAAACCTCAGACATACCTCTGGAGAAGAAACTGACCTCTTGATCTTTCTTTTTTGAGGATAAACAACTTTTTCTGAACTAGCACTCTTCTTCTCATTCCACCCATGTTCCTGGGCTAGGTCCTGGAGCTCAATCTTCTGGGCTACTGGTCTGATGCACCTTACCACTGCATGTGATAGTTCAAATTCTATTCAGAATGGATTATTTATACCTACAGATGGTAATGGGATTGCCACCAACAGGCCAACTGCTCATTGGCAGATTACTCACATATAGCAAGTGCCCTGGCACTGAATTAAAAGCCCACAGTGACAGCACCTTCCTATGCTCAGGTACCATGGTGATGATGGACTGATAAAACTGTACTGTGACAGACAGATCTAACCTGCTACATATGGGTCACTCCTTGAGATGACCAGGCAATCTCACAGAGGTCCCCACGTACTAAACAGTCACACTGCAAGTGAAGAGACTTAGCAGGATGCTGGAGGACTGTAGCCAATCATTTCACCCAGCTGTACCTATATATCGCAAACTGCTCTTGCATGTGCTTTGATGCTGTCTGAGCACTGGGTCTATGCGACTCACTCCTTCCTTCATAGGGACAACTCTATGGCCTGGACTCCTTAGCATGTCTTGAGAGGAGATAAAGGGCCATCTCTCAAGTGTGATAATCAGAGTTCTTAAAATTACAATGAAACCTGATTCACAGAATCACCAAAGTTAACGGCTGGGTAGAGGCAGTCTTTAACCAGAGGTCAGTGCTGGATACATTGAGATTGCTTTCATATGCTTTAAGTTAGGGCATTTCTATGTGAAAAGGAATTCAGACAAGAGACTATTAGAAGGAAAACGGTTACAGAGCAACATACACATGGCAACTATCCAGGCTTGCTTGATACAACCCAGTATAATTACAGAGAGAGACATTATGAAGTATAATGAGAATGGTTGATTGCATGAGAATCATGATACTGTAAAAGACTCTGAGTTGTTTCTGTATCTGTTAGAAGCCTTCAGACATGGATGGATTGTGTGTAAGAGAAAATGTGTGTCTCCCTTTGTCCTTTCATCCTCTCCATGCACCTTCCAATTGAGGAACTAGAATATAAAAATGATCTACCTCCTTGATTCATTTAAAATACATCAGGTTTACAGTGTGTGCCCTGTCTGACATAAAACAACATAGCAACTAGAGCTGTGGGGTTTGAGGATGGTGATATACCATCAGTGGCATCTAGTTGGGAGATTATCTACCAGGTCCTTGGGAAGTACTGATCACCATCCCTTCACCTTTGAAGTGAGCAAGAGCCAGCAAGCTCAGAGAATACTTCACTCACTATTTGGAAACCAGGGGGTTGTGGACATGCATGAGCCTGCCCATTGCTACAAGCGAACACTAAGGCCCTCTCCCCCAGACTAGAGGGAGAGAGACTGAGCCCAGCACCAACCGATTCTGAGAGACAACTGATAAAGAACAGGAAAAGCCTTGGGCGGGGCTGTCATAGGATCAAAACAAGAGAACCACAGTGGGACACTAAGTGGAGAACCCCAGACAGCACCCACTGCCAGCTCCACAGCAGAGTTAGGCCCCACGTGCCCAGTTAAAGCCACTATGGAGATGCTGGGATCTGGGAAGTCAGTGATCTGGGAGAAACATGGTGGTCCCACTGGACTCCAGCCTTGACTACCTGGGGGTTTTACTCACTGGAACAGCTGCAGCAGTGCAAACCACACCTATGTAACCTGCACTGGTACCATTCACACTGTGCAAGTGAAGGGCAGGTTCACTCCAAGCAGGCTAAGCCACACTGCCCCCCTGTAAATCAGGTCACTCTAGTAGCCTCCACTGACACAACCACAGCTGTGGACAAAAGGCCACAGAGGGCAGGCATATGAGTTTTCTCTGTGGGGAACCAGATTCCAATGAAGTTGACATTTAATTTCTCATTACAGCCACAATCCAAGGGGGAAAATAAAGATTACAAATGAATACCATATCACGTCACACAGTGCCTCAGCTCCCGCGTGCCAGGCTCCTCTCTTCTGCTCAGGCAGTTTCATCAATTAATTGACTTCTTCACCATCTAATTTATGTTTGCTTATATAAAACACTTTAACCCCTACTTTATACCCTACACAGCTGCACTGCTAATGATCCCCCTCTATCTGTGTTTACTGCATTTGACTATGTACTCAAGAAAGATTCACACACCACTGTAATGGGAGGACTAGTAACCAGCTGTTGAGCCCTTTCACTTCTGGGTTACCTGTCCGCACCTCCACCCCCTCCAACCCAGAGCAGCCGTGAGTTAAGTTCTTACCCTACACTGGCCTGGGTGTGAGTCAGTGCCCAGGGGATGGGGTCCACAGCCCACTCTGTTCTAATTAATGTCTTCATGGACCATTCCCAACAGACAGGTCAAGGAGAAGGGTGCCTTGTCATCCTCGATGGTAGTGGGGGTGGACACACAGTAATAGAAGAGAACCTTGCACTACTGCTGCCTGCTCTGTAAATGGTCTGAGACCAAGGCGAGATTTCATCTGCACAGACTTTGTACTGGCATTACCATTCAACTTAGGGGTGTGACAGTTCACAGATACAGGTTATAATGGCATAAGCCCTAGCGTGGGCACTGTTGCCCACTTCTACAAATACATTATACCAATATTGCTTATTCCCCCTTCCCACAGGGGAAGAAGCTACATCAGGATAAGCATATGTGGTCTCGTGAAAATGAACCCACACAAGAGGGATTGGACTGCTCTAACTATTCAAGTGATGTGGTACAACCTGTTGGCAGGACGAGGTCTCAGATGGACTTTGTTCTGCAGGACTCTGTGGTACCTCTCATCACCCCTAAATTCACTTTGAAAAATAACCCACAAGCATCCCCCTAACCCTACATTGGGCCCAAGTGTGGGACAAAGGAGGTGACAAAGACCCAGGATGTGGGAAGACACAACCATTATTCCTCAGTCCAGGTAATAAAGCTGTGGGATTCCTTCCTGCCTTGTAAGTGGTTTTTGCTAAAGCTTCCCTTTCTTACTCTTATTTTTGATGTGAAGGCGGCTCAGGAAAAGTGGGTTTCAATGAAACTTTGGGACTAAATGTTGCACAGCCGACAGATCCATCCATAGCAGGAAAATGAGAGAGTTCCAAAGCACTTTAGCCACAGCTGCAGATTGAGGGTGAAGTGTTTGGACTTCAAAAAAGAGCAGATTGCTTTCACTACAAGACCTATTCTTTTAACAACAGAAGTCTAAAGTCATCACTCTCACCCCCTAAGAATACTTGATTCGAGTCACTCCATATGTGAAGGGGATTGGGCACTTTAGCTTTCCTCAAAAGGCAAGAGCTGTATCTGTGCATGGAGTCTGGAGTCCAGATTTCAGTACACAAGAGACCCAAGCCTTCTCTACATTTAAAAGGGTGCTCTGCCAGCGAAGCCGCCTAGACAAGATGTGGCTTATACCAGCAGAATAGTTCTCGTAGTGCTAATCCCAGTTCCCCAAGGGAAACAAACCATACTGGCGCAAAGATTCTTAGCTTAGAGCTTCAGCCGGTGTAGCTCTGTAGCTCATGGATGCAATTTTTAGTGGTAAGTACATTTACATTCCATGGCCACTCAGTTGCCTAGATTGGCACAACCACCCCCAAATGAAAGGCAGCATCATGCTGCTAACTGACCAGCACTAGGATAGTATGGTTGCACTTCTACAGCACCTTCAATCCAAGCTTCTCCAGGCCCTCTGCAAGCTTTGAATGTCCCCAATGTGGCAGACTGACCCCAGCCTCATTGTTCCCTTTCTACACATTAATGGGAAGACTGGGGGACAGAGACATTAAGGGCCTGATTCTTAGAGGTTCCAGACTCCACTGGAAGGGGGACAAAACACTTGGAGATCAGAATCAGGCCTTTACAAGGACTAGCCCAAAGCCATGCAGAAAGACAGAGAGAGTACGCAGGAGTCCTTTCTTGTCTGTAGTGCTTTAGCCAGCAGCCCATACTCCTTTGCACTGGGCTCCAAAGAACATGAACAGCTATCACAGTCAGGATAGGAATGATTTCTCTTCCTTGCTCAGGATCTCAGAGCTCTGAGGAATACTCCACTTCCCTTCCATGCCCCACACCCTTTCTAGCCTATGCCTTCTTCCTTATGTCTGCAGGATTGTGCCTGGAGCCCGTGGCTATGTGCTGAAATTGCTAATGCAGAGGAAGAGCAGATCAGAGTCACTCTCGTAAGGCCTGTCTCAGCAGTCCTGTGTACGCCATCCACTTGAGGAGCCCCGCTGACCTCAGTAGGAAAAGCCAAATCCTGAAGTACATAAATATCTGGAGGAGCAGCTGCACCAGGAAGTGCCCTTTCTGTTTCAGGAGGAGTCAGACATGTTGCCCTTAGGGCAAAGCCAGGCACAGCCAGTGTGAAACAGGAGCAGTAACCAAACCCCAGTCTCCCACACAGCAGTACAGGGTACTGCCCCATAGGCAGCAAGCCTTCCTTTTCTTCCAAAGCACATTTTACACTGGTGAACAGGTGTCTCCCCTGAGAGCGTTGCTGGGGCCACTGGAGAGCTGCTCCCACTATGCCCTGGAGGGGCTGTATCTAGGTGCAGCTTTTGGCCTCCCAGGTGAGGTTGTTATGTAGGGTGCCAGCTGCAAGGGTAGTTTATGTGACCACAAGACCTCACTAGGAATGACATGAGGTGCCCAAACTCATTGTTCCCAGATCACTGAGCAGCTGTCATGCACTGCTGGCTGGCATTCAAAAGCTCTTTACACCATAGTTTTTCCAGCCTTTGATTAAATCTATTTTATTTCCCAGTGATTAGGCAGGGGACCAAGCCCACAGGGGCCAAGTAAATGGTCTTGGCCCAGTAGATCACTGCAGGATTAGACAAGGCAGCAATATCACCCTTCTTTACAGCATTGGCTTTAGCTGGGGCTTACAGGGTCACGGACCCATCCACCCCATCCATGCACCTTTCTTGGTCCAGCTGGCTCCACTCTATGACATGAGAAGCCAATGGGAAATGCTGCTCTCCAGCATGAAGGGTAGCAGCCCTAAAGCACTCCAGACAGATCTTCCCCAGTAAGTCTTTACAGGTTGATGGGACTAACCAAGCTCAGAAGGCCGCTGTTGTCTGTCACTTAATTCCCATCAACTCCCAAGTGCTGCTGATTATCTTTTCCAGAAACTTGTATCCAGCACTGAACCCCAGGCACAAAACCAGGGTGAATTTAGGAGCATGAATGCTGTGTCCCCTGCCTCTTATCAACCTGCAGCAAATTGATGTGTTGTTTCAACAGAACTTTGTACTTAATCCTCCACATCCTAATGAACAGACAGACTGGAAGCCACATTCTGCCAAGCCTATGAAGCGAACTGCAGTGCCTATTTATCGCCACAGTTTATGCTTCTCTGTCTGTCTGTCCTTGCCCATCCTTTACATGCATTCATTAAACTGCTGCTTCCCTGCCTAGCAATATAACTCATACCTGTATGCATCCAGTGCTCAAAAAACCATAGGGACAAAGCAATCAGAAAGGTCTGGAAAAATCCAAGGGTAAAATACACATTCCTTTAATAATACAGGCTCTGACAAATTAGCAGGCCAACCAACCAACACAGGGACCGAGGCACTGTCCAGTCCAACACGGGAGACTGGCTCACAACTGAAAAAAGCTTCAAAGTTAGTTGTGCCCATGGATCTTTCATTTCATTAGGTTTTTCTATTTCCCAGGAATTCATTGGTGGTTATTCAAAAGCATTTTTTCTAAAAAGAATTGAAATCGGTTTCCCAAACACAGCAACTTTATTGTTCTCTGGGGAAATAGTGGGTTAATAACTGGGGACAGGAGAACAAAAAGTAGCAAACAGAGAAAAATTATAAGTAAAAGCAGTTTAAATCTCTGGTTTGTTTAATGAGCTGTATGCTAGCAGCATGTACACTTACATGCATGCACATATTTGTATCTTTCTGTCTTTAACAGACAGTGACACATTTACACAAACTCATTAACCAAAATGCATTGACCTAACATAATGCATTGATTTTCTTATCCTACTCAATATATTTATGTACGAGTGATCCGCAATTTGGATTTTAAAAAGTCTGTCAAAAATAATGGTTTTTGTAAAATACAGAGATTTTTCAGTTAAAAATATTAATCAGTAAAAACTGAAGACAAATGGCTCTGCTGGACAATACGACATGTTCCCTGAATAGGGCTGGGAGAGAACTATGAAATGCAGGATCTCTGCTGAAAGGGGTGCAAGCAGAAAGTCCAGCTCCCAGAGGGGAAGAAATTCACCTTCTTACTCATCTACCACACTGGGCCAGATTCTCCTTAGTTCTGTTGTAGGCTGCTCACACGAGATCTTTAAGCTGGGATGTGCTTTTCACAGAGGAGAACAGAAAAACAAATAAGACTGAAACTCAGCCCTCTGCAATACCCAGCACCTGGGATCAAGCTCTCTGATGTACATCTTATATTAGACCCAGCTCTCCCACCCCTCTGAGAACAGATATTCGCTATTAGAAACTGTAAAAGGTAACTGCTAATAGACTGCATTTAAGTAATTGGCGCTTTGGAAATACCCAATCTCCCCTTCACTCAACCCTCCCCATCCAGGAGAAACCTACAGGAAGTCTACGAAATGGGAACTGTTACACACAGAAGAGAGCCAAAGCAGCTAGCCAGTCGGGAAGTTTATTTCAGGCACTTCAGACTCCCTTCCAAGGCCCATTCTAGGGGTGGTCAAACTAGGCAAACCTCCCCCAGAATGGACAAAGTTCAGATGGAAAGAAAGACACAAACTCACTAAAATGCTGAGTGCTTCCTGTCAGGTCTGTGGGTTGCATTCATTTCTTTCCTTTCTGTCTGAACCCTCGCATCCTTTTATTTCACCTTCTGCATCCAAGTTCTGGCTTTCTCTTGAAATCAGTGAGATTGCACAAGCTTTGCAAAACACTGAGCCAGATCCTCCATTGATGTGAATTACTTTGACACAGCAGAGTCAAGGCAGGGAATCAGCAGCATTCCTGCAGAGGACCTGGCCCTTAAGATGCCCAAAGTCCCTACCTCCTGCTTTAGGTGGTGGGTCACAGCTGTTTAAGGACCATGACCCAACAATTGAGACAGGAAGCAAAGAGCGGCACATCCTCTCCTCTAGCAGGAACTGCAGCAGGAGGCAAAATGTAACTCTCAGGGTTGCAACTGAGGGGAGCGTGGGGTCTCTGGGCTAGAAGCACTATGGGGTCTTTACCCATCCTGCCTTTTGAGGATGCCCATGAAGCCAGCACCCCCACTCCCAAGCCAGGCAGGGCTCCAGGGGAGGAGGAGGAGGGAAGAAAGTCACCAGACAGAAGCCGGCAGGAGGGCGGCTCTGGTGACACCCGATTTAACCACAGTGCAAAGAGGAGACGGGCTTGTGCCAGGCGGTGCCCGGGGCAGGCCCAGGCGGCAGCAGAGACCCTTTCCCGGCGGCGGGCGCCCAGAGCCAGGGCAGGAAACTCTCCAAGGCGGCTCCTCGCCGGCCAGTCCCGCCTGGGCCAGAGAGGCCCCGATCCTCAGCCAGCCACTAGCGGGAGGGCGGCGGGGGCATCCGGCTGGGGCGCCCCCCTCCCAGGCTGCGCTGCCGACCCGCCCGGGGCCGCCCGACTCCCCCGCCCAGGCCGGCTCCCGCATCGCTCTCCGTGGTGCTGAACCCGGCGGCGGGGCGCCCGGCACTTACCGGCTCCCTGGCTCCGCGGCGCCGGCCGCCTCCTCCCGGCGAGCAGGGGCGCCCCGCTCCCGCTCCCGCCCGGCACCCCAGCCCGCCGCCCCGCCTCAGCCTCCCGGCGCGCAGCGCAGAGCCCGGCGCAGGCTGCGGCGTTGGGCGCCCGCGATGGCTCGGCTGTGGCTGGCTCGGGCTTAAATTTCAGCAGCATGGCTCTCCTCCTCCCCTCCCCTTCCCTTCCCTCCCCCCGGCCCGGCCCGGCCCGGCCCGGCCCGCGGCCCCCTAGCGGGCGCGGAGGAGCCTGCACAGCCCGCCCCGCGCCCGGCCTCGGGCGGAGGGCGGGACTTTCCCTCGCGCCCGCTCCCGCCGCAGCGCAACCCCGGCCGGGCCGGCACGGAGCCCGCCCCGCGGCCCCAGCCGTGAGCGGGATCCCACCCGGCGCCTCGGGGCGGAACGCGGGCGGCAGCCCTCGGGCACGGCCGGGGAGAGGGGCCCGCAGGAGCCCACCTACCGGAGCCGTCGCCGCTCTCCTAGGCACCCGGCCGAGACCGGCTTCTTCCCCTCAGGCGGGAGCCGGGTCAGGAGGCTGGAGCCCGGCCGAGTGGGGGCGGCGGAGTGTGGCCACAGAGAAGGCAAAGGGCCCTCGTCTCCTCCGCCCACGTAGCACGGCGGCCTTGCCAGACGTTTCCACCGCCTCAGGGCAGAAGCAGCGGCTGCGGCCCTGGGGGGCCCACCCGCTAGCGGAGCCGGAACTGGGCAGGGAAGACGCGGACACCCCCAGCCACGTGCATGCCCTCGGGGGCTGGGTCCCAAGCCGCGCGGGCTGCGAGGAGGCGGCAGCCAACAGCTGCACCCAGGCAAGTTAGAGGCAGGCACAGGCGGCACCAGTGGACCACCGAGAACTTTCTGCCAAGCGGCACCCGGCAGAGCAGCCTGCCTTCCTTCCCTCTCCACACACCAGGCACTTCAGCTTCCCTCTGCACGTGCCCCCTGCCCTCTTCCCATTAGCCGATCTCCCGCCAAAAATCAGGGCGCCAACATGACGTTTGCTGCCAGCACGTGGTTCACTCTGCCGCTGTGTTCTAGTCCTCCCTCCACGCTGCCTGGAGTACTTAGCTTGTAATCTCTCCCGGGGAAGGACTGGCTTCTGGTTTCCTTCCACAGCACCTACCACGGTGGGGTCCTCGTGCATGAAGGCACATAACTAATAAAAGAGGAGGCGAGAGAAGGCCCCCTTTCCTTGTAGGTTTTTCAACCCAGCTTGCAAACCTTAGAATTTTGGTTAGATTTCTGTATTTTGCACTGCTTAATCTCTATGAAAGTCTATCACTAACTGCAGTGCTTTTAGAGATCGAACCTGCTATCACATCCTTAAGGGCAGGGATACAGCAGAGTGGCACATGATGTGCCCTAGGTATTGCAGATTCTTCTATCTGCACCCCTACCCTGTCATGCAGTTTACTGCAGGACATGAGGAAATCCATGATACCTGCATCTTCAGGACAGGCTCCTCGTGGGCATTTTTGTTCCAGCTGCCAGAGAGTGCGCTGCTTTTCTTTCTAATATCACTCATCTCTGACATGCAAACCAAGACTTACAGCCACTGACAGATACAAAGACCCTCAGTAAAATCAGCAGGCAGAAGAAAAATTCACCCCTAAATACCTTTTTCCCTTTAAAAAAAAACATGTCAAGAAAATGGGAAATTCATTGGACATGAAGCAACACACAAGAAGGTTGTAAGAGAAACACCTCCAGAGATGGGAACCACCTCATGGCAGAATTTCCTTCCTAGGGAAACTTGCACTGGAGGTCTGTTTTAGCTCCCTCATTCTGATCACTGACTAATGAGCATTGTCGTTTGGAAAATGGAGATCAGCTTCCAAGTATTATAGCATGGATATTGCCAAAGCATGCCTAGTAGAGCTGATCAAATTTGTTTGACATGCAAGGGTAAGTGGCTTTTTTGGCAAAATAGAAGTTTCTATAGAAGTGTGTCAACATCTGTGGGAGGATTAATAGCAAAGCTGATTTTATTTTAACCCCAAAGAATGTCAGCAAAACAAGATTTTTTGTAACAAGAAGAGTGTTCACCAGCCAGGTCCAATAAGATGCAAGACAGCAAACTGATAAAAAAATTCATGTCTTGCTTTCCTTCTACCACTTCAAGTTCCATTTAACTATATTTAGTATTGTAGAATAGTGCTAGGTGAAATTTTTCATTCAGAACTTTTGGCAACAAGAGGTGCCCAAACAGATTCAGCTCCAAACATCGTGAATTTATGGTGATTTTCTACTCCCATCCTCCCAAAAATTTAAACTAAGACATGGAGTTGAAAAGTTCCATTTGGACATTTTCAAAATCAACTGTTTTGATTTTTCAATTTGAAATAACTTTAGTTTTCAATTTTCTAAAAATGCTGAAGTTAAACAATGCTCAAAATCTAAACAAAATGCTTTGGGTCCCCCTCTTGATTATATAAAAATGTTCAGAATTGCCAGTGAACTAAAGAAAATTCATCATTCATCTAGTTGTTCTACCAAGTCCAACTCTAGCACCTGTTGAAACCAATGGGAAGACCATTAACTTAGATAGGTGCTGGATCACACCTTGTGCACCTGAAAAACTGGGAGACTCCATGGCTTCAGACAGTGTAAGTGATTAGCTTCAAATACAGAAATTCCTATTATATTGTTCACCATGGGACGGGGGAAGGGGTGAGGGCAGGTAATCCAAAAATCACCACTGTTAATTTGACTTAAATGGATCAGGCCTTAAAATTAAGTCAATTTAAATTATTCTGATTTCCATCTTGCTCTTCCCTCCCAAGCCACTTCTCTAAGCTAATAAGGAACCATAGAACCAACATTTGCCTTGTAGCCTTAGAAAAATTCTCAGCGGGATAAAGCACATCTAGTCCCTGTAGGTCATGAGAATTTGGACTTTAAACCCTCCTTGATCCCCTTAGTCTAGCAGTCCATTTTTGGTACTGATCAAGAGTGGCTTTAGGCAGATGACAATGATTTTCAGGTGCTACAATAGAAGAGCATTTTAAAATGAAAACTCATTCCAAGGAAGAGAAAAATACCTGAGTAGTCTACCCCAGAGATCAGAGTTCATGTTGGAGTTCCTAAAACTGACTACTGATATCAAGCTGACACATCCCTAATATCAAGAAATTGTCAGAAGGGGCCCTGCACTAAGGTGATTGGGGACTGAGCCAAAGCCCTTTGATAGTAAAGTTTCTATTTATTCAGTGGACTTTGGAGCAGGCCTTTCCCTGAACAGCATTGAGGAACTTGGTTCTTTGTGGAACCTACCTTGAGATGTGAAATTTTTGTATTTAATGGTTGCAAAGAGTGTCCTGATGAAGTTTGAAGGCAGCACATCCAGCAGACAGCACTAGAGTGAGACAGTAATCCAACTGATTGGAGATGTTTTTGACAAGACTGTGGGACTGTTTTGTTTAATCCAAAATTTTCAGCGGGAGAGGGGGAAGTTGATTTTGACAGTCCAGAATGGAGATTCTAATCACCTCCCTGCCAGTCTCAGAGTACCTTGGAGGAGAAGACACCCACCTTGGACATGCAGACCTAGGTTCAAGTCTGCCTGATCCAGAACAGGGCTGTCAAAACCCAGGGAGCAGGATGCCTGAGCCACAGCTCCTACGCTGCTGTTTTTATCCCTGTAGCATGAGCCTGAATCTGTAGACCTGGGCTCAGACTCAATGCCATGAGACCCCACGTCAAATGCAGTACAGACATATTGTGCATTGTCTCCACCTCAAGTGAGTGCACCATCCACCACTCTGCAGTAGTCCAGTTTCTCTTGGAAAACTGCTTCAGAATGGCTTGGTGTCATCCTAGTGGGAGCAAATCTTGTGATGTCTCAAATTTTCATAGGATGGGGAAAAAAAAAACAAAACAAAAAACTTTCCCATGAAGTACTGTGACCTTGGACAGGACACTCGACCTTCCTGTTTCATCTTCTGTTTGCCTGAAAAGCTTAGCCTCTCTCTTTCCATGTATGTATGGGACCCAGATCTCAGCTAAGGCCCCTTAGCACTACTCAAGCACAAATAGCATGACCTGTTTGTCAGAGAAAAGACAAGATTGCCCAACAGCAAGTGAGGCTTTGTGAATAGTCTAAAAGGAGGTTCTTTTACCTTGGGCAATTTAAGAGCAATGCTCAGCTGCAAGCCGTGGACCTTCACACCTCATTGTGACAGAAAATTTCCTGCAGTGCTCCAAGTACATGACCCTGAAGGTTTCATGAACACAGGCCTGTAAACAAATAGCAACGTGGCAGCAGCACATCCCTGTGGCAGAATCATCAGCTGAATGAGGTAGTTCAGGTCCCCCGGGGGCAAGCAGTCTAGCAACTGAGCTAAGAAACAAGTTCCCCCTCACACACACACACACACTCACTCACACACACACACACACACACACAAAAGAGTCTTAGTAATCACAACTTCTCATTCAGTTTGCTGAGAGGCTTCCAGTCACACCAGTCAGATGCTGCCCCATCTTCCCACTTGAGGGAGAAAAGTTAGCGGAAACAGTTGTCCCTGCATCCTAGAAAACATCAGTTTAACTCCACTAGACAGAGCGCAGAGTGCACTCTGGCAGTGAGATGGCAGGTTTACACTGCCCACTATTTTCAGTGGCAGTCAAAAGGAGATACGCAAGTTACTTAAAATAACTTGTATATCTCAGTTCGACTGCCCGTACCCAGCACGTTCACTGCACTGAGTCAAAGGGAGGGTCCTCCCTTCAATGGACTCAGTGTTGCTCCAGTTGCCAGGGTGGTTTTAACAGATCAGCTTCCTGACGGACTGAATGGATCTTCACAGTCCCATCAGTTGATTGGGGAAAGTCAATCTGGCAATGGCAATTTTGCCATCATCAATCAGTAAACACTAGCTCAGAGCAGGGAACTAGGCATCAGGACATCTGGGTTCTGTTCCCAGATCATCTAATATTAGAGATTTTGAGCAAGTGAGCTGATCTGCAAAATGGGGTTAATCTAGCTAAACTCCCCAGACTTGTGAGATTAGTTACAGAGGGAGGATGGTTTTGTGATGAAAGTGTTGATTTTGGGGCCTCAAAAGAAGGCCCAGCATTCTAGTGACTATAAGTAACTGTGTTTTGGTTTCTCATTCAAGAGAGAGGGATTATACATTTCCTCCTTGACACAACTGTGTGTGTCTGAGGGGCATCATGAAATGCTGCTGGTAGGGTGGAGAAGAGATAGGGGAGGCCTCTCTAGAGATTTGTGGAGATGGGATCTGGACACCACGTTCCTCCAACCCCATAGATGAGATGACATGTTGAACTAGAGGCAGTGAAATGAGCAGCTCCATTAGCTAAGCAGAGATGTCACATGACTTCTCAGCTACAGTGGGGCACAGAGGGTTGTGGTAAGAGCCACAGTATGTAAAGCCAGATTAGCACATGTTCTGCCCCCCTCCCAACCCACCCAATAGAGACACAGCAAGCACCTACAATCCCAGCCAGAGAGCTGAGCCTCACAAGCTTTCAATCCAGTTGATAGGTGCCCATCTGTAGAAGACAATGGCTGCATAAATGCGTGCCCTGTGGTCAGTGGCCAAACACATAGTCACAGTTGGGACCTCTTGTCACCAACATCCAGGCTCCCAACTAGAGAATTAAAGTAGTGATCCACTAGCAGCTAGCAGAGGCAACTTTTTGAGCAGAACCATCTTATCTTAGGAGTAAACAATGCAGCATGCAGGACAGGCAGACAAGCCAATTAGTTACAGATCCCATGTCAATGGGGAATTCTAACCCAGGGTCTAGTGTTTTTCCATTGCAATGTCACAGATGGCAGCTCCAGCAGAAAGCTACTGTACAAAGCGGTGCATATCAAGCAGGGATGCCTCTTGCCAGGGGTGATCATTATTTGTGCACTAGAGAATGAGTCAGAGCTCCCAGACTGAATTAACAGAAAATTAAACATATGTCTCCATTCACCAAGGTAAAGAGTTATACGTGGATTCATCCTGATTCCATCTATTTCAATTAGAGCCAAGGACATATCAAGTCTATTCTGCATGAGCACAAATCTAGTTCAGATTTCGCTCACCACCTGTCTTATAATCACAGGCCTGTCTGGGGGCCGTGGGTAAATAATCCACTTATAGTTCTTCTTCCAGTGGTTTCCAGACTGCCCTAGTCTTAGACCAAGGACTTTTTGGCTCCCTGCACTTTGAAGCTGTCTGTGCTACTGGTAGCCTAAAGCTCAGCATGTTCCCCCACAACTGGCAGTGGGGTTAGAGGGACAGCCAGGCCTCTTTCATGTCCTGGCAGCTTGAGGTCCCAGAGATGTTTGTGCTGTTATGAAAATCCAGACCACCTTGAACTTCATCTGTCTCCTGCACTAGACAATTTTGCCTGTCCCACATGGACTGGGATTAGGAAGATGGTTTTCCTAGCACAGCAGCTGTTAATGGCCAAGACTTTAAAACGTGACTTAGCCCTGGACAGCACCTAGCTGTCGCCAGTGCAAGTTAAGCTTGCCCCACCACTTTGTTACACTTTATGGCTATACAGTAACAACAGCTCCCTCTACTGGCGTGAAGGATTCACACACCTAGAGATACTTCAAATATACTGAAAACTGGGCAGGAAATTATTGTCTTGTCTGTCTTTGAAGCATGTCCTGCTAGAGAAGCAATGTAGTTTTGGGCTCTGAGCACAAGGCTGGGAACCAGCCTCCCAAATACCTATCCCAGTCCTAACAGTAAATCATTGCTGACTGTGGTCCTTCAACTGTTCAGTGCCACAGTTTCACCATTGCAATATGGAGGCTATAACAGCCTTGTGAAGGAAGTCCTAAATAGTTCCTGTCTGTGCAGTGTTAAGCTATCTGGCTATCACTGGATGGGCTCCTGTGTCACTTGGCAAATCAAAAGTCTGGCTTCACACCACCTTATACTGCTCAGCCTTCTTCATGCCAGCAGTGAGTAAGCAAGTAGATGGATATCCACAGCCCATTGTGCTGGTGGCTGATTCAATGCCACATGAGGTAATTATAAAAATAATTAGTAGAATTCCAGAGTGTATTAACACAAGTGTCACATGTCAGATGCAGGAAGTACTAATTCCGCTCCACTCAGCACTGGTGAGGCCCCAGCTGGAACCTGGTGTCCAGTTCTGGGCAGCGCACTTTAGAAAAGATGTGGACAAATTTGGAGACAGTCTAAGGAAAGCCACAAAAGGTGTAAGAAACCTGATGTATGAGGAAAGATTATAAAAACTGGGTTGGTTTGGTCTTGAGAAAAGAAAAGATTGAAGACTTTACCCTCTCAAATGGTTAAGTCTTCACATATGATAAGATTGTTAGGACTGATCAATTAACTCTGACCAACTCAAGGTAGGACAAGGAGGAAGGAGTTTAATCTGCCTCAGGGCATATGTAGATTAGACATTAGAAAAACATTAACTAGGATAGTTAATTTTGGATTAAGTTTCCAAGGCAAGTTGTTGAATTCTGGTCACTGGAGGTCTAAGGACATTAGAGAAAGTTAATCAAGGAGCATCTCAATTTACTTAACCCAGTCTCAGTACTGGCGGCTGAACTAGATGACCTTTGACGTCCCTTCCAGCCCACCAGCTCTACAATTGTGTCATCATACAGTCTGAGCTGGGGAATAGAGGGAGTGTCTAGTGGTAGCTTAGTGGGGACTCAGCTGAGAGCTCTGCACTGCCATGGTCACCCTTACAGTGTAATTGTCGACTGTTTAATGCAAAGTATGTCTCGCAAGATATTTTTGGAATGCTCATGATGTACTGATTGTTACAGTAATAAGTACTGCAATATCATGTGTGATTCTGCAGCTCCACTATGTAATATTCTCAAAGATGTGTCCTCATGGCTTAAAACAGATCCAGGCCAAAAGTTAAAAATCACCACAACACTCTCCAGGAGAAAAGGGGCAGTTCATGCCTCATTCAGGTGTATATAGAACAAACAGCTCAGCATTCCAGGAGCAAATGACTGCCCAGACATCAGGAAAGGAACCATGATACAGTAATGTTCACTGATTAGGGACATGGATTAACCATACAAGGACATTGTCACCTTATCCTGAAGGGGCAGGCAAAGCCTCGGGGGGGGGGGGGGAGAAACTTTTTAAAAAGTGGAGACATTTGCCATCTTCTCTCTCTTCCACCTCCATCTAGGACCACCACCAAGCAACTAAAGAACTGACTAAAAGGAGACAGGCAGGATGAAAGGAACCAAGCAGCTTGTGGTGAGAATCACCTGAATTTGTAAAGTTGCTGAAAGTATTAATTTAGAATGTGCTTTGTTTACCCTGACCAAATCTGACTTGTTACTTTTTGATTGATAATCACTTAAAATCCTGCTGTAGTTAGTTTGTTTTACTTAAAGCAGTGCATTTGGTTTGATGTTGAAGACTTCACCAGGTGTAACAAGGCTGGTGCATAATCCATTTCTTGGTTAATTTGAGGAACTATTATGAGCTTGTGTAACCCATATATATGCCTAGAAAGGAGCTGTCTCTTTTAGGTGTCTCTTGAGGCTTGGTTATGTTGCTGGGGAGATTTGACTGCTCAGGTCCAGATGCTTCTAGAAATTAAGTGGGTGGTTGCATTGAGCATGCTCCACAGGATTTTCTATTGCTGGTGTGGTCAGATGCCATGAAAGCAGCAGTCTGGAAGGGGGACAGTGGGAGCTGCAGTGAGAGGACTCTACAGTCCTGCTTTGGCAGAGGGTTGGACTAGATAACCTTATGAGGTCCTTTCTAACCCTATGATTCTGTGAGGTCAGTGTTTCATTGGGAGAAGCTGAGCCAGGGGTGGACAATAAAATGTTTTCTCTCTGCTGTGGAGCATTCTGCAGCAGAGTTTTCTCTTACCTGAGTGATTGATTGCTGGTTAACCAATAAACTGACTGGATGGTGCTGGTTCCAGAAGAGAAAGAGAAGCCTGAACAGATTTCTATTTAGATCCCTGCAGACAAAGAAGAGGATTTCTGCTTCTTGAAACTCAAGGACTTGGACTGTAAATGAAATATGGAGATGTCACCTAAACTTTGGGGTACTGGGGTTTCTTTCCCACAATGTTTCTGTGGGGACTGTTCTATTTAAATTTATTTTGTTTTCTTAGGATATGATTTATTAAGTTAGTAGTTAATAAAGTTCATTGTTATGTTTATTTTAAGTAGTATTTTAATGTGGGATGGTAACTCTGAGCAATGCTTGCTGTGAGTTCTTTAAAGACTAGTTCTTGACTCTCCAGCTGCTTCACTGTAGGAGTTGGGGATTAATTTTTTTTTTTGAGGCACTGGAGAAAGTCAATTAAATTAATTCTACCCTACTCGACACTTACACTTGCACTGTCCAGTGGGCAGCACTGAATATTGTAAGATGGAAGTTAGTAAGGTTGCATCTGGGAGTGGGAGTATTGGCTGAAGTTATTCTGTTGTACAATCCAAAGACTGCTGGCTAGAAGGACTCACTCATTTAGTTGGGAGCGATGTGCTTGCTGGAGCTGTGTACAAACAGCTGAGGAATGGGAGTTTGCAGAACAAGATGTGCTATAGGAGTGGGGGAAATGAGGGGACACGGCGATTCGCCAGTCCATATTACAGCAGGAGAATGTCACGCTGGCATGACCACCTTTGCCTTTGATGATTCAGCTTCGAGCTGTTGCAAAACAAGTTACAAAAAACTCATCCCAGAACAAAGTACCAGCCCCCAGGTCTAAGCAGTCTATAGGAGTTGGACATTTACTTGCTGTTTGGCATTCAGGATGCAGTCCCAACCAATGAGGGGTTGTCTAACCACTTGCCCTATAGGCCTTCAGGGCTCTCAGTGCTCTGTTGCTATAGGTCACAGTCAGCCTATAAGCACACCCCAAAGTATCAGAGAGAGACTGCTGGGGGTCAGAGCTGCCAAACCAGGACTGTGTCTACAGCCCACTGTGGCTTTGTTACAGCAAGCAAGGTGACCCCAACACATACCCAATCCTAATTCTCATAAAATCATGGGTACTGCAACATCCACTCCCCTCCTGGACCGTTCAAAGAAATAAAAGATTTTCTTCTCTAAAGTCACAATAGTAATCAGCTGTGTTATGCTTAACTTTGACACACACCCCCTTCAATTTAAAACATCATAGAATTGGTTTGCAATTAGACAAAAGAGATTTGACCTCTTCCACCTTGTCTTTCTAATATTCTGAGACCAATATGGCTACCACGATTGAATGTAGGACAAGGATCAGCAACCTTTGCTGACACCCAGGCCAGCCCTGTCCACCTCACCCTCAGTGGGTGCTGGGGGCAGGGCCAAAAAAGGGCAGGGCCAGGCCTCTGGTTTGCGGCTGGGGCCAGCACCCACTCCCAGCAGTGGCAGGTGGTCTCTGGGGTTCAGCTGCTCAGTACCTCCCCCAGCACCATCCCTGAGGGGGGTGAGGGGGCGATCGCCTTGGGCCACACAGTCCTGAGGTCCCCACTGCCCTCCTCATACCAGGGACAGGGTGAGCCAGCCAAACGCGGCAGCTGGCTCAGTGCTCCCAGTCTCCACTCCCCGTCCCCCCCTGCTCCTTTCAGCTGTGCCAGAGAAGCCAGGAGGGGGTGGGAGGCAGCATGGGGCCCATATTGCTACCCCCTGCCCCAGCCATGCTGCCTTCCATTCCCTCCCCACTGCTCCAGCACAGAGCTGAAAGCAGCATGCATGGCCTGGGGGGCACTGGGAGAGCTGAGCCAGGGGCTGCTTTTGGCCAGCTTGCCTGGTCCCTGGCATTGGACAGCTGGTGCAGGGACAAAGGGGCCTGCCCCTCCCCTGGGCCAGCCAGCCCCACTCCCCATTGCCAGGGGGGCTAAGTGGGGGCCCTGCACCCCCTAGGGACAGCCCTGCCCCCCAGCAGTGGTGGGCAGCCTCCAGGGGTTAGGGTGGGCACCCACCCCTGGCAGCGGTGGCTCCAGGCTGGCCAACCCACCCTGCTCCCCTCTAGCCCTGCCCAGCAGGGCATGGGGCCAGCAGAGGCCAGGAGCTGCACGCTGCAGCTTCATAGTCCTTGCTGGCCACACTCCCCCAAGGGGAAGCAGGGCCAGTAGGGGGGCCTGAGTGGTGCTGCATGCCACTCAGGCTCAGCCCCTGTGCACTTTTGGCACAGGTGCTGGGGGTTATCAGCCCGTGCTGTAGGACATAGGTTAAGCAATGCCAAATAAAAGGAATGCTGTTAGAAAGGGTTACAAGCAAAGAAAAGCAAAAACCTCTCCAAAAGTCTACAACTCAATATAGCACAACACAAGTCTGTTCAAGGTGGTTTCTCATCTATATTCAGTCTCAAGAGACTTCAGGACCCTCTTGGCTGATAGGCCCATTTTCTCAGCTTTCTAGAGCTCTCTGTTCCCCTTCATCTGTCTATTCCTGAATGACAAAGATGACTTCTCTGTCCCCAATTTTCTGAAGTTCAGTGGCCTTGCACCAAGAGATGGGATACCCTTGTGCTGGTTTGCCCCTTCCTGGAGGGCTTCCCATTGTTTTGATTTACTGTACTTAATTTACAGAGAGACAAATATCCACCTTTTCTCCTGCCTGAGAGGGAACCTATTTCTTCCTGTTCACACAGTTTAAAGCATACAACCATTAAGTATCCATATATCCTCTTATAGCATTAACACATCCATTTCACATTGATACTTCTCATCAGCATCTTTTTAGCTTTTGAAAGAGAACTCACTTGATGTACTTTGTATACAATGTTACTGCATTATAAGTCAGTTGATTATTCCTTGTGACTCGAGGTTTAGCACCTTCACCCCACTCCCAAATCTTTACTGGCCAGTAACCATTTGCAGTACATTCTTTAAAAAGTAAAGCCAAACCAAGCTTCTCTCCTCTGCTTGGGCACAGACGACAGGTTGTCTCCTCCCCAGTTGTTTGCTGCTATGGCTTGGTTACCAAAGTTCCTCTGTCTAGGGCAGACCTGTCTACCAAATCCTCTCAATAGCCCTGATCTAAACATAATTTAGCAGTAATTCCAGAATATCACCATAAATGAAGTTTGCTTACCTGAGAGGTAACCAACATTCTCCAAGATGTGTGTCCCTGTAGGCATGCTCCACTCTAGGTGTTTGTAGCATCAGTGAGCCAGTCGGTAGATTTTTCCCGGCAGTCCCTGCTCTGCTCGCACTCACATGAGCTGCCTAGAATGCTCTTGTCAGTTTCAAGCAGCACAAGGGCAACTGAGCTCCCTCAGTCCCTTCTCAACCCTGGACCCCACATACAGAACTCCGAAGTTGAGGGGAGCAGAAAGGGATGTGGAGCACCCCTACAGGGACACACATCTCGGAGAAAGTTGATGTAGAACTCAATATGCTCTGCATAAACTTACTGATTATTCCTATTCTTGCATGATGTGAGTTGTTAGTTCAAAGATACCTCAAGACATATTTTATAAAAAAGTTATTACTAGACTGTAGGATGTGGATACACGAGTGCTTAAGGTCACACATCCCTTACACTTCTTGGCACAAGATTCCCTTTTTGACAAGGAGAGGGGAACAAAGTCTTGTACTTTGGAGTTCCAACATTGAGGGAGCAGGGTGGGAATATTGTCTTGGGAGGCTAAATACTCAAATCCTCAGAGAAAGAAGCACAAACGGTCTGAGCAGCAGCTTTGGAATCCTCCGAGCATTTCTGGGGGGCAGCACAAAGCAGAAATTTCACACTTGGGCAAGGAAAACTAGGGAAAATAGAATCTCTGTGAAGGGTTTTTACCTTTTCACGACAGACCACTTTGCTAGACCCAATGCTTCAGTGTTTTACCCTAAACACTAAAGGTACCAAGAGCAGATGGCTGGGGGATTCATTTAAAAGGACACAGATTAAGTCAGTCACCTCCTTCCGGAGGGCTTGTCATTTCCTTCACTGGTCAGTTTAGTGATGAGCTAACAGCTCTGACAGCAAGTCCTCTAGTTGGTGTCAGAACAGTCAGCAAGAATGTATACTTCTCTTACATCATGCCAACAAAAGAACTTGCTCTTGCTCAGATGGGAATGCCGCATGGTCGTGGCAGAGTTTGCTCAACCAAGAGGCCCTAGCTACCCATTTGACATTATGTTAAGGGCACAGCTTGTCAAGGGTTGGGGAAGGGTTTCAGCTCTCCCTGAGGTAAACAGCTTCTTTGTCCTCCCTGAGTGTCACCTCATGTTCTTGGTAGATGTGGTGTGCACATCCCTTTAATGAATCATATTGCTTTACCTGGGGCTCGGTCATTTGGCTGCCCTCTGATGGGTGGGAATCTTTCTTAGTCCTCCCCAGACAATGGTTTTACCCAGCACAGACAGAGGTGATCTGCACCAGCTCTCCTAGTGATACTATACGGGGGTCCCTCAGTCCCAGGAGCTGTCCATACACATACTCAGCACTGCCCTGATTCTTTTCCAGCCCAGATTCCAGGTGTCCCTTCTGGAATTGTACATAATCCCGTCCCTGGGCTGGGAGCATCTCTTCTCTAGAGTTCCTGCCTCTCCTGGCTGACTCAAGCTCAGGCTGCCTCTTATAATCCCCTGGAGTGGCCTGGCTCATGCTCACGCTCACATGCTCAGTCACTTGCTCTCTGGTCTCTCAGTTCCACAAGAAGGGAGCCAGGCAGGTGCAGTGGAGGCTGAGCCTAACTCCTTTAAAGGGCCCAATTCACCTCCTGACAGGTCAGCCACCGTTAGCCCCGGGGGGGGGGGTGTTTACAGTGGCTTTGTGATGGGGAAGCCTGTCCCCCAGGAACTGGGCTGAAACCACAAACTCATTTTTCTCAGGTCACCCGAGTGAAAGGCTGTGTCAACCCTGTAGTGATCCCCTGAGCCACATACTCCCTGCCTGAATGAAGTATGCCAGCAGTGGAGAGATGAAGAGGGGAAGGGTGCACAGCAGTGAAGGCTTACTCACTTGAGAAAGGTTTGATATATGAACAGGAGACAGAAGAAAGACAGAGCTTATTAAAATCTGCAGAGTACGTCGGCAGAACACTGTCAACCCCTTTCAGTGTCACACGTGAGGAGCTGCAGACTGCAGGAACACCAGGGAGAGTTGATAATCACCAGAGTTGCTGCCTGTGGAATTGTACATGCTCAGGGGGTTGGAGATTTGCAGATAATAAGAGAGAGCGTATTATAAACCAGGCATGATATTAAGAGGGTTTGACTATAATTGTGAAAGCAATAAACTCAAATCTCAAATTCTTCTAATACCCTACAATCAACGACCAAATTATCTGCTATCATATGACAGCACTGACAGGTGTGCAGAGGGGGAGAGAAGAGAGGGAGAATCAATGATTAGGCAACACACAGAAGCCAGCCAAGGGAACTGGGAAATAAATGTTGGCTTCATGGCAACTGCCCAGAGGGCAAAGGAAAGATTCAAACAGAACCTACCTAACCCATAGATTTAAATTTCCACAAAGCAGGGCGGTCATCACTGATTCTGTTCATGAACAGCTTGTGCAGTCCTTTCTCCACTTTCAAGAGGCAGGGTGGAAAAGCCTCAAGATGGTCAGGGCCCATATGTAAAGAAACCTGAACCAGGATGCCTGGCATCATGTCAAGTACTCCAAGGGCTATGTACATGGGGTGGCTTGGATCAGGTATTCTGATTTAAATCCATCCTAGTTGAGACAGGCCTAGACAGGGCTGTTTTGGCCCATCTGTGGCACTTCCCAAAGCTTGTGTGTACATATGAAATGTGAGCTTCTAGATAGGGTTCATCGAGCGCTACTCACATTAGATGAACCCATACCTAGAGCCCTATGCGGATACAAATGAGTGGATCCATATCCGATCTGCATCTGCAAGAAATGGTCCGTGGATATCCGTGCTGTATCCGCGGATGCAGATATAAGGCGGATATCTGTGGATATCCGCGGATTTGCAGGGCTCTACCCATACCTCAACTGTTCCTCTCTGCTTTCCGGAGGGTAGGCTCCTAGATTAAAGTCCTGCTTTGGGATAGCTGTACAACTAGGGCATGCTCTCTCCCCTGCTACATGGTACTGCTGACTACAACATTGCCTCATAACCAGAGATGGCTGAAACTCAAAGAGTTCAGAGTTTGGGGTTCAATGATACCAGTGTCTACAGCTTCTGGAGAACTAAGCTGGAGATCTGGTGCGAATGAACCATGAGACAAAACTGGTGTACTAGCCTGGGGAAGTCACAGAATCAGGTACTGGAGGGGACCACAGGAGGTCATTGAATCCAGTTCCCTACACTCATGGCAGGACAAAGTACCCTCTTACACAATTCCTGACAGGTGCTTATCTGACCCACTCAACTTCCAGTGATGGAGCTTGCACAACCTGCCTAGGCAACTTATTCCAGTAGTCAGTCAACCTGAGAGTTAGGAATTTTTTTCTAATGTCCAACCTAAATCTCCCTTGCTATAATATAAGCCCATTGCTTCTTGTCCTATCATTGGCATTAAGGAGAACAATTTTTCTCCTTGTGACAACCTCTTAGATATTTGAAAATTGTTATCATGTCCCCTCTCAGTCTCCTCTTTTCCAGACTAAACAAACTCAACTCCTTCAATCTTCCCCTCATAAGTCAACTGTTCCAGACCTCTAATCATTCATGTTGCTCTTGTCTGGACTTACTCCAATTTGCCCATGTCTTTCCTGAAATGAAGCATCTAGAACTTCACACAGTACTCTAATTGAGGCCTAATCAGGACTGACTAAAGTGGAAGAATTACTCTTCATGTCTTTCTTACAATACTCCTTTTAATACATCCCAGAATGGCATTTGGTTTTTTTTGCAACAGTGTTACACTGGTGACTGATATTTAGCTTGTGGTCCACTATGACACCCAGATCCCTTTCTGAAGTACTCTTTCCTAGGCAGTCATTGCTTATTTTGTATATGTGCAATAGAGTGTTTTTTTCCTAAGAGGAGTACTTTGCACTTCCCTTTGTTGAATTTCATTCTGTTTGCCTCAGATCATTTCACCAATTTGTTTAAACCATTTTGAATTTTGATCCTGTCTTCCAAAGCACTTGCAAACCATTCCCTGCTTGGTATCAGCAAGCATTATAAGTGTACTCTGTGCCATCATCTAAATCATTGGTGAAAATATTGAACTGAACCAGATCTAGAAGTGATCCTTATTGTACCCTGCTTGTTATGGCCTTCCAGCCAGGGCTGCCGCTAGGGTTTCTGATGCCCCCCTACAGCCTATAAATGGGTGTCCTCCTCCCCCTCCGGGCAGGGCTGTCCCTAGGGTGGTGCGGGTCCCCAGGCAAATGAGCCCTCCATGGCACCCCCATGCCCCTGTATTGGGGGGCAGGGCTGGCCAGCCCAGGGGAGAGGCAGACCCCTACCCTGCCCCCCGCCATGCCAGGGAGTGGGGAGCAGCCGAAAGGGCAGACCAGTGCAGCACTGCCGATCTGCCCCCCCTCCCCGCCACGTGCGTGCTCTGGGCTCCAGTGCTGGAGCAGCAGGGAGGGAGCGGGAGGCAGTGTGGCCAGGGCAGGGCAGGGGCAGGAGTGATATTGGCTCTGCACTGCCTCCCACCTCCTCCCTGCTGCTACAGCACTGAGCCCAGAGCAGCGTGTGTGGTGGGTGGATCAGCAGTGCTGCACCTGCCACCCTTTTAGCTGCTCCCTGGTCCCCGGCATGGGGGTGGGGGGCAGCGGTGTGGTCGTGCCAGGCCTCCCAAGGCGCAGGGCCCTGGGCAGCCACCTGGGTCGCCCTACCCTAGGGTTGGTCCTGCCCCCCAGCACTGGTGGATGGGGACAGCTGGCCCAGGGGAGGGGCTGCCCCTTGCGCCAGCTGGCCCATGCTGGCAGGGACCAGGCAAGCCAGCCAAAAGGGTACCTGGTTCAGCACTGCCGGTCTGCCCCCCCCATCAGCGTTGCTCTTGGCTCTGTGCAGGAGCAGCAGGTAGGGGGCTGGAGGCATTGCAGCCAGGCAGGGAGAAGCGATACTGGCTCCACACTGCTTCCCGCCACCTCCACACTGGTCCAGCACAGAGCCAAGAGCAGTGCCAGTGGCAGGGGGAAGCGACAGACCGGCAGCGCTGAACGGGGTGCCCTTTTGGCTGGCTCTCTCAGTGCCCACTGGCATGGGATGGCTGGGCCAGGGACACTTCCCCTGCACCTCAGGGCATTTGGGCACCCCTAAAACGGTGGTGTCCCCCTGCAGTGCTTACCACGCTTACCACCTTGTGCTGGCCCTGCTTCCAGCATAACTGTGAACCGTTGATGGATTACTCTAGGAGCCGTTATCCAACCAGTTTTTCACCCATCTTATAGTAGCTCCATCTGGCCTGTACTTCCTTAGTTTGTTAATGAGAAGGTGATGTGGGACCATATCAAAGGCCTTATTAAAGTCTACATACACCACAGCTACCACTTCCCCTCTATCCACAAGGCTTGTATCCCCATCATAGAAAGCTATCAGTTTGGTTTGACATGATTTGTTCTTGACAAATCCATGCAGATTATCACTTAACACTTTATTCTTGTCTACATGCTTGCTAATGGATTCCTTAATTATTTGCTCTATTGTTTTTCCAGGTACAGAGGTTAAACTGTCTGGTCTATAATTCCCTGGGTTCCCATTTCCCTTTTTATAGATGGGCACTGTATTTGCTCTTTTCCAGTCCTCTGGTACCTTTCCAGTCTTCCATGATTTTTCAACGATAACAGCTAATTGCTCAGAAATCTCCAGAGTCAGCTCCTTAAATATTCTAGGTTGCATATCATCAGGCCCTGGTGACTTGGAGGTCTCACAATAGTGATCCAAGAGAGTAGCATCATTATATACCAACCATTCCATAGAAAAAGAGATGATTGAACAAAGACGAAGCCTCCAGTTCAGTGATTTCTGGGAGCACAAGTCAGAGTTAGGGCATCTTCTGAAGTGAAGGTCATCAGTAGCCCCTAACTGAGTTCATTGCTCCACCCTTTTAACCAGGGAAGCAGCCTTCCCACTTCTCACTCTCTGATGTCAGTGGCCAGACCTACCAAGCTAATCTTTGCTGGGAGGGGAGGTGACAAAAAACATAAGGACAACTAACCCAAAGTGAAGGACTCAAATAGAAATTATTAGAGCAGGAAATTCTAAGCGAAGTGGGAGTAATTTCTTAAAAGGCTTTTTGCAATAAGAGTTTCATAATTTCTCCATGAGGTGCCAGAAGAGGAGGCACTAACAGTTGGACAAGGGGTCCGGGATAATTTGTGAAAGGTCAGAATAATGTGGTCACATCCCATGATGCAAGACAGTCCAGAAATAGAGCAGGAATGGATATGAAGTGGATTAAAGCTGTAATTCTAGTGGGACCGATCCATGTTTTAGTCATTGACCTCAAGCCTCAGACTGACATGGATTTTAACTCAGCTACAAGACCACTTCACTCCCACATGCTATGCAACTTTCAGCAGCAGTACAGGAGGAGATGGGAACAACTATAGTACCTGGGAATCCTACTTTGTATGGATGCACAAAGGGTATGCCTAGGGAGCCAAGTTTTGCACACTGTTAAGACCCAGTCTGGAAAGACATGTTGTCTAACACACTGAATTGAGTACTAACAACATTCACTCTCACTTGTAAGCTATGACTACATTGTCTTGATATGGAGTTGTTAGTTATCATCCACTCTCCATTGCACTGGACAGTGTGATGTGCCTGTGTGGATGCTGTGAATGCTTCCTGTCATTATGGTCAAATAGAGACCTTGTTGAAAAATCCAGGGAAAAATTTTTTGACAACATGAATTTTTCAAATGGAATATACAATATGCATATTAATACTGTTGTATGGCATTATTTTACAGGCCAAATAGCTGGAGTTGCACCAGATAGATGCAACTGATGTGGAAGTGCTCAATGTGTATGTTACATACTACTCCAGGAGGTTACATGTTTCCAATAATACACAATATTGTATCTACAATATCCAATATGAGAACTTCTATACTCAGGGAAGCATGTGATAATATGCATAGAATTTTCACTGGTTGCATTTTAAGTCACTAAATAGCATTGCTGCTTGACAACACATCCATTGCAGGTGGAGAATATGGTGCGGGTTTTCTGTTTTGTTTTTGGGGGAGGGGGGGCATGCTTGCATTCATTTGCAGGTGTTTTGAGCTTGCAGAGATACAAGACACATACCATAGCCTACACTGCTGAATTCTACTCCCAAGGTGGGCGGTGCAGGACTTGCATTGGCTACAACGAAGTGCTATAACATACAAAGCTCTCCTTCCCCACCACGGCAAACCTGCTAACACATCAGTCTGGTATGTTATATTGCAGTAAAGACTAGGTGCGCTAGTCACAGGCCAGGATCCCATTGTGCTAGGCACTGTAAAACACAGAACAAAGATTTTTCACACAGGAACTATTGTACAGTCCAAGAGTTAGGAGACAATAGGAGAATGCAGACAGATGGAAGAGCACAAGGAAACCATATTGGTCAGCATGGTAAGTGGTAATCTCAGCACACAGTTGTCTTCATGCCAAAATAAGAACTACCCCGAAGGGCCAAGTGAACACAGTTTTGCTACCACTCTGGCCTTGTTTATATTTTTCTTAGTCTCCATTAAATGAGCCCAAAGAATTCTATTAGTAAAAAATTACTTTTTGGGTAACTCATTCTTCGAAATGACAAAGAACAACACATAAGAATTTTTAAGTTAAGGGATCATTCACTTACAACCCTACATTAGTTCATAGATTCATAGACCGAAGACAGAACAGACTGTTATTTGGTCTGACCTGCCACATGGCAAAGGCCATAGCTCTACTCATATTCAAGTCAAACCAAGATTTTCTGAATCTTTGTGAACTAGTCTCTTGTCTGAAAGAGACTTTCCTTGGCTGTCCTAGAGTCAGCTGTATAGGGCTTCCAAGAGCTCATTGTTCACTTTAACTAAAGGCGCAATTCATGGCCACTCATTAACACTACAAAACAAACAAGGCAGATTTAAAGCCTTGATGCACGAGGAAAGTCACACACTCACTAGAGTAATGGGCCAGTGTGTGAATTGTCAGGATAAAACACTACATTATTAATCAATATACACAGGGCTTTTCACTAGCTTTGCTGATGAAGCTTTGCAGAATTACCAACGATAACGTCCAGTGTGCTGTGAAGCAAACTGATCCAAAATCCTGTTGCAAAGAAGCCCTCATTCCTAGAGCAAACTGGAATTTGCATGGCAGTCTCAAGAAAATCCATACTCAGCGGTTTGTATCCAAGACAACCGGGTAATACATACAGTAAGACACCATCTTTGTGCCATTTATGTTCATATCACATTAAACCCCACTTTTCAGAGTACCGCAGGATTTTACTACTGATGGTGCAGAAAGAGGCTGCCAGGAGTAGAAGCTGGAGTTTTGACAGCGGATGACTGGGGCACAGGGCACTCTGAGAAGGTCTGGAGGGAGTAGGGGGTGTTTTGGATACAGGAGGCTGATCTTCAGCCAGTGCAAACTGTCATAACTCCATTTACATTAATGAGGTTTTTGGTATTGAGGAGTGTATACATCTCCTCTTTCCCTCCTCATTGTAGGCAATGACTTGAATTGTGTTTGGTTAGGACTTGGACTCCTCATTCCTTCTCTTAGCAAGCCATAATGGGCACTGTCCTCCCCATGTTATCTACTGCTGGATCCAAATATGAGGAATAAGCACATTAGCCAGTGGATTCTGCTCCAGAGATCAGCAGGGAAAGAGCTACTACCACTGTTGATTTTGAAGACTCCCCAAATGTGAGACAGTTTGGATTGAACGCAAAGATGCTCATTGTTTCCTGTCTAGTATGACAGTCCATCTGTAAGTAACATTGTCAGGCAGGTGGACAACTAACTATTAATATTTGTGCTGGCCGCAAAAGGTCACACTCTCAGCCTTTGGGCTGTTGGGGGTGGGGGGAGACCAGTGGGATTCTCAAAGCACTTCCAAAACACCCCTCACTGGATCAGTGTGACACTGGGGCTGTTATACTGATGAACTGAGGCAAAGCACTCCAACAATCTGCCTACATCCATGAAGCAAACCATTATCAGAATTAGGAGTAAAAACAAAAAAAGTCTCATAGCCCTGACCCAGTCTCCTGCTCTAACCACTAGACCCATTTCCTGAGCTAATCTATACAAGTTATATCTCAGATACTTTAGTGATGAGAGCAAGCCACTTTCTAATACAATTGCTAGTAACTTGTCCACAAAACAGAGCCCTCTAATTATATGGCACTAGAGCTACAGCACACATGAATGAGCGTGGCACCACAGATTTCAAAAGAACACCAGCTGAGAAGCTCACTCAGTGTGTGCTTCAGTAGGATCTGTAACATACTCCAGACTTGTTTTTTTAAAGCTGCCTAAAAGAGCTCAGTGTCCCATTTTCATTCAGTTTAAAGGGAATCCCCAAATTCTCTAGGCAGTTTTGGAAACATCCACCTTAGTGTTTAAAGGCATTGAATGCTGTACTGACAGGTGTGCTGGTCTCTTCTTCACTCAGACCATATCTTCTTTTGCCCATTTCCTATATCCACACAGTGCTGCCACTGACATCCATCACTTGCAGTGTAATTCGCCCACCTATGTGGAAGCTGCCATCACTTTTCTTGCACGTTTCTGCAACAGAGCCATTTGCCAAAGGTCTCATACCCCAACAGGAAACCATACTAATGTGTTATTTCACTGCAACCCTTTCTGTAATGCAGTATTGTAAATTTCAGTGGCCCAGCCTAACTCCAGTTGGGACTCACCACTGTCACAATCAGCAATGACACACTCAGCTCCCTTCTTCAAATACCTCCTCTGAACTGCCAGTCTGGCCCCTGTAGTGGCCTTGTGACTCAACCCCCTGGACATCACACATTTGGTCCCACCCCCTCCAGAGTAGCAGAAGGTTCAATAAAACAAATAGCCAATCATTCCATCTGGTCTGCCATCCTTGACCATGGCCTGAGTGACACACAACATTCCTCAGGGCTTCCAGTAGTACATATCCCTTCCCAGGGACTCCACACCACATTACTAGTGGCTGGCAGGGGAAACAAGGCCCACCACCACTGGATACCAGTCCAGGAACCCCAGGACAGGCACTCTAGGTTCACTCCACCTCCCTGGACTTCTTTCTATCAAACCTTCTTCCTACCAGACCTGGTCAGATTCCTCTGTCTGCTAAAGGTCCCCTGTTCCCTAGATGTTTTTCATTCCCTGTTATCAGGAAAGTGAGTTTAGCATTCTTCTCTGTAAAACCCCTCCCCAAACTGCAGGACAAAAACCCCTTCTATTTGGCTCAGAATCACACACCTCAGGCCCAGGCTTCCTCATTGCTCAGGACCCTCTGCTTCTAACTCCAAACCACAGCCTTTAGCCCAAGGAAAAAAACTCCAAACCATCTCCCACCTACATCTCTTCCTTTGCTGTTGCCCACTGACCAAAGCTCAGCTTCTCCCCAGCTGGATGCAATCACCAATTAGGTTATATACCCCTTCAGGTACCACATGCTGGCCTGCTTGTGCTCAGGCTCCTGTTAAACCCTGGTCAACCAGTTGTGAGCTTTATACTCCCCATCACTTTATGTTTTGCTTCCCTAACATTCTCACTGCATAGGCATCTGGCTATTCAAATATTCCACTCATGCAATGTGCTGTTAGACAGTTGATGCACACTACCCCAGAGACAGCTGCCTTTCGGGGGTGGGGGGGTAGGAGTGAGCATGGAGTGACTCCTGAATTCATTGTGGAAGGTCAGTAAAGCACTTTGGGATGTGGCGCTCACCACATATAGGTTACCATTATTTATATTATAGTTCGCCTGAAAGGCCCCAGCTGAGACTGGAGCCTCCTTATACCAGGTGCTGGGCATACTCATAGTAAGGGTAGCCCCTGCCCTAAGAGCTTACAGTCCAAATACAGGAGAAAGAAGAAGCACCATCGTCCTCATTTAACAAACAGGAAACTGAGATCAAGAGTGACTATGGGCTAGATTTACCAAAGGACTGACATGCCTAACTGCCATTTTGGTTACCAAAATCCCAGATTGAGGCCCCACTGAGATTCGCAGTCCCCACCCCCTGCACTAAGCTCCCCCCTCCCAATCTTGTAGGTACCTAAAAATCACTCAGTGCCTTTAATTTTCATAGTTAAAGTCTCCTAGCCACCTATGCCTCTGCTTCCAAGCAAGGCTGGCCCAAGAGTTTTTGATGCCCTAAGCAAACTATGACTCTAGTACCTTCCCCATCATATTATAAGAGATAACATGTAATTAATATTTTTTTTTAAATAGAGGAAAAAGACCACTTCTGTCTAATTTGGCACCCATTAAAGCTTGGTGCCGTAGGCAACTGCCTAGTTCACCAATATGGTTACACCGGCCCCAATTCTGAGCATGCCCATGCAGACTGCAGACCTGTGCCAGGCATTCAGGTGACTAAGGTCCTGAGCTCTGCACAAAGAGGGAGAAGAGTGGTGCTTCTCTGCCTAACTTACCCGCAAGATCCAATTCAGATTTTGGCAATTGGAGTGGGCCCTCTTGGTAGAATGTAGGCCTCCCTAAGCTTCTCCGGTTGAAGCAGAAGGTACGAGGGAGGTTGTCCATTCCCCCAGACCCGAGTGTTTTACTAAACCCATGTGAGCACCTAACACCAAGAGAGGTTTGCAGCCAGGACTGAGGCACCTATCTTTGAGATGAGTGGGGCATAGCATGCACCTCAGCTTGACACCTCCCCCTGGCTGCCTTAGGTGAGGATCTGCCCAGCCAGCTTGTTGGCTTTTGGGAATCTCATTTGGCAGTGTCTGTGTCTTGCACAGGGAACTCAGGGGTTGTGCTCAGGCTTCATGAATCCTGGTGATTTTCTAAGTGCCTGCAAGTTAAGCCTGGGGAAGCTTTCTTGTGAACCCAGCCCTACATGGATTTTCCAGGGAACCTGTGATACAGTCAGGAGCTGAATGCAAGTCTCTCAAATCCTAGTCCAGCGCCTACCTCACAAGATGATCTTTATTCCAGCTTTCCTCAGTGCAGCCTCATCCAGGTACACAATAGCCTGGCACAGTATGCTCTGCAAAGTCTGGAACTTAGTGTAACCCTTCTGGCAGGGTGAGCTGGCAGAACAAGGGCTGGGTTCTATTTCTAGGGGTTTCCAAATAATGTTACAGCACCAACCAGCTCGAGGCCCCATACAGTCTTCTGGGAAATCATGCACTATTCCCTGGGCACCCCTAAGGGGTACTGCTTCTCTGCTCACAAGCACGAGTCTGAGTGTAGTATACAGAACTTTTAATAGTAATAAAAACAGAATGTAAAAGGCCCAATAACAAAAATTAGCACTGATCTGGAGAATCAGTGCAAAACTGGCTCCCAACAAATCCCAGGGTAAGTAGGGAATGTCTTTCATGGCAGCTGTCTGCCGGCACCACCCGCTGGTCACTCACACTCCGCTTTCACGGTCTGCTGGCTCGGCCCGCTATCGGCCGGCTTGACCCACCTCGCCACCTGTGGAGCCAGAGCAGCCTCACTGCTGTGCTGTGCTGCCGACTCTCACCCTGGGTGGCTGGAGAAGCTTGGCTCCCGCTCCTTCAGGTGCAGCCCAGACCTGCATCCGGGCCCCCTTACCTGGCTGCTGGAGCCAAGTGTCAAGAAGCAGAGCAGCCACAACATAGGCTGGGCTGGGCTTTCCCCCCCACCCCCCAATGCTCTAAACATGCTCTCAGGGTGAGAGTTTTAAAAGCTCCCAGCTTTGGGGAAACTCCCTGCCAGCCAGAAGATACTCCATCTGGCAGGGAGCTTCCCCCAGGCTGGGAGCTTTTAAAATGGCTTCAGGGGTAGTAGGCAGAACACAAGAATGCTGCATTCTGCCCCGTAACTCTATTTTTAGGAGTCCTGGAAAGCTGACCCCTTAAAAATGGTGGGCCCCAGAACAGCATTCCAGTGTGTTCCACCTTACTTTAACCCCCTGCTGCTGCAGCTGCTGGGGATGAACAGAAGCAGGCACTGCTGCATACTTGTTCTGGGATAAAGGGAAGATTCCAATCTCCAGCACTCCAAATCAAAACACTTTCACCAGTACTAGAGCCACTAGATATAACCTCTCCAGCTAGCTTTCTTCTATGCCTGCTAAAATCATTGTCTGCTGATAAGACAGAGGTGTTTGAAGATAACCACATGAATGATTGTGCGGTGCTCAGGTATGATGGTGACGGAGCCCATCAGTGACTAGACAGACATTAGGCACTACAAGAGGAAGAACTTGCCAGCTTCACTTATTTCAGTGGCTAACATCAGCCAGTACTGCATGTTGAGACACCTTTGAAAAAGCCCTTTACCAGACTTGTTTGGAGTCATTTGTCCTGCCAGGGATTGGAGAAAGCTGTCAGAACCTGGAGGGAGTTCTTACCTCCAAATATCACCAGAATAATGGCCCAGGTTCTGGCCATCCTGGATCTTGTTTCCTACCACTGGAGGGCTTTCTGCCATTAGTCCAAGAAGCAGAACCTCTGGGACCAGTGAAGCAGGGGCATGTTAGCTTTAGCAGTGAAATTAATGCCAGGATTCATCTCCATTTTGACTGACCAAGCTCAGCCTCATCAGCCTGATAGATGATTAAAAGCCAAACTGAAGAGCACTGCAGGGGGATAAGTTTGGCTGACAGTGTAATGGAGGATTATAATGACTTACCTGATAAGAAAGCAACTTTTATACTGGCACTTTCGCCCCATAGTCCCAAAGCACTTTACAAACCAATTTGCGAAGACAAAAGATCACTTCACCCACCTCTGGAACACTACTGCCTCTGAGTTGGAATATAACAGCTGTTTTGCAGCATGCAGCAATGCTAGAGAACATCTTAGAGGAGGGAGTGAAGAAGAATTCAGCTTAGGTGGCAGGGGTTGATTTAGGCAGGTGATGAGATTACCCAGCTAGAATTCCTCCAGGGAACTGGCTCCTACACCTTTTGCTCTTGTAAAATATGCATGAGGAGGCAGAAACATGTTTTACGTCTTATCCTAAAATTGAGGGTGTTTGGTGCAGCAGAAAGTGGAGAGCCACAGGAGTGTTTATCTACAGACAGGGGACTTGGCAGCTTGTGGTGTCGTGGACAAGGGAGGAAGCAAAATCTAACCACCACAGCAGGAAGGAGACTGCCCCAGCATTCTGAATGAGCAGGTGCTCACCACAGACATAAGGGATCCCAGCTGCCCCTGGGGGACTCACTGGCCCTGGGGCATATAAACTGAAGGCAGCAGAGGCAGAAGAATACAGGGAACAAGGAATGGAACCAAAGCTCTGGGTTTTGTGCCCCACTTTGGCAAGGTTAGATCCAGATGCAAATTTGCAGCTTGATCTTCTTGCTACTTGCAGTCCAGCAAGAAGAGCCAGACCTGGGTGTTTCGGAGCACTGGTGGGGAGCAACTAGCAAAGAGGCAGCAGCTGGTTGGTTAGCAGTGCTAGGGCAGGTGCAGAGCCAAGACTTGTGGGGAAGGCTCCAGCTGTAAGAATGGCAGGTGATATCTGTTGGGTGCAACTGAAAAAACAACCTAAATGAGGCAAGTTAAGAGCCTCTGAAAAATGTTTGTTTGAACATGCTTGGTAGAGACTTGTTATTGTCTGGCAACTAACTTCTCTAAAGATTCTGCCTACACTGAGCATCGGTGGGTTGCCTGTGGTAACCTTCCTTCTTTGAGATGGGCTGTTCACATACGTACAGTTACAGATGTCTATGTGCTGCAGTGCACGGTTGGCTGGAAAGGTTTTTGCCCTCATCTGTCAGAGCATGGTCAGAGACCAATGCCCCCTCTGTGCTGCAGCTGTGGCTATATACATACCCTGACCCTGATCCCCCTCAGTCCCTTCTTTTCGCCAACTCTGAGTAGTGGGGATGGAGGGAGGGATCTGAATGTATGTAACCAGCCCACCTTGAAGAAGGATGGTTACCACAGGCAACTCACTGTTCTTCTTCGAACACTGCTCACATCGTTCAGTTACAGGTGACTGCTAGCCATGCTCAGGATGGTGGGCGGAGTTATATCTTACACACTTTAAGCACGGCTCTGCCCAGTGTAGCATCATCCCATGCCTGCTGGATGATTGTGTAGTGCATCAGGAAAATATGCACTAACGACCACTTTACTGCCCTGCAGATCTCCTGGATCAGAACCTGCGCAAGGAAGGCCATTGAAGATGCCTGCACTCTTGTTGAGTGCACCCTGATCCTCTCAGGGAGGGGTATGTTTGACCTTTTGTAACAGTCTTTAATACAGTTCACTATCCAAGCTGAAATATGCTGTGTTGTCACTGGTTTACCAACCAACTTAACCAACCTCATTGCCTTCTATGATGAGATGACTGGATTTGTGGATGCGGGAAGAGCCGTTGATGTGATATACCTTGACTTTAGCAAGGCTTTTGATACAGTTTCCCACAGTATTCTCACTGGCAAATTAAGGAAGTATGGGTTAGATGCGTGGACTGTAAGGTGGATAGAAAACTGGCTAGATCAACGGTTTCAGCATGTAGGAATCAATGGCTCCATGTCAAGTTGGCAAGCAGTAACGAGTTGCGTGCCCCAGGGGTCGGTCCTGGGCCCAGTTCTGTTCAATGTTTTCATTAATGATCTGGATGATGGGATAGATTGCACACTTAGTAAGTTTGCGGATGATACCAAACTGGGGGGAACGGTAGACACCCTGGAGGGCAGGGACAGGATTCAGGGAGACCTAGACAAATTGGAGCAGTGGGCCAAGAGGAATCTCGTGAGGTTCAACAAGGACAAGTGTAAAATCCTGCACTTGGGACAAAAAAAACCCATGTACTGCTACAGGCTGGGGAGTGATCAGCTAAATAGCAGCACTGGAGAAAAGGACCTGGGAGTCATGGTGGATGGGAAGCTGGATATGAGTCAGCAGTGTGCGCTTGCTGCCAGAAAGGCCAATGGCATACTGGGCTGCATCAGAAGAAGTGTTGCCAGCAGATCGAGGGATGTGATCATTCCCCTCTATTCTGCACTAGTGAGGCCACATCTGGAATACTGTGTCCAGTTTTGGGCTCCCCACTACAAAAAGGACATGGACAAATTAGAGAGAGTCCAGAGGAGGGCAAC
>ML682061.1:4762922-4788116 GCA_007922195.1 Podocnemis expansa | reverse complement strand
TTTTTTTGGCAGGGGGTTGGACTAGATGACCTCGTGGGGTCCCTTCCAACCCTATGATTCTATGGTTGATCTCTTTTGTGTTCTGCAACTGCTACAAATAGCTGCGACGTCTTGCGGAACAGGTAGGTACGTTCTTTATAGTTCAGAAGGGCTCTCCTGATGTCTAAAGTGTGCCATTTCCTCTGGTTCTCTGTAACCTGAGGCTCCATTCACACATGGAGGGTTATTTCGATAAAGTTGTTCCGTAACAACTTCTGTCTAAATGACAGCTTATTTTGAAATACCTTATTTCAAATTAACAAAATGGTGGTGTCAGGGGGGCAGCCCGGGCTGTGGGCTGACCCCGGCGCCCCCGACCCACTGGTGGTGTTCGGGGGACAGCCTGAGCTGCGGGCTGAGCCACCTGGCAGGGCTTCACCCCCCCCACCCCGCCGGAGGATGCAGCCCCCCTTCTGGGGCTGTGGGACTCATCTGGTCTATTTATCATATGAGCTTTCATAGAAGAAAATTAGATGTAAGGCAGCTGATGAAGTGGGATTTTCTCCCACAAAAGCTCATGATACATACATTTGTTAGGCTTTAAAAGTGCCAGTAGGCTCACTGTTTGGTTTACAGAACTAGACTGACACAACTACCCCTTTGGAACTTGTCATTCAGTTCTGTGAAGTATAAAGTTCTTTGAGTGCTGCTCACATCATTCAGTTACAGGTGTATATATGCCACAGCACACAGTATCCAGAAAGTCTTTTAGCCCTAACCTGTCAGCTCAGGGTCAGCAGCCAACGCCTTCTCCGTGCCACAACCATGGCTATATATATATGATTCTGACCCTGACCCTCCTCAGTTCCTTCTTTCTGCCCAGTGACGGTACTGGAACAGTCCATCCTTGCTGTAGTGCAAGCACCTGACTAATTTGCTATTTTCCTAATTGAATCCCTTGCCACAATTGGCCCCCGTTCTCCTGCATCATACCTGGTTTCAAGCCCCGCGCGAGCTGCAGCAAGGCTTTTCCGATCAACTATGCCCATGAGAAGTGCCTGTTATGTTTAGGTGAGTCACACTGGGCAGATAAATGCTCCATATGTAGGTCCTTCAAACAGAGAACGCACAAGGACAGTAAGCAAAGGCTGCGCAATATTGCCCAAGAATGGGCTTTGCAGCCAGTGCTGGGTATGCCCAGTGTGCCCAAGGACTCGCTGGCACCATATGCCAGGTTGGCACCAGAGCCCTCTAGGTGCCGATCCTGACTAACACTACAAAGCTGCAATCAGCCTCTGACTCGGCACTGTCTCGGTGCCGTGCAACTTCACCACCAGGAACTCTGCCCTGAGGAAAGGGACTGGAGCACCTGCTAATGCCTGTGATGCCAGAGGCTTTTTCCGTGACAAAGATGCTGCTCCAACTGCCAGCCCCCATACCACGGAGGACTGCCCAGTCTAAGGGTAAACTGGCCTTCCTCTCGGAGGAGTGGATGACCTCAACAAGCAGGCCGGCACCAAGATCTTCTTCAGCACCGGAAAACGGCACTGACCCGGAACGGGAGCAAGGGGCTAGGAATGGATACCCTTCCTGCCCCAAATCCTCACACAAGCCTTTGGTACTGTGCTCACAGGGGTTGAGGCATGCGAGATCTATCTCCACTTCCCCTGCTTCCTCCCACAATGAGCCCTGGCACCACCATTCTCCATTGATCCCAGCACCACCCCCGACGATTTCGAAGCCTGCAGGGAAACGTTGCGGTAAGCTCTCCCTGATTCCATCGTGCCAGGATGACCCATCTCCAGCTCCTTTGGTGAAGGTGCCTTTAGCACCTACCCCATCCCTGCTGACTCCACTGGCACCAGCGGGGACATGGAGCCAATCTCGAGAATGTCTGTGTGGCACCGATGGCCACCAGGAGGAAAGAGGCTGTTACCTGACATGCTGTGACTCGGCACCACGTACTTTCAGAGAGTGGTCCAGCAGATGGATGGACTGGCCTGCGGAGGATGAGCCTGCCTCCCTGGACCCTTCAGTACTGGCTTCCTCCAGAACCTCCAGTTCTTCTGAAGCCTTGGATGAGGAAACCACTCCCAGCACCACTTGGTACAGCAGATCATGGATTCCCTCATCTTCCCCGGATGAAGCCACATACCAAAGGCCTCTGGCATACAGGGAAGACCCCCACGCCCAGCAGGATTTACTGAGAAACATGGCGATGAACCTAAACTTGGATTTTGGGGTCGTCAAAGAGGATTTTGACCTTCTCTTTAATGTGGGCAACATGGCCCCACCTGCCATGGTCTCTGTTCCCGTACACCAAGGGGTATTTAAAATCACGAGGGCATGATGGCAAACCCTGATGTCCATCTCCCCCCGTGTCCAAGGCTGAGGACTGGAGATACCACATCCCATCTGACAAATTCACCTTTCTATTCCACCATCCCACTCCAGATACCTTGGTAGTGGATGCTGTCAACCAAAAGGAGAGACAGGGCCAACCAGCCTCCACACCTAAAAAAGGGAGGCAAAGAAGCTAGACCTCTTTGGCAGGAAGATGTACTCCACCTCAGCTTTCCAACTGTGTATAGCCAATCCCCAGGCTCTCATGGGGAGGTATATTTTCCCCAGAGAGCAGCTCTGAGATTATGACACAATGGTGGAGGAGGGCATCATGGCCTCCCATGATGCCCTGATGACCTCCTGGGATGTGTCTGACACTGCCTCACATAATATGGCCTCTGCAGTATTGATGCGGTGAGCAGCCTGGTTGCAAGGATCTGCCCTTTCCCAGCAAATACTGCTGGCAATTCAGGACCTTGCCTTTAAAGCCATAGATTCCAAGTTGCACAGCATGAAGGACTCTAGGGCCACCTTGAAGTCCCTTGGCATGTACCTGCCACAAGTGACTAGACACAGATGCAGCAGCAACTCCAGCAGCTGCAGCAACAGCTTCAGCCACAGGGATCTTGCCCGAGGTCCTGTCAGCAACCTCAGTGCCAGTATGGGGTAACCGACAGAGAGAGAAACCAGTCAGCTAAGGGATCCAAATCCAAGTCCGCTGGCCAGGGTCCTGACAGGGAAATGGCCCCTCTCATCCTGCTGGCCAAAGACAGCATTTCTGATGGTCAGCCTGAGGGCCACAAAACCCCCACTCAACCCCTGGGACCCCACATTCATACATCACTGGGCCAACCGACTGCTGGATACTAGATATAGTATGCAACAGTTACTCCATATGATTCAAATCAATACCCTGAAACAGAAAACTGCCCTCTTGCTCAAACCTCAGGGATCCAAAGCTCGACATATTGCTACAACAGAAGAGCAAAAAATTGCTCTCCCTAGGAGTATAGAAAGGGTCCCAAAGAGGCAGTGGGCAAGGGCTTCTACTCCCGCTACTTCTTGGTTCCCAAGACAAATGGCAACCTGAGGCCCATCTTAGACCTCAGAGCTCTAAACAAACACTTAAAAATAAAATTCCGGGTGGTCTCCCTATTGCAGATCATCCCAGCTCTAGACAAAGGGGACTGGTTCACGGCCCTCCACCTAAAGGACGCTTACTTCCATATAGCAATAACACCCAAAAACGGGAGATTCCTCAGATCTGCAGTGGGAGGGAATCACTTTCATGTTACGTCCCTCCCTGTTGGTCTCTCACTAGCCCCAAGGCTATTTGCAAAGTGCATGGTGTCAGCGGCGGCACATCTGCAGAAGTGGGGTGTAAGAATCTACCCTTACCTCAACGATTGGTTGACAAACGGGAGATCAAAACACCACATTCAACATAGTGTCAAAATTATGAGAAAACTATGCAATTACCTGGGGCTGTGCATAAACTGGGAAAAATCAAAGCCCTCACTAATGAGAAGAATAGAGCAGGCATGGCCAAACTGTGGCCCATGAGCCGCATGCGGCTCTTGAAAGAAAAAGTGCGGCTCACTGAAGAGCACAGCGGGGAGAGGCACAGCATGTTGGGGATGGCGGGGAAGTGGTGGCATTTTTACTGTAGGCCTAGTTTTCATGGTAACCTTAAGTAATTATTAGAATCTAACATTAGTAGGATCAATATTTGCCCTCTTTTTACGATAAAATTAAAGCATGCAATGAATTTTAAAACTTGGTAATTTTGGACTAGGTAAAAACTATATGACTAGGGTATGTCCACACAGGGCTTTTATTTCAAAACAACACTGGTTGTTTCAAAATAAAAGTCCCTATGTCCACACGGGTTTTCTTGTTTCGAAAGGAGGGAGCTCCTCGTTTCAAAACAAGAGCCTTCCTTTCAAAACAGCTTAAACCACTTGGCTTTCAAAAGGAGGGTTATTTCGAAACCAGTTGGTTCAAAATAAGCTGTTTGTACATGTTATTTTGAAACAATCCTTGTTTTGAAATAGCAAGGACCTAGCCCCCAGGGTGCATAGCACCCTGGGGGGGAAGGTCCCACCCCCCTCCCTCAGCACCCTGGCCAGGTATCAGCACCCTGGCCAGGGTGCTGAGTGGGGTGCAGGTGGTTGGAGGGTGCCCCAGCCGGCTTCCCCCCCGATTCCCCTTGCTGGGAGCAGGGGGGGATGGGAGCCTCAGCCCCCTTCGCCCCCCTACCCCTGGCAAGGGGAAGGGCAGGAAGCCAGCTGGGACTGCCCCCCAAGCCTGGGGCACACTGCCCCTGGGCTTCCCCTGTCCCCCTGCAGCTCCTGTCAGGCGTGGGAGGGGCTTCTCCTGCCCCCCTGTGGCTCCTGGCTGGCATGGGGGGGCTTCCCCAGCACCACGCCAGGGAAGCCCCTCCGCCCCCAGCAGGAGCTGCGTGGGGGGAGTGGAAGCCCCTCATGCCCTGCAGGAGCCACAGTGGGGAGGGGAAGCCCCCCATGTCCGGCAGGAGCCGTGGGGGGAGGGGAAGCCCGGGGGCAGGGCCTCCCCGGCCCAGCACAGGGCCTCGCTCCCCCTCCCCTCTCCTATTTCAAAATAGCATGTCACAGTGGACATGCTATTTCGATTCCCTCCTTTTTCCTTATTTCGAAATAGCTTTTTGTTACTTCGAAATACAGGTAGTCCTCACTTAGTGACCGGGTTCCGTTCCTGAAACCTGGTTGATAAACGAATTGGTCACTAAACGAGGAGCAGCCCTTACCGGTATTTCAGGCATAATGTACTTTACTGGTAGTGGGTTTTTCAACCATCGGTAGCTAGTTTTAATGTCACCTTTGCATCATTTATAACATTTTTAATATATATTTTAATTGTTTTAAGCTCTAATGTACTGAACTTAGTTTGCATAGTGTACTGTAAATATAGGTAATCTGAGAGTTGATGCGAGTTCTCGTACATTGCCATAATACCAACTCATCAGAGAGCCGGTCATAACTCTGAGGGGTCACTAAACGAGTAGGTCACTAAGTGAGGACTAGCTGTAAGGCATTTCAAAATAAGGCCTTTATTTCGAAACAAGGGTTTGTGTGTGGACATAGCCTATATTTCTCAGCACAGCTCTTGAAGCTTTAATAATCAACTTATATGGATCTTGAGTTCCGTAAGTTTGGCCACCCCTGGAATAGAGTTTCTAGGAGCCCTCTTAGACTCAATAAAAGGGAAAGCATCTCTGCCCCATTCAAGGCTTCAATCCATTTGCACCATCATTTCAGAGCTGCAGGATGCCCTGATCACCATGGCCAGATGGTGCCTCCAGCTCCTGGGTCACATGGCGGCCTCTACATCCTTGATAAGAATGGCCCACCTGAGAATGAGACCCTTTCAGCTGTGGCTAGCCACAGCCTTCCATCCCCCGAGGCACCCTCTCAACAAGGTACTATCAGTCCCCCACGAGCTACTGGGAGCACTGGAAATTTGGCAAGACCCACTTTTTGCCATGGGGGGGATTCCCTTCAAGATCTCCAACCCGATGGTGATGCTGTTCACCGATGCATCAGACACAGGGTGGGGGGCCTACATCTCAGGGGAACTATCAACCCAAGGAAACTGGTCATTGAGGGACAGACCCCTTCACATAAACATGAAAGAGCTCAGAGCCAGCCAGCTAGCCTGCAGGGCCTTCCTGGACCTGATAAAGAGGAAAACAGTCCAGGTCCTGATGGACAATACAAGAGCTATGTTTTACACAAACCTTCAGGGGGTGTTCAATCCCTGGCTCTTTGTGCAGAAGCCACCAACCTGTGGGAACTGGCCCTGAGGCATGATTTTACCCTGGCAGCAGCCCACCTTCCTGGGGTAGTGTCACAGAGTGCACTAACTCCACATGCTCCAATGCAGGGGAGCTCCCAGTTTGGGCAACAATCCCAGCCTCCCAGTTCAAGGCAGGGTGGCCTAATGGTTATAGACAATGTTCACAGGGGCCTTTGGGTGTAGGGCAGTGCAGCCCACTGGCTGGAGTCAATGAGTCCAAGCCCTTCACGCCAGGGCAGTGCAGCCCACTGGCCGGAGTCAATGAGTCCAAGCCCCCGGCTGGGCACCCTGAGGGGCATAGGCCCAGGTAGGGGGGTTCAGGCCCTCCCACTCCACTGAACCCCAGCCCAGGGCCCTAGGGTTAACAGGAGTACCGGCCCAGTTGACAGGGATCCGTGCCACAACACACTGACTGAGACCCTGACCACACCAAGGTTCACCCCACGTACCCTGCCCTGGGCTACTTCCTACCTGGGTCTCGGTATCCTCACAGCTGGGGACACCCTGGTCAGCAGTGTTTCCACAGTCAGCGTTTCTAGCATCCTATGAGGCAGCTTCCTTGAGGTAGGAGTCAAGCTGGAGTCTGGGTAGGAGCCTTCAACATACATCTGCTCCCTTCACTGGCCTCCCCCCAAGTGAGGGGAACTGCAAGCTTTTATACCTGGGCAGCTGTTTGAGCATGCCCAGCAGGGCCTGAGGGGTGGGGCTACCCTGCCCTTCCGGGCATATAGGCCCGCTTGAGTGCGGGGCGGGGCTGCCCCGTCACAGGTAGACAACAGTACAGCAGACTTGCTGAACAGGACTCTCTTGTCTCATCACAAGTGGTCTCTGCACATGGAAATTGTGTCCCATATTGTCAGTGGGTGGGGCACATCCCAGGTGGACCTATTTGCGACACGTCAGAATCGGAAGTGTCATCACTTTTTCTCTCTCAGGGGTCAAGAGAAGGGCTCACTCTCAGATACCTGTCTAATTCCATGTGTGGGGGGGTGTCAGCTGATGTATGTGTTCCCACCAATTCCTCTGATTCACAGGGTCCTCCTGAAAATAAAGATGGACAGAGCAGACATGATACTGTTAGCTCCAGACTGGCCCATGCAGCACTGGTACTTGATCCTAAGGGACTTATTGACAGACACGCCGTTCCACCTTCCTCTCAGGGCAGATCTGTTAACACAGGACTCAGGCTGGTTACGGCACTGGAACCCGAGAGTGCTGCACCTGACAGCCTGGGGGCTGCATGGTTGAATGAGTCTGAGAAACTCTTCAGAAAGGGTTAAAGAGGTACTGATAGGCAGTAGGAAACGCCACACTAGGGCTACCTACATGGCTAAATGGAGACATTTCTCCCTCTGAGTCCAGAGAAAGGGGGATAATACCGGAGTCAGTGCCCATTCACTCCATTCGCGACTACCTCTTAGACCTTAAAGATAGGGGCCTATCGACCCCCCTCTCAAGGTTCACCTAGCAGCGATCTCTGTCCTCCATGAAAAGGCAGAAGGGGTCCCAGTGTTCTCTCACCTATCTCTGCCAGGTTCCTGAAGGGTATTAAGAGGATCTATCTACAACCCAGAGATCCCACTCCCCAATGGGACTTAAACATGGTACTCCACAGCTTAATGGAGTCACCTTATGAACCCTTGAAGTCCTCTACTCTGTTGGTCCTTTCATGGAAAGTGGCCTTCTTAATAGCCATAACCTCAGCGAGCCGGGTCTCAGAACTGAGGGCCCTCTCCTCAGAGCCTCTTTATATGTGGTTCTTCAAAGACAAGGTGTTATTATGCCCACACCCATCATTCCTCTGAAAGGTGGCTTCCCCTTCCCACCTGAACAAGAACATTTGCCCTCCCGGTGTTTTTCCCAGACCATCAGGTTATGGAGAAACAGAGGAAGTGGCACACCTTAGGCTATGTTCACACACATGGGGTTATTTTGATACCAGTTGTTTCGATACAAGTTGTATCGAAATAATGCCTTATTTCGAAATAAGTTAATTCAAATTAACAGTTTGTTAATTCAAATTAAGGAAAAAAGCTCAAAGCGAAATAGCAGGTTCAGACAACAGTTATTTCAAAAAGAGTCACCGTTGTTTCGAAACAACATGTTCAGATGGCATTGTTTTGAAACAATCATTTTGAAACAATGTTGTTTCGTCCCCACATGGGGTTTAAGTTGTTTCGAAACAACGGTGCGTCGTGTGAACATGGCCTTTCTTATTTCGAAACAACCTCTGTTGTTTCGAAATAAGACTGCTGTGTGAACACAACCTTAGATGTCAGAAGGGTGCTCCTGAAATACATTGAGTGCACACGCCCATTCCGCAAAACCTCCCAACTCTTTGTTGCAGTCACAGAGTGGAAAAGAGGACATCCAGTGACAACACAGTGCATCTCCAAGTGACTAGTGAACTGTATTAAAGACTACTACAGAAGGTCAGGTACACCCCTCCCCAGGACGGTCAGGGCACACTCAACAAGAGCCTAAACTTCCTCAACGGCATTCCTTGTGTAGGTCCTGATCCAGGAGATCTGTAGAGCAGCCACATGGTCGTCAGTGCATACCTTCCTGACGCACTACACCATCGTCCAACAGACCCGAGAGGATGCCGCTTTGGGCAGAGCCGTACTCACTGTGGGTAAGCTGTAACTCTGCCCACCATCCTGGGTATGACTAGCAGTCACCTGTAACCGAATGATATGAGCAGCGCTCAAAGAAGAACGGTGGGCTACCGATGTAATCATCCTTCTTTGAGATGGGCTACTCACATAAATTCAGATCCCTGCCTCCATCCCTGCTACTCAGAGTTGGCGAAAAGAGGGGACTGAGGAGGGTCAGGCTCAGGGTCATACATATAGCTGCGATCGTGGCACGGAGGGGGCACTGGCCACTGAACCTGAGCTGATAGTCTAGGGCTAAAAGACTTTCTGGATACCGTGAGCTGTGGCGCATATACACCTGTAACTGAACGTATGTGAGCAGCCCATTGTGAAGAAGGATGTTTACATCCAGTGGTGGCTTTTGGGGTAGGTGAAGCAGGTGGCAGCCTAGGGCCCCAAGCAATAAGGGACACCATTCTCAATTTGGTGGACAGAAATGAAAATATAGAAAAGAAAAATATAGAAAATTTTCCCATCTAGCAGATCTAGTAGGGCTGAGTGCTTAGTAGCCTAAGCACTTTTCACTCTTGGCTCATCAAGGCAAGCTATCATTAGGATCTGTGCTTCATCTGAATTGCAGATTTCACCATTATCTGCCCATCACCTTCACATTGACATGCTAAAAAAGCAGGAGCAAGCAATAGACAGCACAATAGCAGGAACTTTTCCAGGGGCCTCAGCTTTTAATTCCTCAGTGTGGCCATTTATTCTGCCATTTTTTAATTTTGTGAAATATTGCCATTTCCTTTCCTTTTCTTTTTTTACCTGTTCTTTTGCCTTTTCCTTCAACTTTGTGACAATTTTTACTTCGGCTTTGGTTAAATTAGCTTACCAGATAGGTCCATATAGGCTGCTTCATATAAATACAGTGCTGCCTTTATGCAATAATTACAGCTATGTGTGATGTCTGTGCTGTATGTCTTTCTTTTGGTAAGTAATACTTTAGCTTCTTCTGTACTTACTATTTAATATTTCTGAGGGCAGCAGAGTCTTGTAAACTTGAGTTCATTGAAATTTGGTGTTTTTCATTTATAGCTACATGCTAGAAACCTTCTTCTTACTTATTTTTATTTATTAAAATTATTTGTATTAAATGTCTAGTTCACATAATCCCAAGCCTATATAAAAAATTTGTAAGATTTGACTGCCAAAATTTTAAATGTGGTATTTGTTATTTTGAGCCATCATTAATATTACCACTTTTTATTTATTAATTAATTCTCATAGTTTTTTTAAAAAAAATTAAATGTTCATTTTAACTTTGTAGTTAAGTGAAAGATGATCAGCTTACAAGCTTCAGTGATGGGAAGATCTTTAAAAATATCATACCCAAGAATAATTTATGAGGTCCGAAGGGATAGTCATGTTAGTTTGGTTCAGCAAAACAGGGAGTCCTGGGGGGTGGTTAGAGGTGCAGGGGGACTGGGGCCAGGGGAGGGTAGCAGTGGGGGCCGATAGTGGGCCCTTTAGGGGGCCCCACAATGGGCCTTTGCCTAGGACCCCCAATTGCCTAAGGCTGCCTCTGGTTACATTGGTACCCCACCAATACTGTAGTCATGAACTCCAGAGAAAAACCAATGAGGAATTAATCATTCTTCTTCGAGCGCTGCTTGGATGCATTCAGTAATAGGTGTCTTTGTGCCAGAGCGCTGGATTGGTCAGAAAACTTTTGTCCCAGCCTGTCAGGAGAAGGCAGGCGGCCTCCGCCCCCCAAGCCACCCAGTGGCTATATATATGGCCGCCTCCCAACCTCTCCCCAGTTTCATTTCTTCTGCCTTGAACGTCGGATCTGGAATGCAAGCAGTCTGCCCTCCTTCTATGAGCTTTTCGTCCAACTGGGAGCACCTCTTCATGGACATAGTTCCACTACAGCAGTCTTCCAGCATTGGGCTGGAACATCGAGCGAATATGCCAGGGTTCAAACCCTGCGCAGACTGCGGCAAGGCCTTCCCTTGGGATGACACCCATGGAAAGAGCCTCCGGTGCCTAGGCAAAGATCACCTGGTCTCAGCCTGTTCCATATGTCTCTCCTTCAAACCCCGGATCATCAAGGAGAGGGAACAAAGGTGCTGCGCCCTAGCCCCTGAGGAGGCTCGGCACTCTTCACCCAAGGCTTTGGGTTCCCACCTGGCGCCGAGGCCCAGCTCGGCAGCGGAGCCCACATGGCGCCGCATCAGCGGTGACTGCTGCCACACTACCTCGAGGTTACCCCCGTCACCGCTATTCTGGCAAAGCCCAGCCCCGTCGGCACCTGGCTCACCTCAGCGCTCATCATCTACACCCCGGCGCCATTGGCTTGCCACAGCCCGGTACTGCCAGTGCTGAGTTCACCCTGGCACCAGCCACTATCACCCACGGCACTGCAGGTTCGGTACAGTCTGGTGCCAAGGGAGCGCAAGCCCTCCCAGCCAGGCAGCACCCCCCCAGGCGAGGACTTGCCTCGGGCCCGCTCAGAGTCCCTCTTGGTGCCCTCAGCCCTGGAGGCAGTGGAGGCTGCTTGGGCCCTCCTCCTGCTCGCCACACCACCCTCTCCAACCCCCATTAGATGGGGCAAGCCGACCTTCATCTCCAAGGCTGGGTCCATCGTGGGCGTCATCACTCCCCTTCACTGCCTAGCCCTCCATCTTCCACTCCATTGGGTCCTGGTACTGTAGGGCTGTCCCCATGGCAACATATTATTCTACCCTCGCCAGTACCGCCCATGGAGTCTCGAATCCCTTCCCCCCTCTCAAGCCCAAAGGAAGGGCCATCGAGGGGCTCCAAGCAACCCTGGCGCCGCACTTCGGTGCCATCACCTTTCCGGTTTTGCCCGCAGGAGTGGTCCCCCCGGGAGACCCCTTCTCCCCTGCCCCGGCCTCCCTGTACCGGCCTGTCCCTGGCACCAGGCTCTTATAGGGGCAACCTGTTGGCGCAGTTTGATTTGTTGCGCCGGGCTATGGCCCATCTAGGGATGGAGGTACAGCCCTCTGCTCGCCCCCTGATACCCTGTTTGGTCCGGCCTTTGCCTCGGCAGACAGTCCCACTCCATCTGAGCATCTGGGACCTAACATCTTCCCAGTGGCAGAGTCCAAGCTCTATTGCCCTGGTCTCGGACACGATGACTTTCAAGTACCGGGTCCCCAAGGCAGACTTTCCTTCCCTTGCCAATCACCCAGTTCCCCTGAGGGACGTGGTGCAGTTGGTGCTAGGTCCGGGTGAGCCTTCTAGTGACCCCATCCTTCCTTCCAGGGAAGCCAGGGAGATGGACCTCTTTAGGCTGCAAGGTCTACTCCTCCTCAGCCTTTCAACTAAGGGTGGCAAATAATCAGGCCCTAACCAGCAGGTATTTGCTGGATGTGTGGGAGCTGGTCTCAAAGTTCCGACGCCTGCTCCCACTAGAGGCCAGAGAGGAGTACGATGCATTTTTAGAGTAAGGTAGATTAATTTCTTAAGACCTCCTCCCCTCGGCCCAAGACGTGGTGGATATAGCTGCCCGCACTATGGCCTCGGCGGTGACTATCTGCCAAGTAGCCTGGCTCAGAGAGGCTAGGGTGCCCCCTACTGCTGAACAAGCGGTCCTTGACCTCTCCATTGGAGGGGACATCTTGTTCCCTCCTGAAACCCTGACCATGGTGGGCACCACATGGGACCCTAGGGGAGAGGTCAAGTTCTTTGGCCTCCTCCCATCGGGGTCTCTTCTCCCCACATAAATTTCTTGGGGCAAGGACCGCTCTCCACCCCTTTCCCCACATCCTATATCACCGTGGGGCTGCAGGCAAACCTTCTTCCCTTCCACCGCAGTCTTCTCGTTCTCATGGTGTTTGGGAACTCCTTCCTCTCTCCTTCTACCTGCAAGGAGGGTGTCTGCCCAATTGGCTGCCACCCCATTCCCATGACATCCAGGACACGATGGAGCTCTAGCGTACACTCGGAGTGGGCAGTTGATATCCCCCCCCCCTTTTTCGGGGGGAATGAGGGACTCGTCGGGACCTGCTCCACCTCGATTGTGAGCAGGGGCAAACTAGCTCTGGCTATACCCCTTTCCCCGCTCTTGGGGGGATGTAGGCCATGCCAATCAGGCCCTTTTGAACCGTTATTTTATCTACACTGAGGCCCACTCCTTGACATTCTCAGCAGCTGCTGCTTCGGGCACTTATGGTAGATCCGGCCCCCCCCTTCCCCTTCCCCTCGGGTACCCTCCGACCGACAACCCCTGTGTTTGTAAGCGGCAGGACTGGCCTTGCCAGTGATGAGAAGCACATCTCGTAGTAGCCCCAGCCATTGCTGCAGAGGCTCCGACACGTGCAGACATGGCGCTCATCCGGATGCAAAATCGCTCCTGTTTGCCCAACTGTCCTACACCAGGTAGGATCCATTCTCGTCCCTGGGTTAGGGAGAGATGCATTCTTCCCCAGCTAACATACAGTCGATGAGCTGACTAGGCCAGCTCTCCTCGTCCTAGGCTCCCCTCTACCAGAAAGTGGTAGTAAACCCTCCTCATATTTCTTCTCCCTCCTCCTCCCCCTCTCCACCCATGAAGCAGAAGCCTAACATACCGACCTTGGAATCTTCCAGATTGGGGAGCTTCAGTGGAGGGAGTCAACGCCACTTCTCCATGGCAAGGGCACTGTAATGGGAGAACGTATCTTGCGCCTCCCATATTAGCGACCGCTCTCACGGCATTGATTCCCCAACGTATCCAGGTGCAACGCTGCGCTCTGGGCATGGAGGCTCCTCCACTGGGGTGCTCGCACCTGTCCCACCTTGCCTCAATCATATGTATCTTGGCCAAAGGCACCACTCCTTGGCTATATGGCATCCCGTTACACCTGTTTGGGGACCTGCGTTCAAAATCATGGGGTCATCTCTACATGATGCTGGTATGTCTTTACCAGCACTGTTGCCCCTCACCTTCCTTGAAGGATCAGATATACATACACACGTATATGTAATAGAAGCAGGAAGTCAGGGTTGAGCATCCTGTTTTCTGAAATACTCAGGAATACAGAGGCTTGTTTTCCTCTGAGGAATGCCATCAGGACATTTCTCCAGCTGGAGGGTAGCCTCCTTGCTGATTCTCCAACCCAGGGTACCTCTGTAGTACCATGGTCATCCCTCCATGAGTAGCTTCACTCCCTGGGTGGTTGGAAGGTGCCCTCTCCTTCCTCCGGTACGCATATTTTTAGAGGTAATCCTACCCCAACGTGTCCTTATCCCTGGTGCACAGGTAGGTGCAACATAGTTGTGGCAATACCCTTCCTTGGCAGTGCCCCCAGGCATCCAAGATCGTACTCCTGGCATCGGATCTCTACGAGTCCTATGACCGTCCTGACTGAGTGGCCAGGCTGTGGCTCTGTTTTCGTTCCCTGCCTCCCTTCTTCCTTTCTTAATACATTCCCTGTTTTCCAGGCAATCTACTTGATGCTGGAATCCTAAGGGATTACAAGGTCAAAGGCGAGCTCTCTTCGCGACCCCTCTCACAACTAAGGTACTTATAGTTACCAAGCCAACAGCTCTGCTTCAGGCCATCATGCTGCCATATAGGTGCTGGTGTTCCGAAGTATCCTTCCAGTGGAATCCCGGATTCTTGTACTATACATGGCGGGTCATGTGTGCTTAGTGTACTAACTTGAGGATCTTTGGCTGGCAGGCCATGTACCACTCATCGCACCACTTTCAGCTCTCGGCCTTCATTGTACTGGCTTGAAGTGTCTTCTCTTAGACCCTTCTTGATTGAACCCCGTGGTCCCTACCCCCAATGCTATTATGTAACTTAACTTCTTCTTCCTCTGACCAGGCTTCTTTAGGACTCGTCGCAGCCAGTTCAAGGGATAGGCTCATCCCTCCTACGGCCACTTACGTGATTTGCAGCTGTCAAAGCTAGGGCTGTGACCCCTTGGCTCCCGGCTTGGGCCACGATCTGCTCAGTTATTGGGATAGTCTTCATCCCTGCTATCGTCCCTGCGGGGGCCCCAGCCACCATGGCTAGCCCGTACCCCCCTTTTGGCCTCCAGCAGTTTCCTCACAAGCCCACGCTGAAAGGCCCTAGGGCCAGACACTTACCCTCTGGTCTTCACACCTTGTGCTTTACCACTTAGGTAAAGCAGGTAAACACACCCCTCTATGTTATCAGGTTGCATCTTTCATCCTCGTTCCAGTGACCTTGGTCCGCCCTGCCTATGCACTTTGCCTCGGCAGGTTTGGACCTACCCCTTTCTTGGGCTGACCCACATTTATCGGTTCTTCTGTGTCAGGCCAAGAGCCTAGTCGGTCTCTTGGTTCCTGTTCGAACCTCATTCACTGGTTTCTTCCCATCTGGGGTGTTTTTGCTATGCTGAAGGTAGAAGGGACAACTCCACCCACCATCCATCAGCATGGCTAGTAGTCACCTGTTACTGAATGCATCTGAGCAGCGCTCAAAGAACTGTGGGTTACTCACCAGTAACCGTCCTTCTTCGAGATGGGCTGCTTGGATCCATTCAGGTCCCTCCCCTCCACCCCCGCATCTGGAGTTGGCGACTCCGAGGAACTGGGAAGGGGTCGGGAGGCGGCCATATATATACAGCCAGTGGGTGGCATGCGGGACGGAGGCAGCCTGCCCTCTCCTGACAGGCTGAGACAAAAGTTTTCTGACCAATCCGGTGCTCTGACATGGAGACACCTATTGCTGAATGGATCCGAGCAGCCCATCTCGAAGAAGGACGGTTACTGGTGAGTAACCCACCGTTCTCCTTCGAGTGCTGCTCACATCATTCAGTTACAGGTGTCTACATGCCGCAGTGCACGATAGCTCAGAAAGTCTTCAGCCTTAGCCTGTCAGGTCAGGGCATATGGCCAATGCCCCCTCTGTGTCGCGACCACGGCTATATAGGTGACCGTGACCCTGAACTTCCCAGTTCCTTTTTCCGCGCTCAGTGACAGTTTTGGATCAGCCAAGAAACTTGTGGAAGCAAGTGCCTGTCTTTTCCGCATGAAATTTAAGATGCCTGGTTTCAAACTGTGCTTGGGATGCTGCAGAGCTTTCCTAATCAATGATCCTCACGAGAAATTCCTTGCATGCCTTGGTGAGTCGTACCTTGCTGCGAGCTGCTCTATCTGCCAGTCCTTTAAACGGAGGACTTTCAAAGACAGAGAGCGGCACCTCCGCACTCTCGCTGAGAGCAGCAAGCCCACCTCTGATGCCGCCCAAGCCACAAGTGCTCTGCTGGCACCCTGAAGGGGTCGGGCACCAGGGTCTTGGCACCGCCTTTCCATGCCGAGTCTGAAGTCTCGGTTGACATCCTCTTTGGTACTGACAAGGCACCGGTCATCGAGAGCAGCACCATCCCCGGTACCGTCAATGCTGCGGGCCCCCGTAAAGCTGCAGGCTCAGTCCCGAGACTTGGCTCCAGTACCAGCAAAGAAACCCAAGCCAAAGGCAACACTGACCCTGCTACTGGCAACCCAGTCAACACAGGAGCCGGTACCGCCCGCCATTCCAACACCACCTGGCCCTCTGCCGGCGCCACAATCTGGAGCTGAGGACTGCTTTGCGGCCTCCTCACCCTGATGCTCACCCCAGGACCCGTCGGTACTATGTTCCCAGGGTTTGAGAACCTGATCGTCTAGTTCATCATCGTCTTCACCCCCAGCTTTTGTTCACTCCTCTGTCTCCCCCAAAGCCTCGGGGGCCAGCGCACGGTCTGGAAAATGGCACCACAAGTGTTCCCTGATTCCTGTGTCATGGGAAGTGAAGGGGTGATTGGTAACATCAAGGGCAATGGGGTCTGTGTCCCCCAGCACCGCAAAGACCCCACACCCAAGCCAGGGCCACTATCCTCCCTGTCATATTAAGGCTGGAGCATCTTTCAGTGACTGGTCGCATGACTGGTTGGACGTGATGGTCAATGATAGTTCAACACCCCGGCACCATTCGGTGCCGTCTCTGGATTCTTCGGACTTCTTGGACAGCAAACCTGACCCTGACTCTACTCAAGTGGTAGATCAAGGACTCACTCTTCCTCCATACCAGATGAGTATACTTTCAAGAGGCCAATTGCCTGTAATGAGGACTCCTGCACCCAGCAGGATTTGCTCTGCCAATTGGTGGTGAACCTGAAGCTGGAACTAGGGGTGATCCAGGAGGAAACTGACCCCCTCTTTGACATAGGACGCAGTGCCCCACCCGCCAAAGTGTCTGTTCCCCTCCATGACGGGGTATACAGAATTGCTAGGGCACAATGGCAGCCCCATCCTTGATCCTGCCAGTCTCAAAGGTAGCAGACCGAAAGCACCACTTTCCTCAGGACAAATTCTGCTTCCTTTTCCAGCACCCCACTCCAGGGTCGCTGGTTGTTGACGCTGTAAACCAGAAAGAGAGGCAGGGCCAACTGAGTTCCACCCCTAGAAATAAGGAGGTGAGGAAGCTCGATCTGTTTAGCAGGAAGGTCTATTTCACGGCAGCCCTACAGCTGCACATCTCCAACCACTTGGCCCTTATGACGAGATATATTTTCAACCTGTGGAGCGCCATGCAAGGTTTTTGTGACATCGTTCCCAAGGATCACCTCAGGGACTTTGACACAATACTTGAGGAAGGGGAGATGGCATCCAGGGATGCTCTGATGGCTACTTGGGATGCCATGGACACAGCTGCTCACACTATGGCATCCACCGTGGTAATGTGCCACTCAGCTTGGCTCCAGGGCTCAGGCCTGCCCCCACAATTGCAGCTCACCATCCAGGACCTGTCAATTGAGGGTCCTGATCTATTTGCTGAGTCTACAGACGCAAAAGTCCATTGTATGAAGAATTCAAGAGCCACGCTCCGGTCACTGGGGATGTACACCCACAATCTAGCAGGCACTCTCTGAAACCCCATCAGCTCCTACAGCAGCAGCTGTAACAACTGAAACAACAGATTCAACTGCAGAGCCCCTTCTTGAGGTCCTTCCAATTTCTCCAGTGCCATCTTGGGGACTTGGATAAGGACAAGGCCCGCTTGAGCAAGAATGAGAGCCCAGTGCCCCACAGTCTAGTAGGCATGGACAGGGCTCCGAATGCTCATTGGGAAGGAAGCAGCATTTTTGATGGTTACTGCAAGGGCAGCAAACCCACAACCCACCTGCTCCCCAACTGCCTGCACCACTTCACACACCATTGGGCCAACATCACATCCGACCAGTAGGTCCTCAAGATGGTCGTGGAGGGGTATCACATTCAGTTTCACTCAACTCCTCAGGTCAGGACTCTGCCCCTCGTCCAAACCTTGGTAAATGGGAACTGCTCCACTTGCTTGAGATTGAATGCAAGAAACTCCTCTCCCTCGGGGCCATAGAAAGGGTACCCAGAGGGGAGTGGGGAAAAGGGTTTTACTCCTGATACTTCCTAGTCCCCAAATCCAGCAAGGATCTCTGACCCATTCTAGATCTCAGAGTATTAAACAAACACATAAAGACAATAAAGTTCCACATGGTTTCCCTATCACAGATCATTCTTTCTCTGTCTCCTGGGGATTGGTTTGCAGCCCTTGATTTGAAAGACACTTACTTTCACATAGCTATACTGCCCCGGCACAGGTGATTCTTAAGACTCATGGTGGGAGAAGACCACTTCCAGTTCACCTCTCTCCCTTTTGGGCTCTCCTTGGGCCCCAGGGTGTTCACAAAGTGCATGGCACTGGTTGCGGCATACCTGCGCAGGTGGGGCATAAAAATCTACCCCTACCTAGGTCACTGGTTGATAGTCAGGAGGTCAAGATCTCAGGTAGAACTCCATGTCAGATTAGTAGTGAAGCTTTGTGGATACCTGGGTCTCTGTATAAACCAAGAAAAGTCAAAACTCCACCCATCCCAGGAAATAGAGTTCATAGGGCTGCATCTGGACACTCACAAAGGGACAGCATCTCTGCCCCTCTCAAGATTTCAGTCTATGTGCACCATTATTATGGAGCTGCAGACATTCCAGGTGACAACAGCCTGCAAATGCTTGTAGCTCCTTGGCCATACGGCAGCCTCATCCTCCATGATTCAGATGAACACATGAGAATGAAGCCCTTCCAGGCCTGGTTCTCCACAGTGTTCCACCGATGGAGGAACTCCCTCAGCAAGGTACTGTCACTTCCCCAAGACACTCTGGGGACACTTCAGGTTTGGAAGGACCCCCATTTCTCCATGGGAGGCATTCCCTTCAAGGAGCTCAGGCCCTCATTGACCCTGCTAACAGATGCCTTGGACTCAGGGCGGGGGCCCATATATCTGGGGGACTCTCCACTCAAGGTGTCAAAGAAAACAGCTGAACCCAACCTGAGTGCAATTCAAGAGTTAATTTATTCACACTGCAGTGGGGAGAGCAGATAAGATGCTGGTCTCGGCCCCTGAGATGCATTACAGAAACTTTTATAGCTTAACAGCTATATTAACATACATGCATATACATAGGTAGATGTAACAAGACCTAACATTCTCTAATTGGTACAAACTAATATCAGTTTCCTAAAGGAATCAGGGTCAAAAGGGAAAAATCTCATATAATAGTCAAGAGAAACAGTATTACAAATTAGCACAATCTAGGCAGGTTTAATAAACAATAAGTCAAGGATGTCAGCACAACATGTGGAGAGGGAAAAACAAGGACATGGTAGGCTGGCACAGAGAGGTATTGATTACATTCTTTAGGTCTGCAGTTCTTCCCCATATCTCTAAAAGCACTGTTATTTGTCTTAGAGTGTATTCCTTCTAAATCCTCTCTCTTTCAGGCCTGTTAAACCATTCATGTCTCAACCTGGACAGTTCTCAGTTAAGGAATTCTTTCACAAAGGGGTCTAGTACTACAGGGGTGGACCTCTCCACATGAATGTGAAGGAACTGCGGGCCATCAGACTAGTCTGCTTGACCTTCCTGGACAAGATACAGGGCAGGTCAGTACAGATCCTCACGGACAACACCACAGCCATCTTCTATACGAACTGACAGGGAGGAGTCCACTCCCTGATGCTTTGTGAAGAGGTGTGCAAACTCTGGGAACTGACCACAGAACACAACTTCACCCTGGTGGCTGTGCATCTACCAGCAGTGGACAATGGGCTAGCGGACTCGCTCAGCAGGAAGCCCCTAGCAAACCATGAGTGGTCCCTCCACAACAAGGTGTTTTGCCTTCTGATAGACAAATGGGAGTCACCCCAGATAGACCTGTTTGCGACATGGCAGAACTGGAAATGCCCTCAGTTCTGCTCCCTCAGGAGTCGGGAGGAAGGGTCTCTCAGCAACACCTTCCTCATCAACTGGTCAGGGTCCCTGATGTATGTCCTCCCTCCAGTCCCCCTGATCCAGAGGGTCCTTTTGAAAATCAGTGTGGATGGAGCGAACATGTAACTGATAGCTCCGGACTGGCCCAGACAACACTGGTTCCTGCTCCTGCAGGAAATGTCTGTAGAGACCCCACTCCGCCTTCCACTGTGGGTGGATCTTCTAACACAGGATTTGGGGCACCTCCAGCACCTGAAGCCGGGCTGCCGGCACCTGACAGTCTGGAGGCTCTCTGGCTCAATGAGCAGGAGAGGCTCTGCTCGGACAGGGTTAAGAAGGTCCTGGTTGGTAGCAGAAGACCATTTACCAAGTGCACATATACAGCCAAATGGAAGTGATTCTCCATTTGGGCCTGGGACAAAGGTGTAAACCCTATATTAGCTCCAATACACTAATCCTTGACTACCTGTTAGACCTCAGAGAAAAAGGCCTCTCTTCTTCCATGCTGAGAGTCCACCTAGCGGCGATCTCAGCCCTCCACTAAAGGGTGGATGGGGGCCCAGTCTTCTCTCATCCTACCACCGTGAGATTCCTGAAAGGGGTGGAGAGACTCTTTCTTCAACCCCATAAACCCACCCCTCCTTGGGACCTGAATGTGGTACTCCGGGAAATAACAGAACCACCTTATGCACCCTTGGACTCAGCCACCCTGCTGGTCCTGTCCTGGAAGGAGGCCTTCTTAGTAACAATCACCTCTGCTAGAAGTTTTGGAGTTGAAAGCCCTCTTCGTGGAACCCCCATATACGAGGTTCTACCCGGATAAAGTGGTCCTACTTCACCATCCATCTTTCCTCTCAAAGGTGGCCTCCCCCTTCTGCCTTAACCAGGAAATCTGCCTGCCAGTTTTTTATCCAGACCTTCAGGGTAAGGAGAACCAGAGGAGATGGCATACCTTGGACATGAGGAGAGCACTTCTGACTTACATCGAGCGCACTCGGCCGTTCCGCAAGACCTCCCAACTCTTTTTGGCGGTCGCCGAATGCAAGAGAGGTCTCCCAGTGTCCTCACAGTGTATCTCCAAATGGACTGTGAACTGCATTAAAGACTGCTATGGAAGGTCGACCACGCCCCTTCCTGGGACTGTTAGAGCCCACTTGAACAGGGCCCAAGTGTTGTCAGCGGCCCTCCTTGCCAGGGTCCCGATCCAAGAAATCTGCAGGGCTTCTACGTGGTCGTCGATACATACGTATACGACATACTACGCCATCACCCAGCAAGCTAGAGATGCTGCTGCTTTGGGCAGAGCTGTACTCAGTGTGGGCAGACTGTAACTCCTCCCACTGTCCATGAATATGGCTAGCGGTCACCTGTAACTGAATGACGTGAGCAGCGCTTGAAGGAGAATGGTGGGTTATTTACCAGTAACTGGCTTTCTTTGAGATGGGCTGCTCACATACATTCAGGCCCCTCCCACCATCCCGCTAACAGAGTTGGTGAAGGTATATGGAACTGGGAGGGTCAGGGTGCCGGTCACCTATATAGCTGCGGTCATGGCACAGAGAGGGTGTTGACTGTGTGCCCTGACCTGACAGGCTAAGGCTAAAGAGTTTCTGAGCTGCTGCACACTGTGGCACATAGACACCTTTAACTGAATGTATATGAGCAGCCCATCTCAAAGAAGGAAAGTTACTGGTAAGTAACCGACTGTTCTCCTTCAAGTGCTGCTCACATCATTCAGTTACAGGTGTCTACATGCCGCAGTGCATGGTAGCTCGGAACGTCTTTAGCTTGTCAGCTCAGGGCACACTGCCAATGCCCCCTCCACGCTGCGACCACAGCTATATAGGTGACCGTGACCCTGACCCTCCCAGTTCCTTTTTCCACCATCAGTGTCGGTTTGGATCAACATTATCTTGCGAAACGCAAGTGCCTGTCTTTCACGCAAAACTTGAAATGCCAGGTTTCAAGCCATGCTTAGGATGCTGCAAGGCTTTCCCAATGGACAACTTGCATGAGAAATGCCTTGCTTGCTTGGGTGAGTCCCACCTCACGGTGGAGTGCTCCATTTTCCAATCCTTCAAGCGAAGGACTCGGCTGGAAAGAGAGTGCTGTCTCCTCCTAATTTCGGGGAATGGAGCCACTCCGCCCAAAGACAGCCGAGACACCAGTGCTCCACCGGATCCTCGATCAGCTCGGGCTCAAGATTCCCACCGATCTCCAGTACCGGGCTTGAAGTCTCAGCCCTCTACAGTACCTCCTCAGCACCGACCTCGCCGGTCCCCCGGTAGCCTCTTAGCTGCCCCAAGTAGGGCACCAGCTCAGGCACCAACCTGACAAGGGCATTCAAACCCAGCCCCGGTGCAGAACAAGAAGCAGCGGACCACAGTGGCACCGCCATCTTCGGCACCACTGGACATGGCACTGCCCCTGGTGGCACCACCTCTAAGCCTGGTACCGCCGTCAAGCCTGCTACTGCTGGACTTGGCACCGTCACCAATATCGCCACTTCCGGTGCCGTTACTTCCGGTACCATCAGACTCAGCACCAGCAACACCTGCACTGATACCGGTACTGTCGTGGGCCTCTTCACCTTTCTCCAACCCAGTACTGTCAAACCTGGCACCTGGCCCAAGTACTGCGGCCCCGCCTCATCACTCCTCCAAAGAACTCTTGGTACTGGACTGCTGGATGTCGAGGGGGAGGTTGTCCAGATTGTCCTCAGAAGACCCTTTTCTCCCCCCTCAGGAGGAGCACCCAAGAAAGCGGCCTCGAAAGAGCTCCGTGTCACCGGGCTCAAGGGGAAGGCGCCCATCAGGAGAGGTCTCTGCTCCCTCCATGGAGCCTTATGCCGCCATCAACGTCACTGCACAACGAGTGGACCCTTGACTGGCTGAACACAACGTCAGACAATACCTCCTCCCATTATGCCCGATCGCCGGTACCAGAGTCCTCAGATTTCTCCGACAATGAGCCAGACCCTGATTCTACCCAACATAGCAGATCAAGGGCCCAGTCATCCTCATCGCCCGATGAGCACCTAATCGACATGTCTGCTAACTGCGAGGGAGAGTCCTGCGTCAAGCAGGACCTCCTCTGCTCCATGGCGGCGAATCTGAAGCTGAAGCTAGGGGTGATCCAAGTGGAAGATGATTCCATCTTCGACGCATGCCGTAGAGCCCCATCGGCTAAGGTTGCGATTCCCCTGCATGCCGGGGTGTTCCGCATCGTCCAGGAACACTGGCAAATGCCTTCCTCAATTCCGCCAGCGTCCAAGGTAGCGGATAAGAAATACTCTGTCTCCCCGGAAGGATTCTCCTTCCTGTTTCATCACCTGGCTTCAGGATCCCTGGTGTTTGACGCAGTCAGCCAAAGGGAAAGACAAGGCCAACCAAGCTCCATGCCCAAGAACAGAGAGGTGAGGAAGCTTGAACTATTGGGCAGGAAAGTTTACTCCTCTGCCGCCCTACAGATGCACATCTTGGATCACTCAGCCCTGATGATGCGCTACATCTTCAACTTGTGGGAGGCTCTACAAAATCTCCGCTCAGCCATCTCCGAGGAACACCTGAGAGACTTCGAGGCAATGCTGGATGAAGGAGAGAGAGCTTCCAGGGATGCGTTCGTGGCAACCTGGGATGCAGTGGATACACCGGCACATATAATGGCATCGGCAGTGGTGATGCACCGCTTGGCCTGGCTCCAAAACTCTGGTCTCTCCACACAGATGCAATAGATTATCCAGGATGTCCCCTTTGAGGGTCCCGACCTCTTTGCATCTTCCACAGATGCGAAGCTGCATGGTATGAAGGACTTGAGGGCTATACTGTGGACCCTCAGGATTTACACTCCTCAACCCGTTAGGTGCTCCTCAAGGTCACACCAGCTACAGCAGCAGTTACAGCAAATGAAACAACAGCTGCAACTGCAGACCCAGTACCTGAGATCCCTCCAGTTTCCCCAGCGCCACCTCGAGGACCTGGACAAAGATAAGGGCCGATCAGGTAAAGGAGGTAAGCTTGGTGCCTCTCAGTCAGGAGACCGTGGACAGGGATCGGACCACTCGTCAGGCCGCAAACAGCGTTTTTGATGGTCCCCCTGAGGGCAGCGCTCCACAACCTGCTCTCCCCCCACCAGCTCCACCACTTCGCTCCACGATGGACCCAGGTCACGTTAGACCAGTGGGTTCTTGACACAGTGGCCAGGGGATACTGCATCCAGTTCCTTTCAAACCCTTGAGACAGAAAACTGCCCCCTCCCACAGCCCCAGAAAACCCAGATCTGCTAAGCAATCTCGAGGTCAAATGCCAGCAGTTACTCTCCCTTGGAGCCATCGAAAAGGTTTCCCAAGAGAGATTGTGGCAAAGGGTACTATTCCCGTTATTTCCTAGTCCCCAAGCCCAACGGGGACCTATGACCCATTCTAGACCTTAGAGCACTCAACAAAAACATAAAGAAAATAAATTTCCACATGGTCTCCCTACCACAGATTATTCCCTCCCTGTCCCCAGGAGTTTGGTTCGCAGCCCTCGACCTAAAGGATGCTTACTTCCACATAGCCATTTGGCCCCACCACAGGTGGTTTCTCAGGTTCATAGTGGCACGACGCCACTACCAGTTCACTGCCCTCCCTTTCAGGTTATCACTAGCTCCCAGAGTGCTCACAAAGTGTGTGGCACTGGTCGCAGCTTTCCTACACAGGAAGAGTATAAGAATCTACCCCTACCTAGACGACTGGCTCATAGTGGGCAAGTCAAGTCGACAGGTACAAAACCATGTCGACATTTTAATGAACCTCTGTGAGTTCCTGGGCTGCCGCATAAACTTAGAGAAGTCTAAGTCAACAAGGATAAGTGTAAAATCCTGCACTTGGGACGAAAAAACCCCATGTACTGCTACAGGCTGGGGAGTGATCAGCTAAATAGCAGCACTGGAGAAAAGGACCTGGGAGTCATGGTGGATGGGAAGCTGGACATGAGTCAGCAGTGTGCTCTTGCTGCCAAAAAGGCCAATGGCATACTGGGCTGCATCAGAAGAAGTGTTACCAGCAGATCAAGGGATGTGATCATTCCCCTCTATTCTGCACTGGTGAGGCCACATCTGGAATACTGTGTCCAGTTTTGGGCTCCCCACTACAAAAAGGACATGGACAAATTAGAGAGAGTCCAGAGGAGGGCAAC
>ML682061.1:4736222-4757170 GCA_007922195.1 Podocnemis expansa | reverse complement strand
AGATGCCCTGATGACCTCCTGGGATGCTACAGACATGGTAAGTAGAGAGGTGGCTTCCTCAGTAGCTATGTGGATGGCCTCCTGGCTTCAAGGCTCTGGTCTCTCCCTGCAAATGCAACAGTCCATCCAAGACCTTCCTTTCGAAGGCCCTTCATTGTTTGCAGCCTCAACAGATGCCAAGCTGCATGGTATGAAAGACCCCAGGGCCACCCTCTGCTTGTTAAGGATGTATACCCCTCAATCTGCTCGATGGTCCTACTGCTCACAGCAGCAGCCACAGCGGTAGTCCCAGCAAAAACAGGAACATAGAAGCTGCCCTTTCCAGCCATTCTACCACCCTTATGGGGGCAGAGACAAGGACAAGAGCAGAGGCAGCAGGGGCAACCATTCCCAAGGCAGCAACCAACCCTCACACGAAGAGACCAATAATAGCAACCACCCTTTCAGACACAGACAGAGGTTTTGACCTCTCACCGGAGGACAGCATTGTCCACCGATCCCAGTCCCAACCTTTCCGGAACCGCTTAGCCCGCTTCCACCACCAATGGGCAAGAATAAGCTCAGACCAATGGGTCTTAGAAACAATATCCAATGCCATACAGTTCAAAGCCATACCTCAAGACAGAAAACCACCCCCTCACCGTGGACTTCGGGATCCCTCTCACAAACAAATACTGATACAGGAGTGCTGGAAACTCACAGAGAAAGTTCCCCCAAGAAAAAGGAGTTCTACTCATGCTATCTCCTGTCCCCGAAGGCAAATGGAGGCCCCCATCCCATACTAGATTTAAGAGCTCTGAGCAAAAATGTAAGGAAAATAAAGTTCCAAATGGTCTCACTATCACACATTATTCCATCCCTGGACCCAGGGGATTGGTTCATGGCCCTCGATCTAAAGGATTCTTACTTTCATATTTCCATAAGACAGAGACTTAGGATGTTCCCTCACTTCCTGGTAGGCGGAAAGCATTTCCAGTTCACTGCACTATGCTTCGGTCTATCACTAGCCCAAGGTTGTTCACAAAGTGCATCACAACCATAGCAGAACACCTGAGGAAGCAGGGCACACAAGTTTACCCATACCCGGATGACTGGCTAATAAGATCAAAATCAAAGTACAGAGTCATATGCGGTGTCCACACATCTCTAAACCCGTGCAACAGACTAGGATTCCTAATGAAAAAGGAGAAATCAAAGCTTTCCGCCTCAAGAAGCATAGCCTTTATTGGGGCGCACCTAGACTTTCACGTGGCAAAAGCCTCTTTCCCCCCATCCATTTTTCAGTCCATGTCTGCAATCATTTCAGAACTACTATATGCCCCAACCACAACGGCAAGGTGCTGCCTCCAGCTCCTGGGCCACATGAGAGCCTCCACATACATGGTAAAGAAGGCCCGCCTCCAAATGTGGACTCCGTGTGTGTGATTGGCCTCAGTGTTCAGCCCACACCGACATCCCCTGTCCAGGGTAGTTACTGTCCTGGGAGGGGGGAGGATCCTGGATTCACTGAGGATTTGGCAGGACTCTTGGTTCACATTCAGAAGGGTTTCCTTCGAAGTCATGAACCCCTCGATCATACTAATTACAGATGTTTCAGACCTGGGGTGGGGAGCACATATTTGGGGGGGGGGGCTGTCTACTCAGGACACATGGCCCCAGAAAGACAGCTCCTTACGCATAAATGTGAAAGAGCTGAGTGTGGTCCACCTAGCGTGCATAGCTTTCCTAGACAAAATAGAGGTGAAGTCCCTGCAGGGTCATGACAGACAACACAGCAGCTATGTTCTATATTAACCACCAAGTGGGTGCCCACTCACGGGCCCTTTGCAGGGAGGCTGCCCGGCTTTGGAACCTGGCCCTATAGCATGATTTCCACCTTGCAGCCTCCCATCTGCAGGGGATCAAAAATTCCCAAGTGGACAGCCTAAGCAGGAAGCTCCCTCCCCAGTACGAATGAGCCCTATACCCAGAGGTGGTAAAACACCTGTTCACAGAGCTGTAACACTCTGTTTTGCTGCCCAGTGTGCGTTCCAGTCATAACACGCACCCTTGCCATTAGCAGCGCATGGAGCTGGCGGTGCAAAACCCGCCTTTAATAGAGTGGGTCTATTGAGCCACTCCGGCACACCCAGGGCAAAGTCCTGTTGGCCCCACCATAGTTACGGCTCTGCCTGTTTGGGAGGTGGGGCTGCCCACAGACAGACCTATTCGCATCAGGGGAGAACCACAAATGCAATCAGTTCTGCTCAATCAGGGGCAGGGACAGGGGGTCAGTCTCAGATGGCCTCATGATAGACTGGGGATTTCAACTCCATTATGCCCTCTGACTTCTCCATCTGATCCACAGGACCCTTATAAAGCTCAAGAGGGACCTAGCAGATATAATCATGATAACCCCAGCTTGGCCCCACCAACCTTTGTACTCCACCCTGGTGGATCTCTTAATAACTCAACCCATAACACTTCCCTTCAGGGTGGACCTCCTCACTCAGGACTCTGGCTATCTATGCCACCCACACCCGGGGGTTTTGCACCTGACAGCATGGAGACGTTGTGGTTAAACCCCAATGAGCAGGCATGTTTGGTAAGGGTACAAAAGGTCCTAATCAAGAGCAGAAAACCCTCCATTAGAGCCACATACTGTGCAAAATGGAAGCGTTTCTCTCATTGGGCCCAGAGGAGAGAGTAGTCACCAGAGGATGCCTCAATCAAGACCATATTGGACTACCTACTAAGCCTGAAGGAGGGAGGCCTCTCACTGTCCCTGCTTAGGGTACACCTGCCAGCCATTTCTGCCCTACGTAATATGTTTGGTGGGGTAACTCCTGTGTCTCACCCCACAACTACAAGATTTCTCAGGTACCTTGAAAGACTGTACCTGCAGATTAGGGCCCCAGCCCCACATTGGGATCTAAACTTTGTGCTTGAGGGGCTCACAAGACCCCCCCCCCCAATGAGCCTCTGGAGTCATGTACCCTCTTGGTCCTGTCTTGGAAAGTGGCCTTTTTAGTGGCCATCATCTCGGCCAGAAGGGTCTCCAAGATAAGAGCTCTTTCCTCGGAACCACCTTATACAGTGTTCCATCCTGACAAAGTGCAGTTACAACCCCACCTGGGCTTCTTGCCAAAGGTGGTGTCCCTTTTCCACATAAACAAGCCATCTGTATCCCGGTGTTCTTTCTGGACCCCCAGGTCACAGAAAACCAGAGGAATTTGCACATCTTTGATGTAAAGAGAGCACTCACAACCTACATGAGGCGGACCAGACCCTTTCAGAAAACTTCCCAGCTGTTCGTAGCAGTCTCTGAACGGAAAAAGGGCTAGGCGGTAACAACCCACTGTATATCGACTTGGGTAGCTAACAAAATCAGGGACTGCTATCAAAGAGCAAACACTCCTTTGCCGTGGAGTATCAGAGCTCACTCTACCACAGCCCAAGCATCTTCCATGGCCTTCCTCGCTCAGGTCCCGATCCATGAAATCTGTAGAGTGGTGACTTGGTCTTCAGTGCACACCTTCGCCTCCCACTATGCCATCGTTCAGCAAGCGTAGAATGATGCTATGTTGAGTAGAGCCATACTTCAAGCAGGAAACCCTTAACTCCACCCGCCATCCTGATCACAGCTTATGAGTCACCTATGTCTGAATGGATCTGAGCAGTGCTTGAAAAAGAATAGAAGGTTGCTTACCTGTAAACGTCCTTCTTCGAGATGGGCTCCTCCCATACATTCCATACCCTTCCTCCGTCCCCACATTTCGGAGTCTGTGCAAAGAAGGGACTGAAGAGGGGGCAGGGTTAGAGCCACCAATATACTATGCAGGTGTGCAGACTTGAGGGGGTGTTGGCCACTGACCCTATAGGACAGGCTAGGGCAAAAGGTTTTCTGGACAACATGTGCTGCGGTACATAGACACCTACATCTGAATGTATGTCAGCAGCCCATCTCGAAGAAGGATGTTTACTGGCAAGCAACCTTCTAGTTCCCTGGCTGTGGCCCACTGGTCTACAGTTCTTTACCATGTGCACAGGAGTTGGATAGCTAGAGCCCAGCAAATTATCCACAATCCCATTTTGAGACTCAGATTCAGTCGCGTACTTATGCACCCATCTCTCTAACCTGAAGCATGTGAGGGGTCTATTTGAAGTCAGTGGAATTACTCATTTGCTTAAAGGTAGCCATGTTCTTAAAGTACCTTGCTGCATATTGATAATATTGTTAATATTTGGGATCGGGAAGGAATTTTCCCCCAAGGCAGATTGACTAAGGCTCTGGGGAGTTTTCCCCTCCTTTTGTAGCATGTGGCATGGCTCACATACTGGTGGACTATTTGTATCTTTAACATCTTTAAATCATGATTTGAGACCTTCAATAACTCAGTCATTGGTTAAAGCAGGGGTCTCAAACTCAAGTCACCATGAGGGCTCCATGAGAACTAGTACATTAGCTCCAGGGCTGCACCACTGAAACCTTTTCATACAACAATATTGCAAACATTGGTAACAAGAGTGTTGTTGCGGGCCACAGGAGCTTTAGGAGCTGCATCCGGCCCTCAGGCCATGTGTTTGAGACCCCTGGGTTAGAGGGTTATTGTAGGAGTGGGGGAGTGAGGTTCTGTGGCCTGCATTGTGTAGGAGGTCAGACTATAAGATCATATCAATCCCTTCTGACCTTAGAGTCTATGAGTCTATAAGCAAAATTTACTGCAAGTCAGTAAATATAAGGCTGGGAATTGTGCAGATTTGTGACCCAAGGACCTCTTGTTGCCAACTAGAAAAGGGCATATGCTGCATAAGAGTTACAGGGTATAAGTTTTTATATACTTGTTTACCAAAAAGTATCAAGGGAGGTTGTTGTTGAAAAATCTCTCATACTGGTCGTTGTTGTTGTCATCATCACCTTTGCAAAATGGATAATATGCAAGAAGATTTTATATATAATTTCTGATTATTGAAAAATTATATTCTTCAAGCCTTTCATTTAAACAGGCAGGTCACACAGAGGTAAGCTGCTTTAAGACAGATTCCACCACATAGGAGGTGGGAGCCATTTCTTTCCCTGACTCTATTATGTCTTACAGTGGAAGTCTGTTTGCTCGCTGGGTCAAATGCTAATGAAGAGAATGTGAGGACTGCAGCAAAAGGTACCTTATTTTACTGGTGGAGAAAAAAGAGCTGGTCTAATCAGGAGCACCCCTGGCCTGGAAAAAGACCCAGGCTTCTGGCACTGGGACTTGGGGTTTGCGTGCTTTAAGTGTGCCATTGCTGCAGCTGCCACCACAGTGGATGGGTGGCTCTGGTGCTGAGATTCAGGGCTTGAGCCAGCAACTCCCCTGGGTCTAATACAACTAGGGGTGCAAGGAAGGGCCCCGGGATCCTGCACATGTGAGGAAACAACGTGACACTGGCCTCAGCCACTCTGGTGGAAAAACCCTGTAGGAAGGGTTTTGGGGGAAGTGGGACCTCCCCAGATATGAGGGCAGCTCTTCAGTTACATGTAGGCTCTAGACCATATACAATGATTTTACTTTCTATGCCACCCTTTCCTTCTGATACTGGTCTCTGCAGTCAGTGAAATTTCTGTTCTCTGCTCACTAAACATCAACTCAGTCTACCTATAAACACATCTAAATGTTGCATTCTAAGGGGAGCTAGGCTCTAAGGTGTAACTAGGAGCTTGTGGTAGTCTGTGCCTTGGGAACAGCCTGTCAGGTAACACTGTGAGTATCCTAGGGAAGAGGCACTAGACATGGTAAGCGGATGCTCAGAGGATTCAGGGGTTGGACTTGCCTACATGAGGGACACTGGACCCCGCCAGAGGTTAAAGTATAATTTGGCAGGCCCCAGAACCCTCCTAATTGGGTGGGCCCCTCCTCCCACACGTCTGGAGCCACCTCCCACACCCCAGCTCCTGGCCCCCCAAATGCCAGCCCTCCACCCCAGCTCCTGTCCCCCACCCCAGTTACTGCCCTGAAAAACACCTACCCCCATCAGACCCCTTTCCCCATGTCATTCTCAGCCCCAATCCCTACTCCCTAAACTCCCTGCCCCCATTCCAGGCCTTCTAACCACCCATCCCCCAGTTTTCCATCTTCATGCCATCCCCTTCTGCCCCCCGAAGCCCTCCATCCCGATCCCTTTTCCCCCCTTCCTCACACCCCCTCTTTGCCCCCACACTTCCACCACTGGCTGCCCAACCACCCTAACCCCCCCCCCAGCCCCTTTACCTGGCCAAAGAGCTGGGTGGGGGCCAGGAGGCCAAGTGCTGGCTGGCCAATGGGCTGGCAAGTAGGAGTCCGGGCCAGAGACTAGAGTGTGGCCATGCTCACAGCCAGGCCCCTGCTGGAAGGGACGGAGGGGTGGCTGGGCCGGCCCCAGCCTGCAGCCCCTTCCCGCCATTGGCCTAGGGAGAACGTGTCAGAACACTCTGTTCCAGCGTGCGCTTCTATTTTGGGGGGAATTCCAGGGTGTTCCCCTATTTTTAGGGGACCCAGAATGCTGGCTCCCTAAAAATAGGGGTCCCTGGAACAGTGTTCTGGGGCATCCCCCCTTACTTTAAGCCCTGGACCCTGCCCAGGGTCGGAGGAAAGTGAGTGTGTTGTCTGGCAAGCATGGACAAGGCTTCCTTCAGCTAAAGACAGGGGGCATTGAGGTGCCCCACAACATCGGGAATCTCTCCTGTTTTCAATCTCCTTTTTCCTTTCCTTCCCATTGTAGGGTGTGATGTTTAAATTGGCCTTGCATCACAATTGCAGTACAGCAGTATAAAAACTAATCCCTTTCACTTTTTTTTTTCCAGCTAGCACATCATATATGGTGGGTTTTGCCTTGAAGCTTTTTCCCTGGATCCATGCAATCAACAGAAGTGGCAGTCACAAAGCTGCCTCCAGAAGTGACAAATGAGCAGCTGTTCTACTGTGAAAGATCCCTGATAATAAGGGCAGAATATTGCGCACCCTAGACTGAAATCCTGCCATGCTGAGCATGACAATATCCATGCGAAGAGGAGCAATGTTCATCTCAGAGTCCTCTTTAACTCATTAATTGTACCAGGGTCTATGATGAGCTACATCACTTTACATCAGCTGGGGATTCACTCACCTAAAGGAGCCCTGCACAGAGATGAGCAGTAGGAGATGTTTGAAGGAAGGGGAAACAGGCACAGTGAGGGGAAATGGCTTGCTAATGGCCATTCAGTAGGTCAGTGGCAGTGCCAGGACCAGAATCCCCTGCACCCCATCTAGTACCCTAGCCACTAGCCGTACTTCTCAGCCCTTTCAGGTTGGTCACCCCATACTCAAAGCCAAAAACTCTCACGACCCCTCAGTTTTACTATAAAATAGTTAAAATATAGTGATAATAATGCCCCTGTGGCCCTTCCTCTCTGGAAACTTTATTTCCACTGCTTAAGAACCCTAACACAATTTTCAATTCTTTGTGACCACTCCTTTGACTGCCTTTCATGACAACCCAAAGGCTCACAAGACACTGATGGAGAAATACTGCGCTAGACATCACTGCCAATTTTCCATTAACTTAATCAAAACATTTCATCTTAAAAATATCTGCTAAGTAGTTAATCAATCAGGTAAATGGTGGATATGTGTCTAGGGTAGAGAAGAGACAGTGCATCTGGCTATATAATCTCTCCTACTATGGGGCCAAGGGAGGGTTGGGTGGACTATGTTGCTCTTTCAGGAGATGTATCGAAGATGGAATGATTGAGTTCCCAGAAAAAGGAAAGAGTTTCCTCTGGGAAAGAGTGGTTACTTACCTTGTAACTGTTCTTTGAGATTTGTTGTTCATATCCATTCATAATCAGGTGTTTATGCAATGCTGCCAAGAAATTTTTCCCCTGGTGGTACCTGTAGATAGGGCCATCCCTAGGGGTGTGCAGGGCCTGGGGCCAGTTGACCTATGGGGGCCCCACCCCCCATGCACTGGGGGGGGGGCAGGGAAGACTGAGCCAGGCCAGCCCAGAGGCCAGGCCCTATGCGCTCTCCCCTCCCCTGAGCCAGCCACTCTGCCCCCATGGGTGGAGCATGTTGGCCCAGGAGCCGAGCTCTGCTCGCCCGCCCCACTTCTGGGCCAGCCTGCCCCACCCTTCAGGGTGGAACAGCTGGCCCAGAGGAGGGACAGGAGAGCGGAGCCCACCTCTGGGCTGGACTACTCCACCCCCGGGCTGGCTGTTCCAGCCTGGGGACAGGGAGGGCTGGCCCAGAGCAGAGGCCAGGTTCCACCCTCCCCTCCCGCCCCGGCCACTTTCAGCAATGTGCCCCTGCAGTAGTGCACATAGGCACCTGTGTATAGGTGTTGCCTGAGCTTCCTTTCTCTCTCAGTTCCTTCGCCAGAACTCCAGCTGAAGCAAAGGAAGATGGATGTAAAATGTACATGAGCAACACATCTCAAAGACGAGAGTCCTGTGGCACCTTCTAAACTAACAGATTTCTTCCGACATAAGCTTTTGTGGGCTTCAACCTCCTTCATCAGATGCATCTGATAAAGTGGGCTGGAGCCCATGAAAGTGTATGCCCGAAGAAATCTGTTAGGCTATGTCCACACATACATCATTATTACGAAATAACCCATTTCGAAATAACTTATTTTGAAATAAAATCCTTATTTTGAAATAAGTTAATTCGAATTAACAGTTTGTTAATTTGAATTAAGGGAAAGCCTGCTTTCAAAACAGCTGTTATTTCGAAATGGTTCCTGGGCCTTAGGCTCCCAATCTCCGGCTCTCACTCAAGTGTCCACAGAACACCAACACAGGACCGCTTTCTAGCAAACTTTCTCCGGAGACCCCTGTCTCCTCACTGGTCTCCCCTTAAATACCTGGGCTCCATGGCCAATCACCAAGTGCCCTTTTTCGCGCCAAAACCAGGCTCCATAAGGCACTATGGGTCTGTGCCAGGCCCTCTCCTGTTACACACAGCCCCTGTTGCTGAGCAGAGTTCAGCCTGCTGGCTGCCTGCCAGCGTCCCTGTCAATCTCTCCATGAGGTTTGCATCATCAGTTGCCAGGCAGACCTGCTCACTAGTCCCCAGCAGTACAACATTGTTACAAAATCATACAGAACAGTACAGAATAACACTCCCACTTCTTGGGAGGAGAAAACTCAAATAAACACAAACTATTATAACATGCCAAATTTTTCCTTACACAAGGGCTGGTGGGTGAAGGGGCATGGCCGGGCAAGCCAGGGGAGCTATGTCAGCAGTGGAGCTCTTTTCCCCAGGGCAAGCTCCAAAATCTACCCATGGTCAAAATTGTCCTGAGCCTGCTGCTTTATGACATAGTGGGACATGAATGTATATACTGATGACCATATAGCAGCCTTGCAGATATTCTATATTGAGACGTGCCTGCAAGGCCACTGGGGATGCTTCAGTGTTCCCTGTAAGCTGCGCTGGCGCGCTGCAGCGCAGCCCACTGCAGCCGCCAGCGCAGAGAAGGCTGCCGGCAGCGCACAGCCAGCAGCCAGAGTCCTTCAATAGAGCTCCTGTGGAGCAGGGAGTTTTGAAAACTCCCGCCCAGAGAAGCTCTAACGGAGCATGCCCAGAAAATCTGAGCATGCTTCGTAGAGCTTCTCTGGCCCAGGAGTTATGGCTGGGCCGTCCCGCTCCAGTCCAGCCCCAAGGTAAGTTTATAGGGGCTTGGGGGACTGTTGGGAGTGGGGGGGGGCGAGCGGTAGCAGGGGGGCATGCTGCCAGGAGTGGGGGGGGCCTAGCAGGAGCGGGGGGGTGATGCCGGGAGGGGGGGTGCGATGCCAGGAGCCGGGGGCTATCAGGAGTAGGGGCACGATGCCGAGAGCGGGGAGGGCGATGCTGGGAGTGGGGGGGCGATGCCGGGAGCCGGGGGGTAGCAAGAGCGGGGGGGATGATACCAGGGGGGGCTGCGCAGCGGGACCCGTGGGGGGGGGGAGCGCAGCGAGCAACAGGAGTTGCTCAGCTGCCCTCTCCCCTTAGAAGGAACATTGGTTGGGTCCTTGTTGTGTGAGCCACTAAGCATCCTGGAGGCACTACCTCTGTGTGTTCATAACAAGCTCAAATGCAGCCTGCGATCCACTTTGAAATGGGCAGTGATGAAACCGTCAGCCCTTTAATCTGGTTGCCATCACAATGAAGAGTTGTGTAGAATAATGGAAGGCAGGAAGGTGGGAGAGTTACAGGAGGAGGTGTCTAGGCTCAGGAGTATCCATGACCTGGAGAAGGTTCTTGATAATGTCCATGAGGAGACATGAAAGGATGAGGAATCTATCCAGGTGCCAATGACTGCTGCCACACCACTGGAGAAGGGTGGGATGCCTCCAGCACAGGGAGGACACTGGCAGCTGGTTACTTCTGGCAGCAGACAGTGCTCCACCCCTGCTCCCATCCCACCCTCCATTGTGGTGAAGAACCTTTATGCATCACTAGAGACAATGGATGAGGTAGAAGAGGAGACACCTTGCACCCCCTGATCCTGGAAGGATCACATCCATCTCACCCAGAAAGAAACGTCGGGTTGTGGTGGTTGGGAACTCTCTTCTGAGGGGGACAGAGGCACCCATCTGTCACTCTGACAAGGCTTCTTGGGAGGTATGCTGCCTGCTGGGGGTCCGTATCCAAGATGTTACAGAAGGATTGTCAAGAATCATCTGCCCCTCTACCCCATGCTACTCATTCATGTGGGAACCAATGATACTGTGATACGTGATCCTCAACAAATCAAAAGTGACTACAGGGCTCTGGGAGTGTGGGTGAAGGAGTTCAGTGCACAGGTGGTGTTCTCCTCAATCCTTCTGGTCAAGGGTAGGGGCCTGAGCAGAGACAGATGCATCCTGGAGATGAATGCCTGGCTGATAGCCCTTTTGAAATTGCAAAGTTGGTGTCATCAGGAGAGCTTTGGCTTCCTCGACCATGGGGTGCTGTTTCAGGAAGAAGGACTGCCAGGCAGAGATGGACTCCACCTATCAAGGAAGGGGAAGAGCATATTTAGATGCGGACTCACTAACATAGTGGGGAGGGCTTTAAACTAAGTTTGAAGGGGGAAGGTGACCAAAGCCCACAGGTAAGTCACAATGTGGGAGACCTGTGGGAAGGTATGGAACTTGGGGTGCCAGGACTGTAACACCATGGATAAAAGAGAGGGCAGTTGGAACTTGGGGGTGAATCAAATAATTGTCTTAGGTGTCCTAATGAAGCTCTAATACCTGAGGCAAGTGGGGAAGGATGATTCTGGGAGAAAATGCAAGGAGGTAGATGCAACAGATCTGAAAATCGACAGGGGAAAGTAGGGCAATCAGGCCAGTATTTTAGGTGCCTATACACAAATGCGAGAAGCCTGGGAAACAAGGAGGAAGAATTAGTAGTACTGGCACAGACAAGGAACTATGATATAATTGGAATAACAGAGACATGGTGGGATAGCTTGCATGACTGGAGCTCTGCCATGGATGGGTATAAATTGTTCAGGAAAGACAGGCGGGGGAGGAGTTGTGCTAGATATAAAAGAGCTGTATGACTGCTCAGAGCTCCACTATGAAAGTGGAAATGAGCCAGTTGAAAGTCTGTGGGTTAAGTTTAGAGGAGAGGGCAACAAGGGGGATGTTGTGGTGGGTGTCTGCTATAGACTGCCAGACCAGAAGGAGGAGGTGGATGAGGCATTTTATGGACAAGTAGCAGAAGTTTCCAGATCACAGGCTCTGGTTCTCATGGGGACTGCAATAATCCTGACATCTCCTGGGAGGGCAATACAGCAGTGCACAGGCAATCCAGGAAGTTTCTGGAGAGTGTCAAGGACAACTTCCTGGTACAAATGCTGGAGGAATCAACTAGGGGCCTTGCACCTCTTGACCTGCTGCTCACAAACAGAGAAGATTTGATCAGGGAAGTAGAAGTGAATGGCAACATGGGCAGCAGTGACCATGAGAGTGGTGGGTTACTTACCAGTAATCATCCTTCTTCGAGATGGGGCTGCTTGGATTCATTCAGAAATAGGTGTCTCTGTGCCAGAGTGCCAGATTGGTCGGAACTTTTTGCTTTAGTCTGTCAGAGAAGGGCAGGTGGCCACCGACCCCCGTGCCACCCCGTGGCTATATAGGTGGCCGCCTCCCAGCCCCTCCCCAGTTCCTAAGAGTTACCAACTCCAAGTGTGGGGACAGGGGGAGGGCTCTGAATGAATACGAGCAGCCCATCTCAAAGAAGGATGGTTAGTTACCAACTCCAAGTGCGGGGACGGGGGGAGGGCTCTGAATGAATAGGAGCAGCCCATCTTGAAGAAGGATGGTTACTGATAAGTAACCCACCGTTCTTCGTCAAGCGCTGCTTGGATACATTCAGAAATAGGTAACTGCTAGACATGCTGATGGATGGCGAATGGAGTTGGCTCTTCCACCTTCAGCACAGCATAACTCCCCATGGGTATTTGCCCAATGAGCAGGGTCCTGGAGGGGTCTAGGAGATTGACCCAAGGACCGTCGCCCCGGCAAGGATAAGCAGGGATTGCAGGATGTAACCCAGTGGAGAAAGTTGGCCCAGTTTGTCCAAGCGCCTATAGGGGCGCTTAGGTAGGAAAGCCTGAGGTCATCTTATGCATAAATGAGATATGAATGTATCGTAGTTAAAGTCGAGGACTGTGACTCTAACCACTCTGCCTAAAGTCATATTGGCAGAGGTGGGATAAAATCAGAAGATTAGAGTTCTGACAGTAACGCATGTTAACATATCTCCTATAAGAGAATTCAGGAGGCAGTAGGGTTGTCAAGCTGGCATTGGTGAGAACGACACTGCCACAACCGGTGGGCTGACAGCGATGGTCGTCAGTACTGCGAGAAAATCCCAAGGGGAGGGGAGTCTTTTCCGTCCATTCAATACTGTAGGGCAACTATGGGACAAGGGGTCAAGCCGAAGACTTGAATTGGGGGTAGGTGTTCCCCCGGGACATGTGGCCCTGACGTGCCCACCAGAGGGTTTCAGGTATATTAATGTGGCACAGCCAGTATCTCATGGGTGTGGGGGGAGGGGGGGTAAGAATCTGGAGAAAGTGCAGTGTGCTAGTTCAAGAAGGTATTGGGACGCTGGCAACAACGGTCGATATCCCAACAGTCACAGTCATAACAAGATGACAGGACCCGCTTGGGGCCTTGATGCCGTCTGTTCTATGGAAGTAAAAGAGAAGCACATGTAGTGTCATGACGAAACCTACCGGGGAAATGTCAAAAAGTGAATCCTTACATGCCAAGGAGATAGTACTACTACTACCTATGCCCTTCCCTTCCCTTTTGTTAGAGTTTCCTCAACAGGGAAGCGGCTGTTGGGATGCTATGGTGAGGGGTTTGGCTGCGGTGGGCTGTGGGTTGGTAATGGTTCATAAGTCCGGCAGGTCCAGTTGCTAGTACCCGTGGCCTAAGAATTCACACACTTTGGCCAGATGATTAGAGCCCTGTGCGGATACAAATAAGTGGATCTGTATCCAACCTGCATCCACAAGAAATGGTCCGCGGATATCAGTGTTGTATCCACGGATGCGTATATAATGAGGATGTCCTTGGATATCCGCATATTTGCAGGGCTCTAGCTCTGTGCAGATAAAAATATGTGGATTCGTATCTGATCTGCATCCACAAGAAATGGTCCGCGGATATCCATGTTGTACCCATGGATGCAGATATAAGGCAGATATCTGCGGATATCCACGGATTTGCAGGGCTCTACAGATGATCTCACCTTGCCTGGGGGGGGGGACGACAGTGTGGGAGAGGGACCAAGCCCAATTAAGACTGCATCAGGGTGCCTGTTGGGGTTGATGCTCCCTCCAGGAAGGAGCCCCGGGAATGTACAGAGGAGGCATGCTCTTCCACAGTGGCAGGGCAGTGGGATGCCACCCGTTGGGGTGCATCCCACCCTCTCCTCTGGTTTTTTTTTTTTAGTATACCTGGAGTGTCCTCCACAGGTATGATAGTGAAGGAATAGGTCTTACCGGAAGGAGGGCTCCAGCAAGGGTGAGCCCATTGCCAAATACCCGTATAATGAGAGTAAATTTCAGGTTCGCGAAGAGTAAGCATTAGAGTCAAATTCTGTCATGACAGTTAGGGCAGGGTGTGTCTCCTAAGATGTGCCCACTGAGCACTCTGGGTCTTATGGGAGGGAGGAAATGTACTCACCAGACTCTTGAAAAAGGGTCTCCTGTAGCTAAGCCGGGAGACTCACGGTACTAAGGCCACCCCCAGGGAAGGTGAATACGCAAGAGACACAGCTGGATGAATGCCCTGAGGGGCGAAGATTGGTGCTGGAGGAGCAACCAATGCCGGGGAAGATGGGCTGTGATCATGGGCATATTGAAAGGTGGAAGAATCATCCTTCCTACGTATGACTAAGTGGCAAAGGGGAAGTCTAGTTGGTTTCACAACTTATATCCAGACATTACCTCTGGGGTTTGGGCCTGAGGGGCTTCTGATTAGAATGTAATGGAAACAGTCCCTTCAGGGATAGGGAGGGAGGTATTTAGGGCCTATTTCGTGAGGGGTAAGAACCCATGTACCGGCTTGGGGCCTAGGCACGAGCCGCTAGTGGCAATCAAAATCCAAGGTTGGGAAAATTCCAGAGGAATGAGTCTACCGCTCACTTGCTTAACCTCCATGATGGACAAGGTCTCCCCAGGGAAGAGGTCATCTCCCCCAAATGGCAAGTCAAGGGCAACCTGCTGTGAGGCTGGAGGGAGTCTGGCTTCCTGCAGGCAGGCTGCATGGCGCAGGGTTACGGCAGAGGCCATAGTTCGGGCCACCGTATCCACAGTGTCCCAGGATGAAAGGAGGAGGACCTGAGATGCTATTTTACCCTCCTCCAGGAAAGCCTCGTACTCGTCCCTCTCCTCCAGTGGGAGTAGGTGTCTAAATTTATGGAGTGACTCCCACACATCCAACATGTATTGGCTAATGAGGGCCTGATTGTTCGTGACCCTCAATTGGAAGGCTGAGGAGTAAACTTTGCGGCCCAATAAGTCGAGTTCCCTAGCATCCCTTGATGTCGGGAGGGGATCAGGAGGGACCTGCCCCGGCCCTAAAGCCGCCTCCACCACTGCACAAGGAGGGCCTGGATGGTGAGGGGAATTCAGGCCCCAGGACTCTATACTTAAGGCCAGCCATATCCGAGACTGTGGAGATGGAACCCGGATTCTGCCAGCGAGAGGAGGCCAAGTCTCAAACGCTTGGGGTGGAGGGGCACGGTAACCGGTGCCACCAATGAAAAGAGTGGCCCAAGAAGAGTGTCTGAGGACAGCTTGGAGGATTGAACTTCCATGCCCATGTGCACAGAGACATGGCCCAGGAGGTCGAAGCGTGCTGACAAGTCACCGGTATCGGAAGACGGTACCGGGTTCAATGTTCTCACTGGTGCTGAGGGGGCCGGTGTGGGCAAGGTTCAAGGGCCCTCCGGGGACCAGTCCCGGGAGTGATATTGGAAGGGTGACAGCACCGAGAGTCGGCACCGAGGCCATTTGGAGACCCTTGAAGCCCCTTCCCCTGGGCTGGAACAGGGGGAAACCTCTCGGGATTCCGGAGACAGAAGGGTGGTGTGGTGCCATGGGGATGGCTCCACAGTACCAGGACTCCCAGGGGGCTCTGGTGTTCGCAACCCTGGGGCCAGCGATGGAAAGGGTGAGCGGTGCCATGTTGGTGGCACCCAGGTTTTCAAAATGAAGACTGGCTTCCCCCTTCTGGGCGGTGCTGGAGAAGGGGGCATAGGCAACAGGAGGAGCGCCCTCGCTGCCTCCGGGGTCGACGGTATCGGCACTGAGGCTGACTGGTCCCGGGGAGAGCCCCGTGCCAAGGAGGTGGGGCTTCTTCGGCGCCAAGGTGCCAAAGGCACTGAGCTAGTCCTGCTGCACTGATTGGTGCAGTGCTGGGCAGTGGGCTCTGGCATCGAGCCATCATGCAGTGCTGCAGGAGGCCCCTAAGCCTCGGGGGAGAAGTGCCAGGCCTGCTGAAAGGCCAGGGCACAATGCCTCTGCTCCCTGTCCTTGATGGTCCTGGGTTTAAAGGACAGGCAGAGGGAACACTCGGTGACCTCATAGCTTTCGCCAAGGCACTGGAGGCACTTCTCATGGGGACTGTCTCACAGGAAGGCCTTGCCACACTCAGCACAGGGCTTAAACGCCGGCATGGCGGACAGCGCTGGAGCACGATGTTCCGGCCCAGAAAGGGAGACCTTCTTCAGGGGGACCAAGTCCACAAATAGCTTCTCCCAGTCAGGTGAGAGGCTCATTCATGAAGAAGGACAGGCTGCTTGCAAAGCAAGGAGCGGGCAGTTCTACCACCGATGCTGAAGTGGAAGAAATGAAACTGGGGAGGGGTCGGGCTGCAGCCACCTATATAGCCACAGGGTGGCACGGGGGGGGGCAGTGGCCGCCTGCCCTCCTCTGACAGGCTAGAACAAAAAGTTCCAACCAATCCGGCGCTCTGGCACGGAGACACCTATTTCTGAATGTATCCGAGCAGTGCTTGAAGAAGAAGGTAGAGTTCAAGATGCTAATTAATGGGAAAAAGGAAAGAAGCAAAACACAGACCCTGGACTTCAGAAAAGCAGATTTTGGCTCCTTTAAGGAGTTGATGGGCAGGAGCCCTTGGGAGGCAGATCTGAAGGGGAAAGGTGTCCAAGACACCTGGCTATATTTTAAAGAAATCCTGCTAAGGGCACAGGAAGATACCATTCCGATGAGCAGAAAGAACAGCAAATCTGGAAGGTGCCCAGTGTGGCGTAACAAAGACCTCTGCAGTGAGCTGAAACATAAAAAAGAAGCTTATAAGAAGTGGAAGCTTCAACAGATGACTAGGGAGGCATACACAGATATTGCTTGGGACTGCAGGGATACAATCAGAAAGGCCAAAGAACAATTGGAGTTGCTGCTAGCAAGGGATGTGAAGGGAAACAGGAAGGGGTCTACAAGTATGTCAGTAAGAAGAAGAGGATCAGGGCTCGCATAGGTACCTTACTGAATGGAGAAGGTATCCTTGGCTATGTCTACACGGCACTTTTATTCGAAATAACACTCGTTATTTCGAAATAAAAGAAATTAGGTCTACATGACGTTTTCTTATTTCGAAAGGACAGATCCTGTCCTTTCGAAATAAGAATCGTCCTTTTGAAACAGTTAAACCTGGATTTTTTCGAAATGGCTGTTATTTCAAAATGGTCATTTCGAAATAATACCATTTGGACCTGTTGTTTCGGAATAAATGGATTCAGCACTGATGAGGCCACATCTGGAATACTGTGTCCAGTTTTGGGCACCCCACTACACAAAGGATATGGATAAATTAGAAAGAGTCCAGTGGAGGGCAACAGAAAATGATCAAGGGGCTAGAGCACAAGACTTACAAAGACAGACTAAAGGAAGTAGGCTTATTTAGCCTGCAGAAGAGAAGACTGAGGACAGATTTGATAGCAACCTTCAACTACTTGAAGGGGTGCTCCAACGAAGAGGGAGCTCAACTGTTCTCAGTAGTAACAGAGGACAGAAAAAGGAACAGCAGTTTTAAGTTACAGCTGAGGTGGTAGAGGTTGGACATTAGGAAAAACTTTCTTGCTAGTAGGGTGGTGAAGCATGGGAATGGGTTACCTAGGGAGGTGGTGGAATCTCCATCTTTGGAGATATTTAAGGCTCAGTTAGACAAAACCCTGGCTGGGATGATTTAGTGAGAGTGGTTCAGCTTTTTCGCAGGGGGTTGGCCTAGACGACCTCATGAGGTTCCTTCTAACCCTATGATTATATGGTTTGGTCCTCTCAATGAAGAATATTAGGGCTCTCCTGACATCAGGGATGTACAGATGCCTCTTCTCACTGGAATTGTGAGGGTTGGGACAGAAGACTGACAAGAATATGTCCTTGTTGAGATGAAAGTGTGAAACTGCTTTTGGTAAAAAGGCCAGATACAGGCACAGTTTAACCTTGCCCTCATAGCAGATATCATGAGGAGGTTCTGAAGTCAAAGCCGCAGTTGCCAAAACTCAGCTTACTGATGTAACAGCTACCAGGAATGTGACTGCCCAGGATAGGTGCATGAGGGAACATAAAACCCAGTGAATCTGGAGAGCACCATATGCAGATCAGGGACCACTCATGGTGAGAGCGAAGTATCTGCTGAAGAGGTCCGCTAAAGTCTTGCTGATCCATGGGAGATGTACCTCCTCCAAGTGAATGTTGTGACTCACATAACAGTTGAATAAGTGTATGACCTCCTGACCAGGCACCTCCCTGTTTTTTGATATAGTACACAAAGGCTCTGTTGCCTATCCGTACCTGCACTACATAGTTCGGGTTGTAGCAGGGGCACCTTACACACCAGACAAATTGTTCTGAGTTCCCTGATGCTGATGTGCAGCATCAGTTCCTTTGCTATATAGATGGCCTGAATTTTGAGGTGGCCAAAGGTGAGCTCCCCATTCTAGGTGTGAGGCACCTGAGACCAACAATAACATTGGTTGTGGGGCCTTGAAGGGTATTGCTGAGTGCACTTGATGTTGCCTTGTCCATCACACTAGGCAGATAGTATCTGTGCAGGAACTGTGAGTTCTCTATCCAGGTGATGCCTGGCTGGTGAATATAGAGATGCCAGTCACATTTGGAGGGGCCCAAGTTGCAGGCTGGCATGTTGCACCATGTATGTACAGGCTAACAAGTGGCCCAGCAGGCTGAGACTTACCCTCGCTGTGGTGAGATGGTGGGCTGAAATGTGAGCTATAATTTCTGACATCATCAGGTACCTTCCCTCTGGTAGGGAGTGTGCTAGCCTTAGTGAGTCCAGAATCACCTCCAACAAATTTTATCATTTAAACCAAGACAAGCTTTGATTTCTGCTCATTTGTTAGCAGGCCTAACCCTTGGCAATTGATTCAGACAGTTGCAATGCTGCCCTTGATGATCCAATTGTCCAGGAAAGGAAAATATCTGCACCCCTCTGTGACAAAGGTGGGCTGCAATTACCACCAAGCAGTTGGTAAAAACTCACGGTGTGGTTGAAAGGCCAAAAGGGAACACTATGAACTGATAATGGTGAGCTCCTACCACAAACTATAGGAACCCTCTTGGTTCTGGGAAGATTGAGATGTGAAAGTAGGCATCCTTTAAGTCATAGACAGCATATCAATTGCCCGCATCCAACAAAGGAATAATGGTAGCTAAGGACACCATACAGAACTTCAACCTTTTGAGGTAATTGTTGAGGCTTCTTATGTCTAGGATAGACCTCAGCCCTCCCTTTGCTTTCAGAATTTAAAAGTAACAGGAGTAAAAATCTCTTCCCCTTAGATTTTGGGGGAAACTCTTCCACCACACCCCCTTGTAAGTGCTTGCACCTCATGGACAAAAGTTTGCTCATGGGAGGGGGTCGTTGAAGACAGACAAGGTAGGAGGGTGAGAGTAAGGAGAACTGGAGGGTGTATCTGGTGGTTTCAGTGTGGAATACCCACCAGTCCAATGTTATGGTAGCCAGTGCTGAGAGGAAAGGAGCTAAGTGGGAAGAAAACAACAGGGTGGCTGGATCCAGAGGTAAAACTGGTAGGTCATCCATGGGTACATTTTCAGAAGGTCTGTTTTCCATCTTACTTGTGGCAGCTGAAGCCCAGCTGGCAAGCAGTTAATGATGAATGGCCCTGGTGCCCTTTATAAGGCCAGTCTTTCTTCTGTAGGACTTACTACTGGTTTGACCTCCAAACCACTGTGGCTGTTGGGGCTGAAACACCTCCTGGTTGATGATGGTGTGTACAGGCCAAAGGACCACATGGTCACCCTTGAATTTTTCATGCTGTCCAGGCTATAGTCTCTGTCTATTCAGCAAAAAAGGCCATGTCATCAAAGAGAAGATCCTGGATTGATTGCTGGACATCCAACAGAAGACCTGACAATTGAAACCACAAAAATCTTTTCATCAGTACCACAAACACCATAGTCCTGGCTGTGGAGTCTGCTGCTTTGGAGGTTGCTTGTAGGGACACTCAGGCTACAGTCCTCCCTTCCTCCAGGATGGAGGGCTGTGCTAAGGAATCTACAGCCTTCTCTAGCAACTGCCAGATATTAAAATGGTATTTACCCAACAGTGATTGGTGGTTAGCAGGGCTGGCTCTACCAATAAGCCAGTGAGACACTGGCTTGGGGTGCCATAGTTTAGGGGTGCCAGCCCTGTTTTGAAATGCAATTGAAATCTTTCAAGTGCTAAATGTTCAGTGTTCTGCCTCCCTCACACTAGGACCTTCTATTCTAAAGATGAATAGAATGTGAATTAGCTGTAAATCAGCTGTGAAGGCTGAGTATTCCTCATGTACTTTATTACTTTTTCTTTATTTTTGTTTTAAAATCAGTTTAGTTTTCAAAATTTACTCTACTGTGTAACATCAGGATCTTTCAGTGAGACAGAGGGAGAAAAGGGTGAATGGCTAGTATGCAAACAAGGAACCTGAAGACAATAGAAGTTCTAATTCATCACAGTTCACAATTTTTGCCACTGACTTCAATGGGGTCAGGATTTCATCCACAGACACTGCAACAGAGAATGATAACAAAAATGTACAGGCCATATTCACACATGTGTACCTCTCCATGCCCAGCATAACCCCACCCCACCTGCACCCCAACTGACTGACCCCTTCTCCTCTCAATCCATGGGAATACTGGACTCATTTAATCTGAAGAACTATTAGGGTGTGTTCACACAGCATTCTTATTTCAAAACAACGAGGTTGTTTCGAAATAAGAAATGCCATGGCCACACGACGCACGTTCTTTTGGAATGGCTTAAACCTTGTTTCCTTTCGAAACAAGGTTGTTTCAAAACAGCTTGTTTCAAAACAGCCCTGTGCAGACATGTTGTTTCAGAACAAAGTGTTCCTTAACAACATTTGACCTTCCTCCCAGGGTGCTAAGCACCCTGGGAGGAAGGGCTACCCCCTCAGCACCCTGGCCAGGGAACCCTCAGC
>ML682061.1:4658427-4731222 GCA_007922195.1 Podocnemis expansa | reverse complement strand
CCTGCTCATGCGAAAGTTCTGGCGCCAGAGGTCGTCGCCCCAGGTGCGCAGAATGACCCTCTCCCACCAGTCGGCACTGGTCTCCAGCGCCCACATGCGGCGGGGCACAGGGAGGGGCAGGGGCAGTAGCTGAGCCCTGCGGATGAGCTGGATGTACTCCTCAGCCACAGGCCAGTCCTCCTCAGGGTCTGCAAACAGAGTCTCCCAGAGGTGCTGGAGCCCCTCGATGCGCGCCGAGGGGCTGGGTGCTGCATGGCGTTGTCTAGGCAGCCGAGCACTGTCCATGGCTTGCAGCGTGCTGCTAGCGTGAGTGGACAGGGGAGTGAGGTCAGGGCCAGCTTTTATGTGATTGGCTAGCAACATGGCCACCAACATGGCCCAGGGAGGCGGCCATGTTGCCACACCTCCCATGCTGCACTGCCCCTGGATCGAAATAGCAAGTCCACACTGTGGAAACGCTATTTTGATTCCCGTTTTTTGCTTATTTCGAGGACACCGTTTTGTTATTTCGAAACAAGTTATTTCGATATAACATGTTATATCGAAACAAGTTATATCGAAATAACTTGTTTCGAAATAACAAAATGGTGTGTGAACATAGCCTTTCTGATTGTTGAGCTAAAACTGAGGAAGCAGAGTCAGGGTGCAGGTGGAATGGCAGAGTGGTGTAAAGCTCACCAGGAAGTGAGACTAGTAGGAAGCAAGTGGCTCTGGGAAGAATTTGCCAGTCATCTCCAGTTTGCTGGATGTTTCGGTAAAACACAGTCCCCATAAAAGCAGCACTTCTGCTGTGTCTGTTTCTTTTTTCAGCCACATCTCCATTAACTGAGAGAATCCAGGGCAGCAGCCCCTCCATGCTTCTAGGCATTTGCTTTACGTAAAGCAGCCAGCAAACTGCTGTGTTAGTATTGATGTAGACATTACCATGAATCGCCACTTAGGGACCTGAAAGAATTGACTAACTGGTTTCAGATCCAATAGATATAACTTGATCAGATGCAAGGGGTAGAGCGGGCCATCCCAAGGGGCAGACTCTGCTCTCTTGCCCTGCCTCTGGGCTGGCCCTCCCTGCCCCCAGGGCAGAACAGCTGTCCCAGGGGAGGGGTGGGAGAGTGGAGCCCAGCCTCTGGGTTGGCCTGCTTTGCCCCTGGGCTGGCTGTTCCCTGCCCTAGGAGTGGGGTGAGCTGGCCCAGAGCAAAGACCATGTCCCTGTCCCCCCCTCGGTGGGGGACACCAAAGCAAAAGCTGGCTCAGGGCTCCACAGTCCCTTAAGCCTGCCCTGTTGGTTAGATGTGTGCAGCTGTAGGCTTGCAGTAAAATAAAGGTTGCAACCAAACAAGTCCAAACTTGTTGCCTCTATTTTTCAGGATTGAGCTCACTTGTCCCTTCCTGTTTCTTTCACTGGCAGCTGTAACCACCAGCCATCCCAGGGAGGGGTGGGAGTACAGGTATTCCAATCCTTTTGCAGATGTGTAATATTTCCCTTCTGCCTTTTTTGATGTGAGGGACAAGAAGATGGAGGTTTGCCACAGTGCTTTGGCAAGTTGTAAACCCCTCCCCCACCCACCTTCATCCGTGGGAAAGGACACTCTGGAGAGGGCTTCTGTTAAGAGGCTCCCAAAGAGCTCATCTGCAGGCTCATTCAGCTCTTCTGTCTTCAGGCCCTGAATGGATGCTGTCTTGATGGGATCTGAAATCAGCTGGCTGAGTTACTGAAGACAGTCCTGCTACTGTCTCATCTGGGACAACAAGGAAGAGGCTAGTAACTGATGGAATAAGATCCTTTTCCCTTGCTAAGATGGATGACCTCTGTTGGTCTGACCTCACAGCCGAATGCTGCACTGTGTTCTGGGAAATGGAAGACCTCAGTATCAAGGTCTCTGCCATCAAATGGAGTTCAGGGGGAACCTACTGGGTGCCAGCATTGTCATGGTTCAGAACATTGTCCTTGAGGCATGCCCCCATCAGTGCACTGTAGAGAATCCAGGCACTGGGGCTGAGCCTGTCCTGACCATGACTGCTTCCTCAGTTGAGTTCCCAAGGTTGAGGATCCAGGCTCCAAGGACCAGGACTGTAATGACTCTGAATAGCTTTCAGTGTTATAGTGAGCACGGTAGCATTCCAGTACCAGGGATCAGTGTAGACAGTCTGAATGTCAGGTTTCTTGGGACCAGCTTTTCCCTTTAGGTTTTCTAAGGCCTTGAAGAGTGGGGTCAAGGTTCCAGGGACCCATGCCAGGAGCTGAGCAACTTGCAATGTTCAGAGGCCCAGTGCTGTTGCTCTGTTGACTGGTGTCAGGCATCCAGGGACAGATGGCATGAGCCCAGCCTCTCGCTGCACTCGTTTGGAGAGTGGGGTCTTGTGGCAGGGCACCATTTGCACACAGGCAAGTGGTGCCTGAGAGACAAGGGCTGCTATGCAGGCCTCAGTGCCAGTTTGCCCTTTGATAGACTGCCTGCTGGCATAGGTGCCAAGTCATGGTACGGTGCTCCACCCTCCCTTGGTGTCGGCAGTAGGAGTATCACCAGGAGATCTTTCATTTCTTGGAAGAATTCCAGATCTGACATTACTACCAAGTGGCAAGGCCTTTTATTGCTACTCAGAGTCAGCAGTGGATCCAGTACAGGGATCAGAGCTCACAATGGTCAGGGACCCTTTGGGGATTGGCAAGCCAATGAGGCAGCCAGTGAGCTCCCTCATTCAACACACACCTTTTTTGGCCCCTTCTTCAATATCGGGGATGGTGAGCAGTGCCAGGAAGAAGGTGCCATAGGAGCACTGGGTGTCAAGGATATAGTGCTTGATGCCAAGTCTGATCTCCTAGGCTCCAGTGCAGGTCTGACTGCCAACTCCATTGTAATGGCCTTAAGTTGAACATCACAGTCCTTTTTAGTCCAGACCATGGGTGAAAACTTTCACAAATTTTACACCTCTGAAAGATGGAAGCTTCCCCAAGGCACTTCAGACAGCTCTGATGTGTGTCACTCTTTGGCAAAGGCTTCTTACACAAAGCACAGGACTTAAAGCCCAGGAAACAGGACATACCCCAGTCCTGGGACACTAACTGTTAACTCAGCAACTAATGGATACTTAAAACACAGAAAACACACGAGGTTTAAGAAGACTTGTGAGAGCAAGAAACACTCCAGTACTTTCACTGGCAGTAAGAAGAAACTTGGGGAGGTGTCAGGCAATGTTCCCTTTAGGCTGCGTGGCTGTGCAACCCACCGCTACTGCCCGGCACAGGGAAAGCTTCCGGCTGCAAACAGCCGGCAGCTGTAGTCCTGGCTGAGAGTGGCTCTGAGCTGGGAGTTTTTAAAACTCTTGCTCAGAGTAAGCTCTCACTGTGCATGCTCAGTGAGACCTCCCCCGGCCGGAGGAGCGGCCAGGGTCAGGTCATGCCGCTCCAGTAGCCGGGTAAGGGGGTGGGGGGGTGGGATTGGAGACAGGGCAGAGGCAGCCAGCCTTGAAAGGGGGCAGAGGATTGGAGGGCAGATGGGGTCGGGTCAGCTGGGGGATATGGGGGGGGGGCGGGATCAGGCTGTGTAGGGGTGGAGGGGCTCACGCAGTGAGCAACATAAGTTGCTTAACTGCATTAGGGCCTTAGAGGGAACATTGCAGCACCTATATCTGCACACATATGTGTACTTCTGCAGAGGATGACAGACCCAGTCCTATGGGTACCACTTAGGAAAAATTTCTGGTACCACAGCATGTGACACACACACAGCAGTTGAGAATGGACATGAGCAAGGACTCAACGAATCACCTTGGAAGACCAATAAGGATACTAGTTTATATTTACATGGCACCATTCAGTAAGAAAAAGGCCAAATATTGGCCAGGCTCCACCTTGTCAGCCTGGAAAAGTTAATGACAATGACAACTGAAGGGGACATAGTTGCTTGAAAAGCCAGAATTTGGGCACTCCCTGGGTGAGAGACAAGAAGGGACCCTTGGATAGTTACACAAGGAAGCAACACATTAAGGGTGTTGTGGAGACTGCATTTCCAGCCCTTTGCCGAGTGTGAGTCAGCCTACCAAGAAGCCAGTTCCCCTGCAATACATTGTACTTCCTCTGATCCTGAATTGTGCTCCCTTTGGCCAAACAGGCCGGGACCCCCTGAGGTCAGGTATGCATGGATTTAGCTTGCCTACGTAGTGGCAGATCCTTTTTCCGTCTTCCCTTCTCAGAGTGCTGTGCCACTGTGCACCAGTTGGACTTGCTCTTTCCCCCACCCTCCTGTTCACAAGATGTCCAGGAGAAGCAATGCTGATATTAACATTGCATCTTCCCCAAAGCACCAGCGTTGAGATGGGCCTTGCACATTCTTCTCCAGTACAGACAGTGGTCCCAGAGATAGCATCCTCATCTTCAAAAGAAATAGCTCTTAAATGCTGAGGCAAGAGGGATGCAGTCTCCTGGGAACCCTCACGGCAACAGTACACAGAGCTGTGCTTTACGCCAAAGCCGAATGATGCCTGACAGCTCAGGAGAAGGAAGCTGTTTTAATAACCATCTCATCAATTACTGAGCTTTCAAACCTCGCTCACTGGAGCTCAGACTCTCTATGCTCATGTTTGGGCTTGATCCAAAACCCATTGACATCAGTGTGAATCTTTTCCTCCGACTGCAGTGGGCATTTTCTTATTTGTGCCACACCCAGGACCCATTCCTGCAGCCACTATTCAAAAGGAAGATATGTTGCTGTCCATAGACATAAAGCAGATGTGCCAATAGTTCTGACATTAAAAATTCTCTTATTTGCTCTATACAACAGCCTAGCCCTAGAATTAGCCACCTCATTTTCAGAGGTCCTCCTCTGTGATGGCTTCCTGCTCTCTAGGACATTCTGACAGGAATTTTTTTTCCAGAGTCCCTTTCTAGGGCTTGTCCTTTAATATGGCATAGCCAAGCAAATGCTGTACTAATTTGCCCCTTTTGTAACTGGAAGCATCTGTCTTCCAAGAGATGGCACAGTCTTACACAAAGCAATGCCAGCAACACATCTTAACCCTTCCCCCCAACACATGTGGTTCCATGTAGCATGCAGGGGCATAGTAGTCTCTTGAAGGGTCTGTCTTACAACTTGGGTAGCAAGACCAGTTCAGAGATCTTGGATAATCATCCCACCCCAGGTCCTCACCAAACTGCAGATGCTGAACTCAGGATCTGGCCAAAGCCACCAGCCTGATGGAGACAGAGAACACCTTAGGATGGGACGTATATGTGCCCTTCATTGCACCCGACCATTTCGGGGGGGGGGTAATAATCCTTGAAGTCCCAGGACAGCCGATAACAAAGCACAGGTCTCAGATCAGTCCCAGAAGTCGAACTCCAAAGCAGATGTGGAATGGGGACGAGGAAGAGGGTAATAAGCCTATGGAGGCAGGAGTGGATAGGGGCAGCCATGTCCCTGCTGTATCACAAGGGCCAAGCTGGGAGGATGTCTTTAACAGGAGGATCTCTAAATAAGAGTGAGATGCAGTTTTTCCTTGAGATGAGGTGCATAGAAGCAGAGGAGAAGGAAAAGCAATGGTGCTTTGAGTTGGAGAAAGCTGAGAAACTGAGCATTGCAGTTACTTTGGCTTCTTCTACTGCCATTCCTACCCTGGCTTATGCTCTCCAACCCAAGAAATACCCAGTGTACCAGGTAGGAGATGATGCAGGGGCCTTCCTAGAAAATTTTGAAAGGGCCTGCCTTGGGTACAGCACCTCCACCGACCACTATATGGTGGAGTTGCGGCCACAACTCAGTGGAACCTTAGCAGAAGTGGCAGCTGAAATGCCAAGAGAAACTATGAACAATTATGAGCTTTTTAAACAAAGGGCCAGGATTAGATTGGGGCTCACTCCTGAACATGCCCGTCACCGGTTCAGAGCCCTAAGGTGGAAGCCAGGCATGGCATTCACCCAACATGCCTACCAAATTGATAAAAATTGGAATGCATGGATATCAAGGGCACTAGGTAAAACTATGGAGGAGCTATCTCTTCTAATAAGAATGGAATAGTTTCTAGAGGTGTTCCTGAAGAACTACAAAGCTATATCCTGGATGGGAAGCCCAAATCTATATCAGAAGCAGGGGAGATTGGAGCCAGATGGGTGGAAGTGACAGAGAGGACCTGAACTGGTAGCAGTTTGTGGGGATCCCAGGAGGGGTGTCCAGAGATGGCTTATCACCACTGGAGACAACCCAAGTGCCAACCTCACAGGAAGGAGCCTGCTACAGCACAAGGGAAGCCTCAGGTACCTTCTCATCTCACAACCCCATTCTCCAGCAACAAACCTCACTTCAGTGAGCAGCCAACTGCCCCAAGAGCACAAACAGAGTACAGTTCCTTGCACTGGGGCCATACCAAGAGTCTGCAGCCCCAGATGCCTCACAGATACCCCCAGAGCAAAGAGAGACTGTGAGTGTGGGCAGGAAGAAAGTTGTTGCATGGAGAGATACTGGATCATAGGTGTCAGCTATCCACCAATCCTTAGTGGACCCCAAATGCATCAATGTAAAAGCTCAAGTAACTCTTCAACCCTTCAAAGCAAACTCTTTTGACCTGCCTACCGCAGAGTTGCCTGTGCTGTACAAAGGCTGGTCAGGGACCTGGACTTTTGCAGTCTATGATGATTATCCTATTCCCATGCTGGTGGGAGAGGACTTGGTGTTTCCAGTTACCACAGGGTCAGAGATCCAGACAGAGGCAGCAGACCCAGACCCCAAACCAGCACCTACAACAGCAGCAGTAGAGGCAGTCCTCGATACCCAGCCAGAACGAGAACCAGACCCAGTGCTTGCAGCATCTTCAGAGTCATGGAAGCCAGCATCGGAGGGTGCCACCAGACCTACACTTGTGGTACCAGCTGACCCTTCACAGAAGACTGTCCCAGAGTCTGCAACACAACCCCATGCACCAGCAGAGAGTGTTTCACAACCAGGAGAGGCAACCACATCATCTGCATCACTTTCAGAGGGACTAAGCCTGAGTCCACAACCCAGGGAGGAACTGAGTTCTCTAGCATCAAGGGAGCAGTTCCAAGCCAAGCAGGAGGCAAATGAGAGCCTCAAGGGAACTTGGAGGTTGGCTCTGAGTGGCCCATCACCTCTCAGCTCTTCAAATAGGTCCAGATTGGGTATTGAAAGAGGACTTTTATACAAAGAGACTGTCTTGGGTGGGCACCAGGAGGACTGGTATCCTCAGCAACAGTTGGTAGTTCCAACTAAGTACAGGGGAAAGCTCTTGAGCTTAGCTCAGGACCATCTTAGTGGCCATGCTGGGACGAACAGGACCAAAGGATGGTGGGGAGGGTCTTGCTGGACTTGTGGGGCCAGAGGGCACTTTAGGAGAGAGTTCCTGGCCAAGAAAGACAGGGCAAGTCCCAGGGTAAGGACTAACCCAGAGACACCTGTGGCCTGGAGGAAACAAAGAGATGTTTCTGGTGCTAGGAGCAGGGCCATACAAAAAGATATTGCCCCCCGAGGGTAAAGAGGGCAAGAGCAAGAAGGCTCAAGTTGGCCAGGTCTGGGATGGACAAGAAGGATGACTCTATACAGACGGAGGGCTGGGTGCACCCCTCAACCAGGAAGCGGGACACCACAGATAAAGCAGTTGGGATGGAGAGGACACAGACCAACAGTGGAGCTCAGTTGAGATCATGTGACCTGTAGTGACTTTTGTATGTGTATATTGCACTTTATTAATCCTGTTCTTTCCTAGTCCCTGAGAAGAAATCACTGCCAGTGTGGGTCCAGCCTACACCAGGCTGCCCAGCACCATCTGTGATGGGGGGGGGGGGCGTGTAATAATCCTTGGGGAGGAAGGCATAGACACTCTGGTCAGTGAGTCCCAGGACAGCCAATAGGAAGAAAGCACAGGTTTTTGATTTGGAACAGCAGCCTTGCCAGTTCCTGTTTGGATGCAGCAGAGCTCCTCGAAGGCTGAGGAGGAGGCTGGAGAGAGGCCTGAGGAAGGATCCAGCAACATCCTTACCAAAGATAAGCTCAAGTTTGTAACTGACCAGGCATGAGTAGAACAGGGAATGTTTACTACGCGGTCAGGGTATTTTTCTGTTTTTGGTTTGTTTTTGGATTTCTCTGCTCTGAGCACATGTACCCCCCCCCACTACCCTGTAACTACCTATGTTAATTTCCAGAGAAGCATCTCCCTGTGTTTCTTATCTGTTCTTTTTAATTAAAGATTTTACCTTTTCAGTAAGCTCTTGGTTCTGTGTCCCTGAAAAGCAAGAGGTTTGTGTGCATGTGCCCTAGATTGCACAGCCAGCTTCTAAGGGGGATTCTGTCCCAGTTCCAGCTCATACCCCAGCTGGGGGTCAATCACTCTCCTGAGAGAGGAATAAAAGTGATTGTATCTCACAGGAAGGAATTCCCAAGTGCGCCTTCCTGGGTTTCAAGAGGTTTTTGCATTTGGGTGGTGGCAGCGATACCACTCAGAGGCCAGGAATTGGCGGCCTTGGAGAGTTTTAAGACCAGGCTTTAAGGCCAGTGGCTTTTAAGGCCTGTTGCAGGCCCCCCACCTTCTGCACTCAGAGTGCCAGAGTGGGGAAACATCCTTGACAGCGTGTTCCACCAGCAAGCCCCACTTGATGCAGAGAAGGCACAAGCCACACAATTTGGGTCTTGGCTACTGTGAAGCTCATGAACTTATGGGGTATTTTGAGTCGAGTTTTGGTTTCAGTCTTTCCTCTGACCTATGGGAGGCATCCAGCTTGGACAGTCAGAGCCTCAGCCCTGTCCCTGAGTCAATCATCTGCAGTGTTATGAAGGGCTAGAACACATGGCATCCAGTGCTCACCTGCACTCCATGTTTAACCATATCTGAAAATGGGCAGGAAAGTCCCAGTAGTTGTGTGTAAGGAGGAGGATTAGCCTGAAATGTCAGATTAGAAAGGTCCATGCTTTTTCTCAGAGCCTAGTTCACCCTGTTCCTCTTCCCCATTCTCCCATTGCACTAGGCTGCAGGATTCCAGTTAGTGTATCAAAAGCCTCCTACCTGGCACAGTTAAAGAAAAGATTTGTAGTTTGAGTCCGCAGAGGTGCAGGGATCCTGGGACAAAGAATAGACGTGATCTGGTGGGTGGGTGTGGGTGTTTTCAAGCCTTTTCATTTAAATAATGTCTGACAAGTTAGAACTATTTACTCTTAGATGAGCCTCCTGGCCAGCATCTGCTTTGGTGTCTGAATAATGTGGTAGTAAAATAGGGTGAACATGGTAGTGAAACGAAGGTTCTTAACACTTGTTCATGTCGGCTACATCCACTGTGCTCTTGTCAGCAAGCAACTGAACTGCTCCTGAGCTCTGTCTGCTGGTGCCCCTGGTGGCTATCACCCCAGCTGACCAGTAAGCCAGTGGCCCTTCTCCCTCATAGCCCTGGCTCTGGGGACACACTCCTAAGACACCAGACCAAGTGATAAGAGTCAGGGTTATTGTATTTTCAAAACACAAGTAGAGCTGGTTAACACCTTTCCAGCTGAGAGGTTTTTTTGGGACAGAAAATGGCTTTTTGTCTCCCCTTCCCCTGCACCCTTACAAATTGGGAGAGGAGGGGAAAACAATTTTTTAAAATGACAAGCAACTGGTATTTTTCAATTAGCTCTAAATACCAGGTTCTACAGTGCTTGTATGTAAGAACAGTCATACTGGGTGAAACCAGGGGGTCATCTAGCACACTATCCTTTCTTCAATGGGGACCAGTGCCAGAGGTTAAGGAGGAGTGTATGAAATATAGCAGTTTTGTAGCAGTCCATTTTTGTGTTCTCCTCCAAGCTGACAGTCAAAGATTTAGTGTCACCCCAAGTATACAGTTGCATCCATGACCTTCTTAGCTAATAGCCAGTGAAGGCTCTATCCTCCAGGAACTTATCTAGTTATGTTGTGAACACTGTTGTATTTTTGTCCATCACATCATCTCATGGCAATGATTTCAACCTGCTTGTATTAAACCTCTTGTCTATTCATTTCATTAGATGAACGCTGCTTTTTGTATTGTGGGGAAAAGTAGATAATGCTGTTCTGGTCATGTTTTCTACATGGCTATGTCCACATGTACATGGTTAAATTGATTTACCTTAAACTGATTTACCCAAACCAAAATAAAAATCATTAAATTGATTTAACTTCAATAGATTTAACATGTCCACAAATCGAACTAGCATGTCTGGACACAGGACTTGCTAGTTTGATTCAGGAGAGAGGCACCATGAGAGGTTTGTCAACATGGCCCCCTGGCAGGGCCATGTCCCCAGCCAATCACATAAAAGCAGGAACTGACCTCAGCTCCCGGTCCATTCTGGCTGGCCAGAGACTGCAAGAGAGATGGCTATGGATGCTCCCCGGCTCCCACATTATTGGCGAGCAGCAGCTAGGCCCTCTGCAAGCCTGCAGGGTGCCCTCCAGCATTGGGACACACTATTCCTGGACCACAATGGCACTAAGCCCGATGCCATTAACATTGTATGGCTGGGCCTCAGAGCGGCCTTACATCCCCTGTCCCCTCCCTACCCCCCGTGCCTTGGCACATCTGGGCACAGGAGACCAGCACTAACTGGTGGGAGAGAGTTGTGCTGGGAACCTGGAGCAATGAACAGTTGCGGAAGAACTTCTGGATGAGCAGGGAGACCTTTGCCAACCTGCTTACAGAGCTTGCTCCGTGCCTGCATCAAAGGGACACAGTAATTAGACCTGCCATCTCTGTGGACAATAATGTGGCCATTGCTCTCTGGAAGACAGCCACTCCAAGTCCTACAGGTCAGTGGCCCACATATTGGGTGTTGCGAGGTCCACCGCTAGGTAAGTTTTGCTCCAGGTTGCCAGTGCCCTCAATGTGGTCCTGAAGACATGTCTCATCACTCCAGGTGAATGGGACACCATTGCCAGCATCGCTGCCCTAGGGTTTCCAAACTGTGCAGGGATACTAGACACCACTCACGTCCCTGTGTAAGCTCCGGAGCACCGTGTGGCCGAGTACTGCAACCAAAAGGGGTATCACTCTGTCATCCTTCAGGCCCTTGTGGACCACCAAGGCATCTTCCAAAACAGTTTCATTGGATGGCAGGGGAGGGCGCATGATGCCAGGGTCCTCTGGAACTCCGCTGTGTACCAGGGCATGGAGCAGGCACCTTCTTCCCCCCTCCCCCCCCATAACATCACCATCGAGGAAGTAGAGGTGTCCGTCCTCATCGTTGCCAATGCAGTTTACCGCCTTTGGACGTGGCTCATGCACCCCTACAGGGGACCCCTCGATGCCGTCCGCCAGCTGTTTAACTGCTGCCTGACCCACTGCCACCAGGTGGTCAAGCAGGCATTTGGCAGACTCAAACCCAGCTGGATGTTCCTGCTCACGCACCTCCACCTCGCAGAGAAGGCCACTGCAGAGGTCTTAAGTGCCTGCGTGGCCCTGTATAACCTTTGTGAGCTCCAGGGGGAGACAGCGGCTGCCACACGAGAGGCCAAAGCACAGCTCGTCGCCAGCCAATTCCAGCGGCCAGAAGGCATACCCCTACAAGAGCGTACACAACTGAGGGCAATGCTGGTGCATGAGCCCATGAAGGATATGATCCTCGGCGAGGACCTGTGAGGGCGGGCCCCACCCCAATGCCCCACCCAACACCCCACCCACCCAAATAAATTTATTAACACAAATCTGTACAGTTATATTTTATTTATGTACAACAGGAAGGTGGGTTCAGGGCAAAGACAGACTTGGGAGGCAGTAAGGGGATTTGGAACTTTGGGGGTCAGAACTGGAGGTGAGTATCAAACTGAGGATTGGGATCTGGGTTGGGGACAACTGGGGCTGAGTATCAGACTGGTGGATTGGGATCTGGATGGGGCAGTTGAGAACTTTGGAAGGTTGGGGGTGCTATACGGAGGCTGTTCTGGGCCCATGGCCTGCCATGCCTTGGCCTTCCCCAAGGCCACCCCCGGTCCGGGGCTGCCTGTGGCAAGGGATGCCAGGCTTCCCTTGGGGAACTCCCTTGGCTCCTGGGGGGGGGGGGGGCAGGTACCTTGCAATTCGCCACAGGCTTGCCGCAATGTCCAGCATGGCGATGCTTAGGGCCTGGAGCGCATCATTCTGCAGCTCAAACGCCATGCTCTGCCGCTCCAGTGCTGCGACCACAGGCTTGTCAGCATCAGCTGCCCACCAGAGCTGCCAGATGGTGGCATCCTGGCATCAGGCTAGCTGCTCCAGCCATGCCCGGCTGGACTTCTCCACTCCTTGGCCTAGCTCGAGGAGCCTCCCAAGGGTCTCATCCTGGGTCCAGCCAGCCCGCCTCCTCCTCCGGATGGTGGCTGGCAGGCTCCCAGAGGCAGGGCAGCAGGTGGCTCTGCAAGCTGCTGGAGGAAAGAGGAAGCCAGCTTTACCCTCCTCTGCCTACTGGCCTTGGCTGTGTGCAGCCTATCAGCTGCAAAAACCTCTGCCCTGACTGTCTGCAGGTGGCCTGATCTGTATCCTGTGGGACAGTATCCCGAAGGTGCATAAGGCCTCGTGATACCCACTGTGGTGAGCAACACTGTGGTTGGTCTTGCCACGGGGAGTTGCCCAAGGCCATGTGCCAGCAATGTGGGCAGCATGCTGTTCGCCCCTGATGCCACCACATGTAGTCACTGCCACCTCCACAATCTCTGACCCCCGCCCTGCATGCGTCTGGGACCCTGGTGTACCACATGTCCCTCGGCCGGTAGGAGGGCCTCCGCGCCCCTGTGCCCTGCCTGTCCTGGGCCATGCCACAGGCAGGCTTGGCCCAGCCTGCATGGAGAGGAGAGGAACACTCACCAACAGGTGCTGTAGATGTTCACCTGGATGTCACCTCCTTGGGCTCCGGCTCCATGGGGGAGGCCTCTGATGTCTTCTCCCCTTCCTTCTCCTCCTCCTCGGGGATGGCTGTCCTATGCTCCCATGCAGGGAACAGCTCAGGGGTGGACTGTGGGACTTCGGTTGGTGGTGTACTCTCAGGCCGGCTGATGTCACCCACGTCCAGTGACACCTCTGTGTCCGTGGGGCCTCGCCCATGGAATGTGGCCCCAGGGGAGGGCTCCACAGAGTCCATGGCCCTTCCTGGAAGCCCACTGGGCTCCTCCCCCAGGAATGTGTGGAGCTCCTCATAAAAGGTGCAGGTGGCCATGCTGCCTGCCCCTTAGAGCTGTCTCGCCTCCCTGTTCTGAGCGTAGTCCTGGTGCAGGACTTTTACCTTTGCATGCACCTGCTCAGTGCTGCAGTGGTACCCCTGGGCTGATGTTGCTGTGGCAATGTCTGCTTATATGTCACGGTTCCGGTGCCTTGCCTGGAACTGTCCACAGATATCTTCTGTGCCCCAGATGCCTATGTGGCATCAAACCTCGTCAGGGGTCCACACAGGATCCCTCTGATGCTGCGGGGCAGAGCTGCCAGCAGGAGGCTCAGTCATAGCTTTAACCTCTGCATGCGGTGTGCTCTGTTTCCTGGGGCACAGGGCTTCCTGCTTGCTGGCAGGGGCAGTGTACCCTGGGAGGAAGATGGTCAGAATAGCATTATTTCGATCTAATAATTAAATTGAAATAATGCATCCGCATGGCATCATTTTGATTTTACAGTTTCAAAATGACCATCATATCGATATAAATCTGGTTTTATTATACCAATAATATGCTCATCTTTTCAATCTAAAAAAACATTGCCTGGACATACCAGCGTTAGAATCGATATAACCAGCATTATTTGATTCTACCACTGCGCATGGACATACCCCACCTGTCATAATTCCATACACCTCTCTCATACCTCTCCTCTCAGATGTCTCATTTCTCAGGTCAACAGCTCAAAGCTTTTTAGTGTCTTTGGCTTTGGAAGCCATTCCAGATCCTTTCATTATGAACCATTAGATCATGGGCCATGAGAGCGAAAGGGTGGCTTTTCACCATACTGTTCTTTCACACAATGACCTGAACACCACACAGCATTCTTCAAACATACCTGTACATTCCAAGATGGCAGATAGGGCCATAGTGCTGATGCTGTAAGGGGGAAAGGCAGAATCACCTTTCTGAGCCCCTTCCATAGCAGAGGTTACAAAGTGTATTTTGGAATTGCTGTTGGCAGGACTTCATGGCTGCTGCAAAAACCCAGCACTCGTTGGGCTTCAATGGACATCGCCTAGAATGCCTACCTTAACCTGAGTGTATGGGGCATCTTTCAGTGTCAGGCAGCCCTAAGTCAACCAGTGCATACATAGTCACTCAGATGCACTGAGTCCTCAATGTGCTAACTTACTGCACACCTCTTTAAAGAAGTCACCATCAAAATCACATTCTGAACACAATGCTACTATCCCTACCAATGACAAGAGGGGCTGAGGCACTCAATTTATACCAACATGAGGAAGAACCCTGTTCAAGCAGAGTGGAGAAATCCAACACAGGGCTGAGATTTCCTGCAGAAAAAGCATGTCCACAAATGCAGAAACAGCAATTGTTTTAATTTAATATAGCATGGCACTAAATTCTGGCACTCTTCTAAACCCAATCCATCACTGTCCATTTCCTTTTGCAGCTATTTACAGTCAACTGCACTAGCTCAGCTTGTGTTTTGGCTGCTGGAGTCAAGCTAGGAGGTTTGGCTTGGCTTTGCCTTTGAATTTTCTGACTTGTCTACATCTATTATCCAGGCAACAGGGCATTCAAATTAATACATGAAATAGCACTGGCCAGTAGCTTTTTAATCATGACTAGGCCACTTAGGCATCTTCTGCAAACCCCATCTTTGTTTTGGGCACAGAAAGGAGCAATGCCAGTCCTTGAATAGGATTCCATGTCAAAGGTCGTGATTCATGTTAAAGCACTGCAAACATTGTTAGAAAAATTGGGTCAAATTTTCCTCTTTGCTACATCCATGTAAATCTGGAGTGACCTTGGTGATACAAGAGCCACTCTAGATTTGCACTGGTAAAAGAGAGAAAAATTTGCCCAATATTTGGTATTTAGAGAAGTCATTACCCATTTTCTGGAATAATGGGTATGTCACACAGTAGTACTCACAGGCCTCAGCTATGATTGGGCTCCATGTACTAGGTGCTGTACACAAACATAGTAAGAGACAGTCCCTGCACAAAAAAACTTAAGAGTCTAAATCAGGGTCAGCAACCCTTCGCATGTGTATCAAAAGTGGCACATGGGCTGAGGCTGAGCACTGACCATGCTGCTCTGAGCACCAACCAGGGCTGTGTGGAGTGTCCCCAGTTCTGGCCCCACCCCTCTCCCACATGGGCCCAGTGATGCCAATGAAGGTTGCCTGCCTGTTGCACATCTGGGGTCCCTGGGGTAGAGGAGAAGATGGAAGGCTGAGGGGACGGATCAGTGCCACTACTCCCCATCCCTGCTACCACCATTGCCACCAAACTTGGCACATGAAAAGGGGGCAGTTGGCACCCCCTGCCCAGAAGATTGCCAATCCCTGGTTTAAATACTTTTTCATGAATTATAGTGAAATATTGTCCTTTATATCCAACAGTGATTGTCATGGCATCACACTGTTCACCTGCAGCTGTATAGATAAGCGGTGAGGAGCAAGATCACCAACAGATGTCAAGTTGGAATATGCAGGCTCCCAATGAAGACTTAACATGATGCTTGGCCCTTTATTATAGTCTAGTCTAGTCTGTTGCAAATGTCTTCCTTAAAGTGTTTACAACATTTACGGACAGTTGCTCTCCGTTCAGGTCTATGTTTGGCTATGTTTTCAAAGTAACCTATATTAATGCCACGTAAGGGCAGATTCTGCAAAAAGGCTTCAACTAATTTCATTGGTCACCCTTCCTATACTTTCTGAGTTTCCACTCACCACAGAAAACCTCTTTCAGGAGGCTAACACTGCTCATTCTGGTAATATGACCTATTCATGAAAGTTGAGCTTTGATGATTATCTCCTTGATGGTGGTTGCTTTTGCTCATTCAAGGAGTTTGTCTTGAGAGCAGACCTACACAATAGAGTGGAAACAGTGTATTGGAAATTTTTCAAGATACTTAATAGGTCTGCTATAAATTTTCCATGTTTCACACTCTATTTCTGCTGCACTGTGTATCATTGGTTTTGTTGAATGATGGTGTGCTAGCTGAATAACCTATGGCAAAGTCAAGAGACAAATTATCTTTCATATGCTAGGCCTGTTTGCTGTTTCTTGATCCAAGGAACCATCACTTGAGATGGTACTGCCAAGGTATGCAAGACAATTAACATGCTTTTGTTTTCCATCATCAATCATGATGATCCACTCAGTGGTAATAGTTGATGGAGCTGCTTGAAAAGTCAGCTTCAGTTTTTTCCACACAGATGCTGAGTCCAAACCATTTAGGTCTGAAAGAACCTATCAGCTCACTTGCACTATGAGTACGAGGAGCACAATCATCCACAGAAGGGCTTCAAAGATGAATTCAGGAACTTTTATCTGTGATGTAAGCCTTCAGGGACTGAAGAGTTTTTCATCAGTTCTGTGCCTGAGGAAGATGCCCTTTTAAAGGTTGTGGGTTGTTTAATTCAGAATGGCTACAAAATAAATAAATAAATAAATAAATAAAAGGAGGGCCAAAAAGAACAGGTGTGAGCATGCAAATTTGCTTTACTCCATTCAGAATGGGACATGGTTTAGAGAAGCTACCAGCTAGGAGTACTTGACTAGTCAATGTCACCAAGGAATTGACAGATGTTAACAAATCTACTGGGACAGGCAAACTTTTCTAGAATTTTCCAGAGGCCATTTCTGCTCAGTGTAAACTTCTGGGAAGGGATCAATGAAGACAGCACACAGTTTCATATTTTGTTCAATGCATTTTTTCTGAAGTTGTTTCTTAACAATAGTCATGTTTGTTGTGCACCAACATCAGCTAAATCCACATCAGATCTCTGTTAGAATATTATCAGATAGTGTTTCAGACAAGCTAACTGAACAAAATGTGGGTGAGAATTTTACCAACTACAGATTACAGGGTGATACCCTGGTAGTTACCACAGAAATCATTGTTGTCTTCATTTTTGTCTAGTGTAGTGTAACTATGATTGTATCCTTGATGCCTTGAGGAATTTCCTTTGCTTCCCAAATATCCTAGGTACAATCTTGGAGATACTTGACTTTTTGAGGGCTTGAAAGTTTATAAAATTTCAGTTGGTATGCTATTTTCACCTGGTGATTTACCCGACTTAATTCTTGGATACTTTTTGTACTTTCTCAACAGTAGGTGGTTGGGTGATTTCTTCATGTATGGGATACTGGGTTAATTTCTACAGCACCTGTGGGCTGACAGTAAAGGTCTGGTCAAATAGCTCAGTAAAATCCTGCACTCATCTTATCTGGGATTAAAATAGATCCATTTGAACTTTTTAGCAGAGTTACTTCATGTTTCAGTGGGCCTTAAATGACTTTCAGAAAATCCTAGAACAAATTTATGGTGTCTGTACCAGTGTAACATTGTATTATTTCTGCTCTCCCCACTCCCACCCAACCAGTTATCCTGTAGAACACAAAGCTGTCTTTGAGCCTTTGCTTGCAGGTATTTGCATTTGTCTTTGATGCTGATTCTTTATCATTTTGCAAAGACATAAACACATCATTCTTTTCCTTGGGAATCTTTTTGATTTCATCATCATTTACATGAAACCAGTCCTGGTGCAGTCTTTGCTTTTTTACTAGAGCTAATCTGGAGATTTGAAGAATGGCTGATTTGAACGTACCCTGTTTTCCAGTATATTATTGAGAGATGATGTAATGCTATCAAATTTTTCTTCCGTGTTTTGCCTCAGCTTCTCTTGATGAAACAGGTGTCTCAGCTTTTGCATGCTTATTTTTGGTTTAACCTGTTCAGCGTTGTTTTGCTTAGAACAGGGGTTGGCAACCCAGCAGAGCAGAAGAGCCATTTCCCCCCAGCCTCCCACCACAACCACGTGAGCCTGAGTCTGCCCAGCAGCTGTACCGTGGACCCTAGCACTCCCTCTGTCCCTCCCTCCACTGGTGGGGCGTATCAGCACTGCCCCGCCTACCCCCAGCTGGCTGTCCCTCCCAAGAGTAGCCAGCAGAGAGCTGCAGCTTGCAGAGGCTGGGCCCTCAAATGGCCCACTCTGTGGAGTTCAGGATTCTTTGACCCAGCTACCCCAGGGGCCTGGAGGCAAGGTGGCCTCTGTTCAGGCCTGGAGTGGCTGGGTCAAAGTGGCCTGAACTCTGCGGAGTTAGCCATTCCAGGGCCCTGCCTCCCAAACTGCAGCTTTCTGCAGGCCACGCGTGGTAAGAACGGCCAGCTGGAGGTTGGCAGGGCAGTGCTGCTCTGCCCTGCCAGCGGAGGGAGGGACAGAGGGAGCACGCGCTGCCTGTACACTCCCCAACAGCACTAGGGCCTGTGGCATGGCCACTGGGCTGCTTCCAGCTCATGCGGTTGTGGTGGGAGGGTGGGGGCAATCTCAGCACCCCTGATTTGGCCACAATGCTGGGGCCAGCTGGGAGTGCCTGGAGCACACCTGGCTCCCTGAAGGAGATTGCTAGGGAGCAAGAAGGGGATGTTCAGGGAGCCACAGGTGGCTCACTGAGCCTGCATTGTTTATCCCTGGCTTAGGAGGAATGCATGGAAATAGAAAATGGTTCTGGTCCTCCTGTGGTGAATCCGATGTCCTTTGTATCTCTTGGCTGCATAACAACGCTGGACAGGTACCAGTGTTTTGACCTCAGGTGCAACCATGTATTTTATTATTTGTCTGCTTTCTTGAAGATAGTGTCAGTAACAGTGAACTCATACTCAATGCACTTGCTTATTTGGAGGGCTGAGGGACACTGATGTTCTCTTCTCCCAGTTTCATTGTTCTTTATTACAACACTCCAAGACTCACTATCTTCTTCAGCTCAGGCATGAAAGTCCCCCAAAACTATGAGCTTGTCTTCCCTGGATATGGACTTGATGATGTCATCCACATCAGAATAGAACAGTTCCTTTGTACTTGTCACAGTTTGAGCCCAAGCACAGAGGTGCATCACAAAGCATGATATTCCACTGGGAAGTCATTGTGGGTGTTCATTTTTGCCACGAGTCAAGTCTTTCAGTGATTTCAGGATGCCGTTTCTAATGCCATTATTGCCTATATGAGAGACTGATAGCAATGACTTGGGCTAGCATCTCTGAGCCCTATGCTACTGCACCCTCTTGAAGATGACTGTATAACAGAGTGGACAATCAGGCTGCAAGAACTCCCCCAGTTTCCCTTTCCCTTGTGTCTTCCTCTCCACAGACCCTCCCTGTGGGAGTCCTGTACCTTTCCCCCCTAGCCATGTAAAGCACTGAGCAGTACTTGGAACATGAGTGTCCCTTAAGTCTATATTCCATAAGCCAGGGGTATAAACAGCCTGCCTGCACAGACTGTACATCATTCATTGCTCCCTCCAGGAGCCAGAACAGTTGTGCAATGATCCATACCCTTGTTCCCATCATGCAGGCCAAGCCTGTTGTAGGCAGTTCAAAATCTGTATCATTAGTACTAGTTTTTGTTCACAAATACTGAATTATTTTCCCCTGCTTCGAGGGTTTGGGTTTTTTTGTTTGTTTGTTTGTTTTGCTATGTTTTATAAGTTTAGGCCACTGCAGGCCTTGCCCATGAAGGCAGAGGTGTCATTACAAAGGGGGATTGATCAGATGTTCCTCTCGTCCCACAATGTTCTTCATGGAAAGTACCCTCTAGGCCCCAACAAATGGCACTTTGCTAAAGGCAGGGAAAACTGTGAAGCCTCCTCAGAAAAGATCATAAAATTTGACTCCATAACCTGCTCTAGCAAGCAGCTCTGGAGTGTACATTTGGGAGACCATCCTCTAAAATGACAGCTCCCTGGCCAGAGCAGCATGGTGTCAAACACTCCTGGAGCACTGATGTCTGCTACAAACTACAATGATAAAAGGTTCCAAAGGGGCAGCCATGTTAGTTTAGTAAAGCAAAAAAAGGAAGGAGTCTTGTGGCACTTAAAGACTAGCAGAGTTATTTATCACAGGAGCTTTCGTGGGAGAAAATTCCACTTTGAAGAGGGGGAACTTACAGAATGGGATGAAAATAAATGCAGGGGAGTGTAAGACATGGGATCAAGTCATACTACAACAGCAAAACAGAGCATTTGTAAGGATTCAAACTCTGGGAAACAGCACATAGAGGGAAGGTGAAGTCAAATTACCTGTTATAATGGGAAAAGAATCCATAGTCACGATTCATTCCTGCTTTCACACAATCTAATCTGCATATTAGTTCAATTTTGGCTGTTTCTCTTTGAAGTCTTGATGATTTTCTTGAGGACCATCTGTCAAGGCTTTTTCCCCACTCTGGCGCTCTGAGTGCAGAAGGTGGGGGCCTGCAACGGGCCTTAAAAGCCACTGGCCTTAAAGCCTGCTCTTAAAAGTCTCCAAGGCCTCCAATTCCTGGCCTTGGAGTGGTATCGCTGCCACCACCCAAATGCAAAAAACCTCTTGAGACCCAGAAAGGCGCACTTGGGAATTCCTCCCTGTGAGGTACTTGCAATCCTGTTTATTCCTCTCTCAGAAAAGTGACTGGACCCCAGCTGCAATATGAGCTGGAACTGGAACAGGGTTCCCTCTAGTAGCTGCCTGTACAGTCTAAGGCACGTGCACACAAACCTCTTGCCTTCCAGGACAGAGAACCAGAACTTACTTAAAAGGTAAAATCTTTAATCAAAAAGAACAGATAATAAACACACAGAGTTGCTTCTCTGGGAATTAACTTAGGTAGTTACAGGGTAGTGGGGGGGTTACATGTGCTCAGCACAGAGAAATCCAAAAAAACCAAGCCAAAAACAAAGAAAATACCCTGACTGCGTCTAAATAAACATTCCCTGTTCTACTCACGCCTGGTCAGTACCAAACGTAACTTATCTTTGTTAAGGATGTTGCTGGATTCTTCCTCAGGCCCCTCTGGCCTCCTCCTGATCCTTCCAGGAGCTCTGCTACATCCAAACAGGCACAGGCCAGGCTGCTGTTCCAATTCAAAAACCTGTGCTTCATTCCTATTGGCTGTCCTGGGACTCACTGACCAGAAAGTTAACCCCTTCCTCCCCAAGGGTTACTACACCATCATTAACAAATCATCAATGGAATGATTAGGAAGATGGAAGTGCTCAGCAACTGGGTTTTTTTTGTTTTTGGTTTTTTTTTGTGTTGTGATATCTGATGTCAGTTTTGTGCCCATTTATTCTTCTGTATAGGGACTGTCCTGTTTGTCCAATGTATAAGGTTTGGGGACATTTCCATCACATGATGGTATAAATCACATTAGTGGATGAACAGGTGAATGAGCCCTTGATGGAGTAGCTGGCTTGATTAGGGCCTAGGATGGTGTCTTTTGTGCAGAAATGTGGACAAAGTTGGCAGTGTGGTTTGTTGCAGGGATATGTGCCTGCTTTAATGTTTCTGTTCTTAGGTCTGTAGCTGCTGGTGAATATCTGTTTAAGGTTCAGGGGCTGTCTGTAGGCGAGGAGAGGTCTGTCTCCCAAGGCTAGAGAGAGTGAGGGGGTCATCTTTTAAAATAGGCTGGAAGTCCTTAATGATCTGTTGTAGAGGTCTGACTTGAGGGTTGTATGTGGTGACCAGTGGCGTTCTGTTGTTTTCCTTTTTGGACCTTTCCTGTAGTAGTTGACTGTGGGGTAACCGTCTGGCTCTGTCAATCTGTTTCTTTACTTCCCCAGGTGGATAGTGTCGTTTTAAGAATGTTTGCTAGAGATCCCGAAGATGTCTGTCTCTGTCTCTGAGGGATCAGAGCAAATGTGGCTATATCTTAGGGCTTGGCTGTAGACAATGGATCACGTGGTGTGTTTAGGATGGAAGCTCGAGGGATGTAGATAAATATACCAATCAGTAGGTTTTCATATAGAGTGGTGTTGATGTGTCCATCCCTAATTTGTACAGTAGTGTCCAGAAAGTGGACCTCCTGTGTGGAGTGTTCCAGACTCAGTTTGATTGTGGAATGGAAATTGTTGAAATCTCTGTGGAAATCTTCAAAAGCATCCCTGCCATGGGTCCAGGTGATGAAGATGTCATCAATGTAGCATAAGGAGAGGAGAAATGCTTTGGGATGAGACTTGAGGAAACGTCAGGGGCATTGCTGGCGTTGGGCACTCCGGGGCACGTGCCCCAGGTCCCAATGCCAGTGCCCTGGATCGCCGGCCCAATTGGGCCGGCGATCCAGGGCTTGATCCCCGGCCGGCCGAGGCCATGGCTACAGCTGCCCCATCCCCATCTGGGGATCTGGGGCCTGGCTGGCCGCCTGGCAGGCCCCACCCCTGGCCAGGGATAGGGCCAGGGGAAGGTTGCGCCGCCGCAGGCGGCTAGGCTGCAGTGGGGCCAGGCCAAAAGCAGCTGCTGGAGACTGGGCCCATGCACATGGCCGTGGCCGCAGATGGCCAGGCCCTGGATCCCCAGTCGGGGATCCGGGGCCCAGCTGGCCACCCGTGGTGGCCCCATCCCCCACCGGGGATCCGGGGCCTTCCCGCCCGCGGCCGCGGGCATGGGCCCAGCCTCCAGCGGCCGCTTCTGGCCGGGCTGTGCCACGGCCTAGCCGCCTGCAGCAGCGTGGCCCCCACCCGGCCCTATCCCTGGCCAGGGGGTGGGGCCTTTTGGCTGGGGGCGGGGGCTGGGCCCATGCCCCGGGTCCCTCCCTGCACCAGCACCGCCTCTGGGAAACATAGTTCTAAGTTACCCACAAAAATGCTGGCATATTGTGGGGCCATGTGGGTACCCATAGCAGTGCCACTGACTTGGAGATATAAATTATCCTCAAACCTGAAATGGTTGTGGGTGAGCACAAAGTCACAAAGTTCAGTCACAAGCTGTGCTGTGGCATCATCTCGGATGGTTCTTCTAATAGCTTGTAATCCATCTTTGTGTGAGATGCTGGTGTAAAGAGCTTCTACATCCATAGTGGCGAGGATGGTGTTCTCAGGAAGCTCACCAACAGAATGATGAAAAGGACACTGTCCCTTGGTAAGATAACCCCCCTGCATATAAGACAAGGTGGTAGTTGGCTCCATCAGCTAAGGTTTTTGGACCAAGGGGAGAAAAGCAGCTCTGATGGTTCCGAGAAGCTGTGTTTGGGGTTTCCAACCTGACTTCCATGAATGCAGCCTGCTTCCCAGGAGCCTGAGATCCTAGTAGAAGAAGGATCTGGGCTGGCTAGATAGTTAGCCACATTCAGGTGCTCCCTGGAACAGTCAGGCCGTACCAGCAGCCGTGAACACACTCCAGAGACCAATGAAGTCGGCATCAGGAATCTTGGAAACCTCTCTAGTGCTGAGTTCCAGTGATTCTCCCATATGATTGGTTGGGTTGGTTGGTTCCTGAGAAATTTTTTTATTTGTGGCCAACATACTCTAACTTATTGGCCCAAACAGCTATTGTACTTAAAGAAGGAAAGACTAGCAGGATCTTATTCAGGGGAACAAGGTAACATTTATTATAAGAAAACACAACTGGTAACTAACTATCTAGTACCTATGCATACACACACACTACTCCCCGCCCCCCCCAAATTGCAGAATGTGTTCTTGTGTGTACCAGCTAGTTACCAGTTCAGGTCCTTGCTTGAGATTGCAGCTTGAGTTCACAGCTCATGGCAGCTACCTGAGCATGGAAACTGGGCATGAGGAAGAGCAGGGTCTCTGTCAGGCACACAGCTATGCACTGACACTCTTGTATGCTGTGCAGAACATTATGCAAAGCTAAGCAGTCTCACCCATCTTTTATATCTATCAATCAAATCATAGGGGTGGGAGGGACCTCATGAGATCATCAAGTCTAACCCCCTGGGAAGTGAACCCAGGACCTTCTGCATGTTAAGCAGAGGTGCTAGCCACTACACTATTTGCAGGTCTATGGATGTTGTGTCCACACTGCCTCAGGGTCCTGTATGACCATGAGTCATCAGTTAATGGCAGATGTGACTTTGATCTTGTTCTTGATGAGGCTTTTTCTCCCTTTCCTTCTAGGATGGATGCTTGCTTTTGCAGGGTTTGTGTGCATTGTTCCTCAGCCATTAAGGTGATGCCAAAAGCATGTCATCAGGACAGGCTGGTGGTTGGCATCTGATCCCATCATATGCACACCCCTCATTCACACATCCAGACTAAGTTCACACATCCAAACAAAGTTTCAGCAAGACTTAGGCTGAGCTATATAAAATGGGGTAAACAATTCAAAATGGAGTTTTGGTTACAATATGGAGTTACAAGTGAATGAATGAGCATTGCATTTTTATCAATGTATATTCTATGTAGAAATTTCTATTTTGAGGCAGTTTTATGGTATACATTCATCTTTAGCTATTCCTAGCCCATAAACCTGAGACCAAGTTTCCATCTGGTTTTCAATCCATCTAACTCACTGCCCTAGTTTTTTCCAAAGTCCTGTAGCCACTCTGCAGAGCGGAGGCTGCAAAAAAATCAGGCAGCAGAGAACAGTTCATCTGGAAGAAGAATGGTTCTGACTCTTCAGACAGCCTGGAAATCAAACCTTTCATTAGCTTTGGAAAAGTTCACACTTTGGTTTCCTTTTTTGCCTGCCTCTGAGCTTCTTGATTCAGGTGAGGGCTGGAAGTGGAATCTGAGACAAACTCTTCGCTATGTTGCTAGAACTCCTCCTCTAGTGAGATTTTGCCCAGAAAAACTTTTGCAGAGCAGGGCTGGCCCGAGGTATTTTTTGCCACTCTAGGCCGGCAAAGCTTTTGGCGCACCTCTCTCCAGCTGCCGGTGGAGTGCCGCCAGCACCAGGATCTGGCTGTGAGCAGGGAGCAATGCCACTGCCACCAGAGTCCGGTTGCGGGCAGGAAGCGAAGCAGCTCCAGCCCAGCCCTTGGCACTCCCTAACTGTTGGCGCCCTAGGCAACCACCTAGGTTGCCTCTAGGGAAGAACCAGCCCTGGTTCAGCAGATCTCATAGAATCGGATCTGAACCCCACTCTTCACTCCTCCAGAGTTCTGGATTTGTCAAAACATGCTTCCTGGGAGAGCTACTCACATTCCTGATCTTGCGTCCTCACAACCTCAACCACTTCCCTAGCCACTGTGCTTCTTCAGCCGCCTTATGGACAGCTGATTTCATTACTCCTGCATTATATCCCAGTCTCTCAGTTATGCCAGCCACTTCTATTGAAATCAATAGAAGCAAAGCAATTGAGAGGAGAAGATGCAGACACACGCAGACAAATAGTTATGCAAACAACTACAAGAAACCACTGGGGAGCTTTCCAAAGAGCATATTAAAAGCAAGAAATTTAGAACATGAATTTTATTGCAAACAAATCTAAGGTGTGAGTTGCTGGATAGTTAATATACTTGAATCTAGTTTTGAGGTCTCTTGCTTCTTATCATCTGCTTTCTCCAGACTCAGGGGTAACCAAATAATAGAGTTGTTCACTTGTTTTACATACAGCACTGAGGAAAGGCCAAATCTTCAACTGGTGTAAGTTAGCATGGACTTCAAAGGAATGTTGGCAAAGGACAACAGCTGAAAATCAGGCCACTGAGCAGAAGATTCAGGGGCAGCAATGCAGGTGGCTAGGACAGTGTTTCCCAACCAGTGTGCAATAGCACACAGGTGTGCTGTCAGGTCTGAGCAGGTGTGTCACAAATTTTTTTTGAAAAACCACTCAAAGACCTCTGGATTGGCTCATGGGCTCATGAATATTCATGAGTTCATTTGGAAACTATATAGTGGTGTGCCTCAAATTAATTAAAGGTAGCAAGGTGTGCCACAGCAGAGAAAATGTTGGGAACTACTGGGCTAGGAGATATTTGGATAGGTAGCCAGTCAACCCCCTCCCCAAACAACTTGGATGGCACTAGGGCAGTGGTTCCTAAGCTGTGGTAAGTGGACCACTGGTGGTTTGCAAGGGTACTGCAGGTGGTTCATGAGGGGGAAAAAGGAAGATAATGACCGCAGGTAAATGTACTGTGATGAGCAATATTTTTGTGAGTGAGCATAACACATCCTTAGAAATAGCTGCATTTTTAATACCCCTTGATATATAAGTTTGACTCCTGTCAGCCATAGGCTATTTTCAAAATGTTAAAAAAGGCTTGCTTACATGGTGGTCTGTGAAAACTTTCAATGACGATATAGTGCTCTGCATAAAGGAAAAGGTTGGGAACCACTGTGCAAGGGTGCTATAATCATAGCAAAGATGGTTATTTCTGTTCGTGGAGCAACTAGAAGTGTCAATGAGGAAAAAGTTCCAAAGGGGCAGCCATTTTAGTCTAGTAAAGCAAAAAAAGCAAGGAGTCTTATGACACTTAAAGACTAACAGATTTATTTATCGCATGAGCTTTTGTGGGAGAAAATCCCGCTTTGTCAGACGCTTTGAAGAGGGGGAACTTTGAATGAGGAAAGAGTACCTATTGTGAGAGGCACTGTAGAAAGTGATCTCCTGCCCGCTTAGAGTTTACAATCTAACTAGACAAAGACAATATTATCATCTCCAGTTCCCCGGGGGGGAAATGAGACCAAGAGAGATTAAGTGACTTGAGCAAGGTCCCACAGGGAGATTGTGGCAGTATTAGGACCTGACCCCAGATCTCCTGAGTCCTAGTGCAATGTCTTAACCAGGAGGACCACCCTTTCTCTGACAAAAAGTGATTCCTCTTGATCTTTTTGTGTCATGATCTGAACCCCAGGAGGTGTGCAGCTGCGGCCTTAGTCACAGATTTCTTGTGCTGTTCTCTATCTGATGGAGATCATAACATTCTAACAGGCAAGAATATATCTTTTAGTCATACCTGCTCAGAGCGGCGCCTTGGCCTGAGCCCATCCACAAAACACGGTTGTTTTGTTTGCAAGGGAGTGGATGCATGGGGCAGGGAGAGGAATGGAAAGACTTGACGGGGTTTTCTAACCATTTTATTTCAAGGAGACAAATTCATTTTTGGCTGGCCTCCAAGGTGTTCTAATGATCTGGGAGGGCCAATTCAGATGCTATAAGAATCCAAATAAAAATGGTTTGGGAATAAACTAAAGTAATAGGAAAGGGCCAGTTGTAACTGGGAGGACTGAGTCCTTGAAGTGGGAACTACTCCACCTGAGTTTCATTGACAGCCTTGATGGCATGGCTGTTTCCTGTTTCCCTCTGCCTCTTTACAGGGAAACAGGGAGAGGAGATGATGGCAGACAGAAGCTTCAGAGAATAGGAGGATCTTGCAGGAGACCCTGACTGGGAGAAGGGTTGGAATGTATACTCCAGTGCAGAAGTCTGAGGGTGAGAGCTTTCTGAAGAGCAGACTGGGGATAGAAGAGAAGCCCTCTGGGTGAGGTACAAGATGCCAGAACTGAGTGTGGTAGTGCTGGATATTTTGGGGGGAGTTTGAGGATAGTACTGAGTTCTTTCTGTTCTTAAACCAGGCAGGGATGGTATTAGCCATGAGGAAGATAGTGTGGAGTTTGGTTCTTAAGAGGCCCTTTAGAACTGAGGTGGATGGACTGCCCTGCAAAGCCATGCCTGGCCATGAGGGGGCACTTGTGCCACAGCTGACCAAGTTACACCTTGAATTTGTTTTAAGTGCTTGACTGCTCAAGGGGCCAGGGTTGATGCGGATCCTCGCAGTCCTTGCAATGATATGTCAGAAGAAGAGCATCAAATCCATAAATGGATCCCTAGGGCATTAGGCAAGTCTGTGAAAAATGACATCACAAAAACTAGAGACCCTAGCAACAGCCATCACACTGAGCCTATTTTTCTTGTGTGGCTGCTTAGCAAAATCTTATCTAGTGAACTTTCCAGGAAGTGTATAGGAGTGGGGTCAGAGGGCTGAAGATCAAACATTTTCCTGGCCATTCTGCTCACTATAATGGTTATCAGCCAATCATCATCCATATGTTTTGGAGGGTTTTTGCATAGTCTAAGCCCACTGATGTAAAAGTATTCAAAGGGCTTTTGTCAGCCTTCAGCAGTCTCCTGGTGCCATGTGAAATAAGGCTTTTAAATGAAGAGACATCTATATGCAAGGAAAGGCAGCTGGATTCTGCAGCCAGGCACAGGCCCTAAAGGCAATTAAATTTCTGCAGTTATCCTGAATGACAGCTGGTGACTAGACTTGGAGAGTCCATCATGACAGTCCTGGGATGACATGGCCAGTAGAAACACAGCTGCACAGGTCCAATGGCCAAAATCCCTGTATGAGAGGGTTGGAAGACAGCCCTAACTGGTACTAATGGCCATGGATGTGGCCTGGAGCTGGGGAGCTCTATTCCTATCTTGACTATCACACAGAAGCCCAGCACAAATCCCACTGATTCAGGCTTTGTACTGCATCCAGGATTCAGCCCCACTGACTGCAGTGCTGGGGCTGTTGTCCCATCTGACAAGTCAGCTGTCCCTTGTGGTCTGGAAATCGAACTGTGAATGTAAATAGTCCTAATAAACCTCCTCTCTCCTATTGTAGCAATACTTTCATTGATGCGTCCGGAAAATCAATGTCTTCAGAGCCATCTGCTGGATCAAGAAATACAGATCTCCCCTCACAGACAGCAGTGCCAGCACCGCCCCATGTTGGAACTCAAAATTCTCCTTGCACTCCTGCAATGTTGTCTAGGAGCGGAGACAGGGAACATGTGTCGGATTTTAATCGACAAAATCCTGGTCATTTCTCAGCCTGATGGCTGAGCACACAGAGGTTTATTTTCTGGCTGCTGTGGCATTTCCTCATTCCCTCCTCCACTGCCTGAATTGGGAAAGCCTGCAGCAGAAAAATATATACAGGTACACCTCCCCAGCCTCTGGCAGCACAATCCTGGGATCTGGAAGACAGCTCAGACCTGTCTCTCTCATAGCGGGGATTTATTTGTTTTCACCTGTTCAGCACTCAGCACATGTGTGGGGGTGGCAATCAGAAGACTGACTGAAAAGAGACCTCTGATGGGAGGGTATTTTCTGTACACGCAGGGCTAGACTGCAGCATGTCAATCACAGTCATGGGTAGCAAGCAGTGTGCCATAGCCCCACCCTAAGAAAGCTCCTCAAGCAGTCTTCCTAGGGTTCCTCTTTATGTCTATGGGAGATTGCTAGGATGAACGGGAATCACTTCCCAGTGTGCTGAACCTCTTTGGTAGCCTCTGGTGGTGAGGTGATGGTGGAGTCAAGCTCACACCTGTCCCCCACCTCTCATTCAGCATGGAGCAGGAAGTAGCAGTCCCAATGCTCCTCAGAACTCAGGGATTGGCAAAGTACTTCTTGCTTGTCCTGCATGGACATACTTCTTGCACCTACCTTTTTCAGGTGGCTCAAAATCTAGCTCAGAGCGTGGCCCCAGACAGGCTTCACGCAAACCAGCCTGGCCCAGTCCACTGCCACTTGGAGGAATCCACCTCCCTGATCAGATATGGGGCTGACTCAGCCAAGTGGGCAGTTTGATGAGGAGGAGTTGGTGGGTGGGTGAAATAACATTCATGACACAGATTCTGGGCCCGCTAAGGCATCCATCCCTCAGCAAATCTGAAGGATTTGCTGGGGACAAGGACATTGGGCTGGAGATGCAAGAGCCAGAGAAACTCACAAAAAGCAGTGTGTTAAGTGAGGTATGATGAATCTGAACTGGATTTTTGGGCTCACGTGGGTGAGACTGAAGACTGGCCTTTTGCTTGATGCAGGCAAAGTTCACACCAAGATCCTCTGAGAAATAAGCATACCCCATTGCCAGCGAAGAAGTGGTCACAGCGCACAGGCAGCTTTGCTGACTTAGCTAGTAGTCCTGGTGCCCTGAGGCTTTCCAGAGTTCTGTGCCATGGACAGTTTCACTGGGATGACAGTGCATCAGAGAGGAAGAGAGAATACCCCATCCCAAATTCTCATGGTGGAGTTTAAGTCTCACATATTACTCCCCCTTCAAAGGACAGGGTAAGAGCCTCCTCTAGCGCTCTGTACGAAAGTGAGGGCAGTCTGCAGAGCGAGCAACTAAGCTAAAGGACACGAAGATCTTGACGACCATTAGGAAACAAGACAACTTAATTAGGCATTTATAATAGAGCTGTGCACTCAGGTGCACCTATTTTATCAGCATTCCCACTTAGCACCAATCACCTCCTGCGCTAGGCTGGTTGGCACAAACTTTGCTCCTGCCACAGTGAAGGTGAAATGGGAGGGAGTGAAAACTGTGCTTCCAGGCACAACTGCTTTGATTTACTATTACAGTGTGACCTCATCCCCTCACTTACACTCAGGGCCATAACTAGGGCGGGGTGACTGGGGCAAAGTCCCAGGTGCCCCATTTGAGAGGGCACTGGAGCTCTCCGCCCTCTCTCCAGCACTGGGAAGGGAAGGGAAGGGAAGGGAAGGGAAGGGAAACAGAGCAGGGCTGGCTGGCCTGAGGCCAGGCTCTGAGCTTCCACCCTGATCCACCTCCAGGGGTGAGGTAAGCCAGCCCACAAGCCAGCTGTCCCATTCTCACTCCACCCCCGGGGGGCAGGGTGGGGCGGACCCGCTGGGCGGGTAAGGGCTGGCAGAGCTGACTGCAGCATGAGCCACACCACATGTGGCAGTCAGCTCCGCCTCCCCCAGGGGCCAACCAGTCAGACCACAGCTGGCCTCTGGCCCCAGCCACCCCTCCAGCACTCACCCACTGGGGAGACAGGAGGCCCTGCAGTAGGGTGGCTCCAGTGGGGAGGCCCAGGGACCCTGATCCACCACTGGTGGCAGGTGCCTGATCCAGCTTTACACCACTGGCCGGCAGCGGCTGGGCACCAGATTGGGCCCTGGATCAGGGGAGTGCACCTTTGGAGCTGCTTGCCTCAGATGCCAAAGAGTCTAGTTCCAGTCCTGCAAGTTACACTTTCGGGCATTTATTTCCTCCCATTCTGTAAGTTCCCCATCTTCAGAGTGTCTGACGAAGTGGGATTTTCTTCCTTGAAAGCTCATACAATAAATAAATTTTTCAGTCTTTAAGTGCCACAGGACTCCTCCACAGCATGCTTTGGCTGAGAAGATCCAAGCTGTATTTGAATGCAGTAGCACTACAAACGTGCTGCGTACTGAACAGATGTGAAAGGCACCTGATATTAGAGTTCACGATGCACAATCTAAGAAGTGACGAGCATCCGCTCTCTTATAGGCATAGATATCAATAGCTTCCTACATCTTCCTAAACAAGAGGCCTTCTTGACCCAGCTGCCAGCTCTCCCGTCTTCTAGACCCCCTCCCTCACATTCGATTGCAGTAGCAACTGTAAATCGTTAATAATCATAATGTCTCTTGATTCCTGGAGCACTGTCCCTGGAGAACCAAATTCTTACCGCTGGCTATGCATTTTGTGCCTTCACAAGTCACACTGACATATGGTATGATTGTAGTGCTGTCGCTCCATTGCGGAGCCATCAGAACAGCCACTAAAAGCCCAAGGAAAATGCAGAATGTTCTCTTTGGAGACAATTCAGCTTCTCTCTCATGCAGTCTCTGTCTCTCTTCCCCTGGGCATTTTTCTTGTAGCTATTATTAGACACATTTGCATGAAAACAAGACCTTTGTCTTCATATAAAGAATCCACTGGCTCTGTAGCTAAGTCCCCCTCCTGATGTCAAATAATTCTGGTATCATGCCATCATAATCACCTCCATGGCAACCAGCTGTGATGTCACAACCAGAGGATATGACTTTGGATGGGGCAATAAGCAGTAGGGGTGGATAAGATCTAATAAAACTGCTGGATATCTCATGAAATAAAATTGGAAAGCATTCTGCTTAGAGACAGATTTCCTTTGCTTTGCTCCATTTAGATTAGTAGCAATGGCCACATGAACACAAGATCTTTGCGGCAGAGACAACTACTTCCTGTTATTTACTCCCCCCTTTTGAAGTCAGCACTCCTGTGGTGTGACATCTCCTTGTAACCTCCTAAAGGCCTCTGCAGCAAATAATGGAGAGAAGTGAAGATGGAGGAGCAGATGTCTGTTACTAGCTGATGATAATGAGTTAATGCCCATCAACCCAAAAGGATCATGGTGCACTTTGCAGCTGTATAATCCACACCCAGCACGGCTAACATGCAGTCACGTCTGGGGTAGAGAGACAAATTTCTAGAGCCGAGTGCTATGAGATGCTGAATGTCAACACCAAATCTTGGTTTCTAAAGGGATCAGCCTAAGGGAAAAAAGACTCTGGCTGAACCCCTGTGTTGTGCTTTAAGCCACTGTTGGGCTGCCCCAGAAGTCCATACAGCTGGGGGTTGCTCTAATAAACATGGATGGAGTGCTCCATGTGCTATGGGGCAGCCTTGCCCCCTGTGCTGCATCTGCACCAGGACCCTCCCTCCTACCCCAGCCATTTACAGGCCCTTCGCCCTTGCAGAGCGGGGGGGGGGCAGAGTCCCTCTCTTGGTACCCAAGGATGTGCCTGGCTGATACTACTGGTTCTGAATCGGTTGCTTCATGACTTTCAGACCTAAAGCTTAGCCTGTCCCAGCAATGTGATGCTTCATAGAAAAGAAGGGGAATCCTGCCTTGCTAAACAGATGGGCTGACACTCCCTAAGCAGTCTTGGAGATTTTGATATGGAGATGTGTGTCTAAATACCTTTGTCTGCTCTAAACCCCTCAGCCATTACTCAATGGCTTGAATGGTTTCTAATCAGAGCATTTGTCTGTGATTTTCATGAGGTCTTTAAGAAACAAAGCTCCCTATAAACGGAAATGCTGCACGAGGAAAACAGACTCTCCAGCGTTGTCTCAGAACTGACTATTCCTTTTCAAACATAGCTGCGTGCCTGATGGAGCGTGTTGGGGCTACCAGTCACCAAACAGTTAACCCCCATTGCTGAGGCTAGTTACCTGGGCCCAGTCTTGAGAAAAAGTGAGGGAGTTTTTCTTCCAGTGCTTGGAATTTCCAACTTAAAAAACCTCTCCTCCTAGTCTACAAAGAAAGAAGGGAAGGAAGAAAAGATTGTAAGAAGGAAAAGGGCAATGGAGAAAGGGCAACAAGATGCTTTTTGCTATTCCTCCACGGGAGAAATGCCAGGGTTCATGGCAGAAAATCACAGCAGCTGATAATTTAGCGGGAGGCTGAGACTGGTTGAAGCTGACACCCACAAACGGGAGATGTCAGCTCAACATCTGCTGCTGACACCTCAGCAACTAATTATTTCACCACGGGCTGTGGTTGGCTTGCCGGAAAAGCCCAGGGGCTACCTCAACCCTGTCAATAAACCAGAGTTTGACTGGCTGAGTGTGGGGGTGGGGGAGGAAGAGCCCTCACAATGATCGCCAGGGGATCAATTGAACTTCGTGAAGGTCACACAGTGCTGGGAGGGAAAGAAGGTGGGGGTAGCTGAGGGAGGAGACGAACAGCTTCAAAGGGCCCAATCACAAGGTGGCCAGTTAAATGGATGCTGTCGAGAGGCATTAGATGCAGGCTGTTTGGAGGAGATTCAGATTGAAGTTATCGGAGAATGATTCCTGAGGAAAGATGAAGGGTCCAATTCAGCCATGTTCTTAAGAACATGCCTAAATTCAAGCAGGTGCCTAGTCCCACTGAAGCCAATGAGCCAAAGTTTGTCACAGGGATGACTCGAGTAGTGGGGAAAACAAGACAACAATCTGGAAATAGTCCAAAGGAGGGGGAAGGATGAGGGGTTAAAACTGGGGATAATGGGGCAAAGTTAAGAAAAGACTGTCAGGCCATTGCTTCTCCACCTCTTTCAGAGTACAGTCACCTTTCCCACACATGCTTGTTGATATAAAAAATCAGTCCTGTGAAATTCACAGTACACCTTGCATGCAGAACATACTGCTAGGAAAGTTTCGAATGTATAGTTACCCTCTGTTAATGGGATTTACCAGATGACAAAGGAGGACCCAGTACCATGAGATAAGCCATCAGCTGTGGGTTTAGACCTTGAGACAAGTCAGACCTCATGTACATCTGCATTTGATCAGTACCGCCAGGAACACTTTCCTAGTGCTGATTCTTAGGCTGGCGATAATTTATCAGGGGCACCCCAGAGCCTGGGTCTTATGAACACCAGACTGGCCAAAAAAAAAATCCTTCATTGGCAGGGAGATCGACTGAGTGGCTAATAGGCTTTTGGTACCTCTTCCCCCACACACACCATCTGCTGTCCTCACATTTTCTGTTCTTTGTTTTCAGTAACAATGTCAGTCTCTACAAAATAAATTATTTTTAAATAGCTATACATAGGCCTTAAGGAAAATACTGTTGCACCAAATAATCCATAACTGTAGGTGGATCTCCACAAAGCAATGGTTTTGGTGGCATTGCCTGTCATGCATTAGTCTCAGGAAGCATTGATGGGCATGGGCCATAAGAGTTGAGGAAAGGGATGAAGGCCATGAAACAAACAGCGTATGGTCCTCAGTTCTGCACCTCTTCATGCTAGCTCCTGTACAACTTTGTGACCTCAAACGCTTCCATTCCTCATGCCCTTAAACAAACACCCTTTAAGCCTCCAAACCCACACCCCTCTCCTCACAATCCTTCTTCAGTCACAAAGACCATCTCTTCAGCATGCTCATTTACCAGTCCACAGAGTAAAGTTCAGACAATTATTTCAAGTGACTTCAGCATGCACCTTTGGCGCTCACTAAACTTCATTAGTATAAATGACATCATTGTTTCCATAGTAACTAGAGGACTTCAAAGGCAAAAATAAAGCAAGCAATGACTTGAAAAAAGGACAAAACCCAGATAAAAGACTGTGCATAATAAAATAACAAGACAAATCCAAGATGGCACTTTGAGGTTTATATGCTACTCATTTGGGAAGATGGTATTAATTGGGATGATGGGATTGGTCCTGCTTTGAGCAGGGGGTTGGACTAGATGACCTTCTGAGGTCCCTGCCAACCCTAATCTTCTATGACTCTGTGAATTGGTCATGACTCAGTAATGTAGATACTCTAATCTTGTGGCAAGACAATGCTGTAGCATCTTTACCTAGTTAAGAACACAGGGTCCCTGATAACAGAACCCTGAATTTACAAAAGTTTTAGGGAACTTTCATAATCTTTAGTGTAGTCAGAGTGGGGAAAAGCATTTTCCAAATTCAGGAGAGACAGGAAATATCCTGGAGAGACATCAATATTCAGCAGAGTATTATAAATTCATTTTTTTAAAAATGCGAAACACCCTTTATTGCTGCTATCATCAAGTGCAATCCATTCAAATGTTACAGCACATTAAAGTGTATATTAAAGCAATTAAAACTTATGTTCAAATCTAGAAGCCAGTATTACTGTCTGACAGCCCTTGGTGTTTCAATGATGAGCTATTCTCTAGGGCAGGGGGGCACACAGGCATTTAGGAGTGCATGGGTAGGAGGGAGGTTTTGTTAAATCAGTGTTATTATAGAATGGTTAATGGAGCCAACTGAGATGAGAGCCTCTGTGCAAAGCACTGTATGAATGGAACTTATTTTAAACAGCTTACAAGCTGAATAGAAAAGACAGACACAGGGAGTTCTATGAAAAGTGCAGGTTAGGAATTTTTTTTCCCAGTAAAATGTTTTTTTCCATTGGAAAATGCCAATTTATCAAAACTTTACATGGGAAAAAGGTCAGTTTAAATGAATTGTTTGGCTAAAAAAAAGCTTTGAAATTTCAAACATTTCGTTTCAACATTTTCTAAATGAAATATTCCAAATTTTTGTTCAAGATTGTTTGTGCCTGATGTACTAATAAGGGGCCGCTTGCCCGGGCACCCCATTTGCCACCAAATGCACACTAAAAAACCCCTTATGGACAGCGTAAGAGGCTCTGGCCTGGAATCTGGGAGGCTACAGACTAGCATAACTCAAAGGTACTAACTTCGTGGGAACCGAAACCCACCTAGGAATTTATGGCCACCTGGAACTTTGGGTCCCACCTAGGCATTTATGACCCTCCTAGGAATCAGGGCCCACCCGAGAATTTATGACCCACCTGGAAATTTGGGTCCCACCTAGGAATTTATGATCCACCTAGGAATCTGGACCCACCTGGGAATTTAAAACTTAATTGGAAAATTACTATCTCAATCGTGGGAACCACTAATCTGACCCCCCCCCCCCCCGTGTGGGAACCAGAAAAACACTGAGCTAAAAATCCTATAAAAAGGAGATGCCAACTGGCAAAAGTTATGGAGGTTCACGTGTTACCTGCCAGAACTGATCACTCTGACAGTTGGATCTCCCGAGGAAAGCTAGCTCGTGTCGTGTCTCTTACCATGCCTCTTGTGTTCATGCTGCTGGTCAGTGGAGCCTGGGTTGTGGTACGTATATAGGAATCCCCTACGAGTACATTGCAGTTTGTTTTACCTTGCCATTTTGTCTTGTTGGGAATACCTAGCAGTTTTACTTTGTTGCAAATATCTTACAGTTTTACCTTGCAGTTTTGCCTTGCTGTTTTACTGTGTTACTTATATAGATTTGCGGTTTTGCTTTACAGTCTTGCTGTGTCACTTATATAGACTTGCAGTTTTGCCTTGCTGTTTTACTGTGTTACTTATATAGATTTGCTACCTCAGTTGGTCTTGTAAGGTTGCTGTTTTAGTTGTTGATTGCTACCTCAATCATCACTGTGATTACCCACTGACAAACTTTCCAGGTTGTTGCGCTAAATAAACGAACCCATTTCTCAGTTAGAACTACTGAGTCCGGTGTCTCCTTCTCCCATCGCGGTTGGGAACCAACAAAGATGTACAAATCTAAGCTAACTATAATAAAACAAAAATAGCCAAAACTGAAACAAAATGTTGTGAAAACTGAATGTTTTTTTCTGTTGGCAACCATTCATTTTTAAATAGATAATAAACTTTTTGTCCCACTTTGGTATGGGAATTCTTTTCGATATTTTGAAACCGTTTCCAGGTTAGGAAAACCTGCTTGCCATTCCCACTCCTCAGCTCTAGCCATTATCTTTGTTGTATAGCTGGGAAACTGAAGTAGAGCAATCATTGCCTTGCAAATGGTCTCACAGGGGCTTTGTTTCAGAAGTAGGGATAAAACCAGATCTCCAGAACTTTCACTATAGGATCCATCCTTTCTCTTTGCCATCTACTGCATTTATATCTACCCTTTATATACAGTCTGATGAGCCTTCAGCTACAGCACAACTGTATCACATTAACTGAAGCATGTTTTCAGTGTTCTACGGTTATAATGAATATATTTCTACAGCATCTTTCATTAGAGGATCCCAAAAGCACCTATTGTTTATGTTTGATTTTAAGGATTACGATCCTGATTTTACAGATAGGCAAGCTGAAGTCAGGATAGGGCCACTAAAATGCCCCAGGTCACATAGGAAGCCACTAGCAGACCTGTTGTGGAAAACTCCACAGGATTCCTAACTCACAGGCCCTTAATCCATTTTGCTTTAACTCTTTATTTCCTGGTTTTCAGATATCAGCATATAGGATGCTTTTGATGTTCTGGAAGATGCAGACACTGCGGTCAGTCATATCTCTGCCTTAACACCAGCTTTTGGCACCGAATAAAGTAAGGATCTGTGCACTTACTGCATTTTGTTAACTCTTTCCTCACTTTTCAGTTGAGACCTTATCACAAGTGTCTACTGCATATAGAAAACCATTTTTCCCTCCTGGTGAAGTTGATGCTGCTGCTTTCATGACACATGGCTTGTGGCTGAAGAGTTGGCTGCACTGCTTAGACAGCATTGCTGGTTGATAACAGTATGGAAAGAAAAAAATAGAGATCTAGCTAGACAAGCAGGCAGGGAGATGGATATATTTCTACTGCTAAACATTTATAAATAGCCTTAAAGGGATATTGCCACAGCTGGGCGGCTCAGAATATGCCCTGATTTTTTCTTATGTCTCTTTGTAGGATCCATATCCTCTTATCTCTGCTGCCTTTCCCACCTGGAAACAAGTTATTTCATGCTTTTTTCCTGTTAAACTAGCACCCGTGCAATCCTGAGCTGCCAGGCACAGACAGTGTAGCCTCTGTATAGGATACTGGATTGAAAGCCAGGAGATATGGATTCTATTTGTAACTCAACTACTGAACGCTGTGGAATCTCAGGCAAGTTTCTTGCTGTCTATGACTGCCTTCCTAGCATTTGTCTACGCAGCCTGTGCTGCTCTTTGGAGCTGGCACTCTCTTTTACTATGTGTACACACAGTGCCTAGCACAATGGGGCCCTGATCTCCACTGGGTTATTTTAGTGACTACTGTAACACAAATTATAACAGTAAAGGACACAGACTGTCCTGGGCTCACGTACAACTCTACAACAGAAGAGCGTCACAGGGGCAACCCTTTGATAAGAAGTCTGCGAGTGTACATGCAATAGATATGAAAGTGTTTGGAAGAAAATTTTCATTTTTCAAGTGAAGAGAGACAATTAAAATAATATGATCTTCACTTTTAAAAGAAGGAGCCTAAATTTAGGCATGCAAATACAGGCTCATCATCTCTGAAAAATCAGACTGTTCATTCAGACACCCACATGGGATATTTTATTTAGTCATATTCAGCAAAATAGGGAACACATTTTACACAGCAGACAATTATCCTGTGGAACTTTTTCCTACATGATAGCATTGACATTAATCCTTTTTTCAATCCTGCTAAAATGTTAAATGTTTATATTGATAACGCATACCAGAACTGTATCAGTGGCTCCCAGAGAAACAGCCATGGGGGTTGGGCTGAGATTCTTGGGGTAAAAAGATTGCCTGCATTTCTATTCTAGAGTGAGTTACATGCAGAATGCTCATCACTGAGCCCTTCGCCACAGGAAAGCCGACCTATAAGGCCCTGACTTCCACCACTGAGCAAAGAACACATGCTGCTCTAAGGATCAACACTACGTAACTAAGAACTTTGGAAGGGGTTTCTACCCTTCTAACCTCCTGCTTCAGGTTTAACAGTTGATGGGGGGGAGGGACTTTCCCAGGGGTAGCTAATACTATCACTGCTCTGACATGGTTCTGCCTCTGAAGCATCTAAAACTGGCCATAAGCAGAGACAGGACACTGGACCAGGCTGGTAACTGCTGTTTGAAAATGTCCTGCTCAGCATGCCCACTGTAAAATGGGTATGGTTCACTTTGTGCCTCCAGTTCAGGCATAAGACCAGCACGCTGAGTTACCTGATGTCTTCACAACCTGCACGTTTCACCAGCTGTCACTCGCACGTCTCACATCATAGCCACACAGATGTGTTGGGACTGGAGCTGTTGGCTCTGTCTCCTTGACAAAGGGACTCTGGAGTGCTTGCTTACCCTTCAAAGGCAGCAGAGCACATCTCACTCTCCTAGGCAGCATAATCTACTATGATCCTGGAGGGAGGCTCTGGAGAAGTGGGTTCTCTTCACTGCACTCGCTGGCCTGCTGTGTGATCTTATACTAGCTTCTTCCCCTCTTTGTGTTTGTCTACACAGCAACTTGAAAAAACAGCAGCTGGCTGTGCCAGCTGATTCAGGCTCATGGGGCATTTGCAGATGTTGAGACTCTGACTGAATCCCGGATTCTAGGACCCTGTGAGGTGGGTAGGTCCCAGAACTCAGGCTGCCACTGGAGTCAGAGCATCTATACCGCAGTGATACAGCCCTTTATCCTGAGCCAGCTGAGGGTGTCTAACTGCAGGGCAGACAGACTCTCTGTGCCTCTCTTGCTCTTCTCACCATTGCCCTACTTGTCTGCATAGATAACCCTTCAGGGCTAGGCTATACCATGCCTGTACAGCCCCTGACACTCTAGCTCTAGCTAGCAGCCTCTAGCTGCTCCTGTTAGAAAGTAATTAATAACCCTGATCCAGTCACAGGTTGTTTCCTTGTTCTGTTGGCAGCAGTGAGGGGTCAGCAGCATGTGCAGCAGCAGTGAGAGACTCCAGGACACTGGCTGTGTGGTGCTGAGGGAGGTTTAACCTCCACACTTGGCTCAAGTGGAGGGTTTAGTCCCATTTTTAATAAGTTCTGGTTTTAATGTTTGATAAAGCCATCCCAAAATCTTTGGCCTGGGCAGCTTGTAGCTTGAAATGCACAGAGGGAACAGTGCATGCAGATGTTATTACTGTATCACTTTAGCCCCGGGGCAGCGGGGGGAGTTAGGAGTGGTGCTAACACAGCTCTGTGAGCACCAGGCACACCCAAAGAGCGTGATGGACATGGCACAGACGTGGGCTCCCCTCCTGTTCTGCTGCTGCAGATGCCAAATAGCTGTTGTCCACAGCTCATATCCCACAAGGACAGAGGGCTGGGAGCTGGAAACAAGGTCCTTGGACCATAGAATCATAGAAACTGAAGGAACCATGAGAGGTCATTGAGTCCAGTCTCCTGCACTCATGGCAGGACCAAGTTTCCTCTTAAACAATCCCTGACAGGTGCTTGCCTAACCTGCTATTAAATCCTTCCAATGACAGAGATTCTACAAATTGCTTAGGCAACTTATTCCAGTTGTTAATCACCCTGACAGTTTGGAATTTTTTTTCTAATGTCCAACCTAAACCTCCCTTGCTATAATATAAGCCCATTGCTTCTTGTCCTATTAGCGCCAGTTGAGGAGAACAATTTTTCTCCTTCCTCCTTGTGACAACCTCTTATATATTTGAAAGTTATCATGCCCCCCCCCCCCGTCTCCTCTTTTCCAGACTAAACAAACCAGCTCCTTCAATCTTCCCTCATAAGTCAGCTGTTCCAGACCTTTAATCATTTGTGTTGCCCTTCTCTGGACTTTCTCCCATTTGTCTACATCTTTCCTGAAATGAAGTGCCCAGAACTGAACACAATACTCCAGCTGAGTCCTAAGTAGGGTGGAGCAGAGCAAGAGAATTACTTCCTGCATCTTACAATACTCCTGTTAATACATCCCAGAATGGTGTTTGCTTTTTTTTGCAACAGCGTTACATTGTTGATTCATATTTAGCTTGTGGTCCACTATGAGACCCAGAACCCTTTCTGCAGAACTCCTTCCTAGGCAGTCATTGCCCATTTTGTATATGTGCAATGGATTGTTCTTTCCTAAATAGAGTACTTTGAACTTGTCTTTATTGAATTTCATTCTGTTTACCTCACACCATTTCACCAATTTGTCCAAATCATTTTGAATTGTGATTCTGTCCTCCAAAGCACTTGAAAACCTCCCAGCTTGGTATAATTAGCAAACTTTATATGTGTACTCTCTATGCCATGATCTAAATTATTCATGAAAAATATTGAACAAAACTGGACCCAGCACTGATCCCTGTGGTACCCCACTCATCATGCCCTTCCAGCATGACCGTGAACTGCTGGTAACTACTCTCTGGAAGTAGTTATCCAATCAATTTTTCACCCATCTTATAGTAGTTCCATCCAGGCTGTACCTCTTAAGTTTGCTAATGAGAAGGTGATGCAAGACTGTATCAAAAGCCTTCCTAAAGTCTAGATACACCACATCCACTGCTTCCCCTCTATCCGCAAGGCTTATTACCACATCACAGAAAGCTTTCAGGTTGGTTTGACATGATTTGTTCTTGATAAATCCATGCTGACTATCTTTTAGCACATTATTCTCGTCTATATGCTTGCTAATGGATTTCTTAATTATTTGCTCCATTATTTTTCCTGGTACAGATGTTAAACTGACTGGTCTGTAATTCCCTAGGTTGTCCTTATTTCCCTTTTTATACATGGGCACTGTATTTATTCTTTTCCGGTCCTCTGGGACCTCTCCAGTCTTCCATGATTTTTCAAAGATAACAGCCAATGGCTCAGATATCTCCTCAGTCAGCTCCTTGAGTATTCTAGGGTGCATTTCATCAGGCCCCAGTGACTTGAAGACATCTAACTTGTCTAGGTAATTTATAACTTGTTCTTTCCCTATTTTAGCTTCTAATCCTATCCCTTTTTTACTGCCCTCCCCTATGTCCATGTATTTAAAAAGTTTCCCAGGCTGTTTCCACCATGAATGGAGCCTGTCAAGAGCTTCATAGAGAAAGCTGCCTGAGAAAGATATTGACAGATAAGGGACGTTGTTCCTAAAAAACTCAGGAAACTGTCCTAAAATGGCATCTGCTGGCACCTCCTGTATTAACTCGCTACTGCCATTGCTACAGGGCTCTCTTGCAGCAGGGCCATCCTATATGTAGGAGGAAATGCATGTGGGGAGAAGAGAGGGTGATTTTGAAGATGAGCGTATGGGGATGCTCAGGACTTCTCCTCTCAGTCAGTTCCCATCGGAACATGTGCAACGTCAGTCTCTAAAATGGTGCATGCAAATACTCATGTGTTAAGTATTTGAGCAGGAGAAGGAAGCTACAAGGAGGGTCTGAACTGGCTGTAGAAAATAACTTTATTTCTTTAATGCTGCGGGCAAAATATTTATTGGCAGAGAGGTGAAATCCCCTGCTATTAACACCACACGCTGTAATGCTATTGCTTGGATGTAGTGTCTGTATGCAGAGGACCAACCACTGCCTTCTACTGGCTGGTGATAGCTAAGTACCACCAGGACTACCCATCCACATGTTCCAGGGCAGAAACTGATCAGCAGCTGGGGTCAGGAAAAAGCCTCGCCTGCTATGATAGTATTATACCATTAGATTGTGAGGCATGAAGGTATTCCTTTGGATGAACTATCAACGGTCAGTGATGGAAATGGCTGTTAGATCAGACTCTATTCTAAGATAGTGATTTCTTCTTGTTTACTCACCTCAGTTGTCCCTAGGAGCATGGCATTCTTCCACATCACTAGGCAAAGGACTGTGGCTTGCAAGCAGGAGTTTGAGTTCCAATCTTATGTTTGAGGCAATGCCTGGAGCCCTGTGAGAAAGGGCAGCTACTACACTGAAGACAAGAAAGAAAGCTAAAAGCAATCCAAAGAACACCTCCCCCACCATTGCCCAGTATTCAGCCACTGAGCTGCAAGTTAGAAATGGTGGGTTACTTACCAGTAACTGTCCTTCGAGATGGGCTGCTTGGATTCATTCAGTATCAGATGTCTACGTGCCACAGTGCACGATTGGCCAGAAACTCTTCAGCCTTAGCCTGTCAGGACAGGGCTGGCGGCCACCGCCCCCTGGCCACCCTGTGGCTATAGGTATGGCCACAGGCCTGCTCGTCCCTAGTTCCTACTAATCGATAACTCCGAGTAGCAGGGATGGCAGGAGGGACCTGAATAAATCCGAGCAGCCCACCTCAAAGAAGGACAATTACTGGTAAGTAACCCAGCGCTCTTCTTCAAACACTGCTCGGATACGTTCAGTATCAGGTGACTGATAGCCGTACTGTGGAAGGTGGGCAGAGTTAGAACCTTGTCTGCCGTCAGCACAGCTACCCACAAACAGCACAGCACCCAAAATTGGGTGAAGAAGCAGTGGGCTGTCAGGCAAACGCCTATGGACATGCCACCAAGTGCAAGATCTTCAAGAGAAGACATGCATGAGAGTGCTGAGGGGTCACTTGCCACTCTGTCAGGAGACTAGAACTCCAACAGGGGCAGTCCTCAGTTCATCATCATGGAATTTGCTATATCATAATAGCAAAAGAACATCCTTGTCACCAGCAAGACCGTCTAATGTAGGAGGGCTGCCCTTTACTAGTAGAATTGACTCCTGAGAAAGGCAGTTGTGATCTAGGGCAACAGGCTCCTACAGCTGCAGGCAAAGAGCAAGTGTGGAATAATCACTGCCCTTGCTGCCTCAGCCCCCCAAAAGGGGGGGGGTCAATTGAGTTAAGTTACTAACCAAGAGTGGAGGCAGGAAACACATCGCCCCCTGACCAAACAGGGAATAGGCAAAAGGCTTTTCCCCATTGGCATACCAGCAGGAGATGCCATGGGTAGGACTGATAAGGGGCACCCTAAACTAAGGTATCCCACCTCCATATGAAAGCTAACATAGGAAGAAGGATAATGAGGAAGGAGTGGCTGGGGACCCCCGCCCCTCCATCTGTTGCTGCATGAGAATGGAGGGCCTAGACGGAGGGCCTTGGAAAAAGGCCTAGATGCTTGGCAAACCCATCTCTAGGGCCCAAAGCATCAGAGATGCTCCATCAAGGAGGTCATCATAAAGAGAGGAGTGGACATCTCAGAAGGTCCCTTCTTTAGAGGTGACTCTTAAGCAGGTTATAGTAGGGGGAAAAAAAGGGAACCCTTAGGTACACCCATCCTAGCATCAAGAGAGAAACTGGGAGAAAGGTGATTGAATTCCCATGTTAGGTTGTCCCCAACAAAAGGGGCGGGAGAATGACCTGAGACAGGGACACTGAGAAACCATCGCGGGGTTCTGGGGTGGGGCTGGCGCAACTTCAAGGCTAGGTGTGCTTTTCTCTCCCCTGCCACTTTACTCTACTCTCCCAGTACATGGATTTGCATAGGGAGAGGTGTGCTGAATTGAAGGAAGGAGTATCCAGCCATCTCTGTAGACTGGTCAGGTCCACCTCGAGGGTTGTGCCCCAAAGCTCCAGAATCAGAGTTTTGGGGGAGGGCATGTGGCTTGCAAGATATTCTCACTACTCCTTCACATGATATTCTCACTCTCACTTCTGTGGAGAGGCAGTCAACCTTCATAACCCAGCAGGTTGACTCATCTCTAGTGGTGGGTGTAGGTATTGGGTCCCAGCTACAATGGGCCAACTATGAGGGACCTTGCATAACTCCTGATGGGGAAAGAAGATGCCTTAGGCAAGATGCAAGTTGGACATGGTCTATAACACCTGCTCTGAGGGGAAGGGGTGTTATTGGTGAGCCTCCCCATATGTTGGTTGGAAGGGCCAAGGCCTGGGCAGGTCCTGGGTGGGAGGAGGGGAGAGGGAGACACCCCAGGAAAAGGAGAGGAGAGCATAAGGCAACCTCTACTTAGGGAAAACAAAGAAAATCTGCTGTGTCCTTTAAGGACCACGGAGGAGGGCAAGAGGGGATGTTACAAAATCGTCACCCATAAGGCGTCAGGCTTTCTAGCCTGTTAAGGGTTTGTAAGTTTCCCTGGGAGCCAGAGTTCTGCAGGGGAACTATCCTGAGCTAAGGACCACAGGCCCTCAAATGGCTCACTCAGGTGTATGGATACCAATGGTGGTTAAGAGTTCTATCCCCTACTATCTCCCTTCATTGCAATTCTAGGGAGGAGACGGATGCCATAGAAAGATCAAGACAGCAACTAGATGGCTGTCTAGGGTTTTCAGAGGAAAGCAATCCTTGCCTGAAACCAGAGGAGGTTCCAGTCGAGGGCTAAACTTCAGGTTTGACTGTGAACAGAAGGACCAATGTGATGTGGTGAAGGTCCTTGGGGAGGAGGGGAAGGAGTTGAGGAGGCAAAACTCCTATGGTGAGTCATGAGGATCCCTCAGGTAAAAGCCTAAAGCGACTCTGAAGAGCATGGCCCCGATATTAAAAGGGGGCACTGCCTGGGTAGGCGAGGACGGAGAAGACAGAGGACAAGGGGTACAAGCTTGCCCTCTTACCTGTCAGCTAGGGGGAGGGGTGCATCATCCTGCAAGAGTTTCCCCAAAATCCATTGCAGGCCAACATGCATAAGGAGTGCTCTCAGGATAGCGATAAGGGAGTGTACCCTTTTTAGTGTGCCCAACTGGGAAGGAGTTGGTAGAGGTGTAGGCATCCTCCCCTTGTCCCAGAGGGCTATAGTGGTTTCTGGGGTTTTTTTGGGTGGGGGGCATCATGTGCCTGCTTCTCATACTTCTGTGACCTCTGGATTTCCACCAAGGCTCCAAGGGCTTATGCAACTGGAACCAAGTGCATGTGAGGAGAGTTCTCCGGTTGCCAGGCCCTTACCTGACCCAAAGGCTATGGTAAGGGAAGAGGGAGATGCATTGTTACCGGAGAGGGGGGAAGAGGTATCCCGAGGCTGACTGTGAAGGGGAGTTTAACAGAAGCGTTTAGGGTACTGCCCTGAAGTTCAAGGGTTTGACGGAGGGAGAAATGACCCTGTTGGAGTTGATCACCTATAACAAGGGAAGGGGACCATCATCCCGTGGTACAAAGGCTCCTAAAAGGTATCCCTTTTGATTACAGGGGGGGGGGAGACAACGAGGACCCCTCCCCCATGTGTTTGAGGGGTCATGGTAGACTGGGAGAACATTGAGGCACCTGGGGAGTAAGCACACCCAGGGCTCTGAGGGCTGACCTATGGGCACAGTTGCCACAGATCAAGGAAGACTGTCCCTCTAAAGAGAGGTCTAATATGGACTGCTGTAAGTCCTAGGAGAGGCCAAAATCCTGAAGCCAGGCTGCTCGGCATGTAACCATGGCTATAGCAATGTTGTGGCTGGCCATATTCGAGGCATCCCATGCCACTGTAAGGGCATCACGTGAGGCCAAGGCACCTTCCTTGACAAAGGTATCCAGATCTTCCAAGTGTTCTTGTGGGAGGAAGCTGCTAAAACACTACATAGCATCCCACAGGTCTAGGGAATATCTTTTAACTAAGGAGTGATGGCTAGCAACCCTCGACTGAAAAGCTGAAGGTGAATAGGCTTTTTCTACCTAGGAGTCTCATAAAGTTTGATCTCCTAGGGGACCTGGGGGTGACTCAGGGCAGCTCGGGCCAGTGTGTCCCAGCAATGTCAAGGACACGAGTATGAAGGGGGAAAATCATAATGGCGACTGGAGAGGTTTCAAACCCCAAGTTGAATGAGAGGTCCTGGTCCTGGACCCAGGTAGACGGTGACCCAGTGAAGCGGTTAAAGTGTAGTAGGATCCTCTCTGTAAGACCCTGGGCCTTGTTCATGGCTGCAGCTGGGAGAAGGGACAACCCTGGTACTGGGATGCCCTCACCCAGGGCCATGGCACCAAGGTGGACCTCAGTAGGAGGTAGGCAGCTTTGAGTGCAGTACCTGGAAAGAACCCGGTGCCGTGGACCCTTCACTAAGAGGCCAGGCTTGAGGAATGCACTCTCAGATCTCTTGCTGTGCCAAGGCAAGGGTGTTGACGCTGTAGAGGTTGGAGCCCACAGTTTTGCAGTGGTATGGGGCCCAAGTAGTGAGCAGCTCCCCCTGATGCTGGGTAAAGTGGAGGAAGGAAGGCAGACTTATCATTTGCTTTGGCGGTCTGGTGGCGTGTTCAGGTGCCAAAGGGCCTCTGCCACTTCAAAGGCCTCTGGTGTGGGTGGCACTGTGAGAGGCTCCAGGCACTCACCCCGGAGGGAAGGGCCAGAAACAGCACCAGCACTTCATTGCCAAAGTTGACCCCAAGTGCACTTACCTGAGCTCTGCTGGGGAGCAGCACCGAGAGAGCCTTGCTGCCGACTGGCATGTGGAACTGCTGCCAAAGCACGGAGCTCAGCTTCTCCAGCCCTTTCTTTGCAGAGGAGGTGCCAGCGATAAGATCACATGGTTGCAAGAGGGTGCTGAGCATGATGCCGATCGCAGCTCTATTTGCAGCTGAAGAGTGGTGGCAAGAGGGCTCCGGTGCCAACCCAGCACACAGTGCTGCGTTAGAGGCCAATTGTGGCTTTTATTCATAGCCAGAGAGCAGCAACAAAAAGGCTCCAGTGCCAACCAGGCGCACACAAGGTGCTGAGTTAGAGGCCGATCACGGCTTTCACTCATAGCTGGAGAGCGGTGCCGAAAGGACTCCTGTGCCAACCAAGCACATGGTGCCGAGTCAGAGGCCAATCATGGCTTTTATTCATATCTGGAGAGCGGCACCAAGAGGGGTCCAGTGCCTGTCCATGCCAGTGAATCCTTGGGTGTGGCAGATGTGCCTGGCCTTGGCTGCAGGGCCCATTCCTGGGCAACGATATGCAGCCTTTGCTTCCTGTGTCCTTTGTTTAAAAGGCCTGCAAATAGAGCATAATCCACCCAGTGAAGCTCACATAGGCATTAAAATACCCCCGTGGGGGTTGTCACCCGGGTTCATGTTTCTGTTGGAAGGATTCAGTAGGAGCGCTGGTGATGTCCGCAAACAGATCTTCCAGTGTAAAATACACGTAAAACAGAGCAAAGAGACAGGCACTTGCATAAAGCAAGAACAGGCTGTTCCATAACTGTCACTGCAGGCAGAAAAAATGGAACTGGGGAGGTGCGGGGCCGCGGCCATATATATAGTCACAGGGTGGACAGGGGGCGGTGGCTGTCAGCCCTGTCCTGACCAGCTAAGGCTAAAGAGTTTTCAGCCACTAGTGCACTGTGGCACATAGACACCTGATACTGAATGAGTCTGAGCAGCACTTGAAGAAGAACTTGAATGATGTCCTGGAGAAGGGGTTTATAGCAGGCAAGGGTGTTTGTTCACCTTCTAATTCACTTTCACGCATGTAACATTCATATCCCCATTAATAACTAACACATGGATCAGTTAAGCAAAGGTTGAAAATCCCTTCATGATGCTTAGTAATAACACATGGATATTAATGTATTAACCTGATGAGATATCTTAGGGTTGCCTGGCCTTCCTGGTGTGACTAAGTGGGGAGAGTGAGATATAATGCCCTGGGAGTCTTTCTGTTTTGATCCAAACTTCCATGACAACAGCCCTTTGGTCTGAAATTAAATGAAATGAACCAGGAGCTTCCATGGTGTTCTGGTTTTTCATACACAAATATCAGCTAGTTACTTGCAGCTTCCGTTGAGCCATGTATGCAGATTATTAGGAAAAGATGATAAAGACAAATGGAGACAAGTAAAGTGTGCCGACAGCCCTGCTCCATCACTCTTTCTTTCCTGAACAGATCAAATTACGACCTGAAATCACTGACTACATATTTTATTATATGGATAATTTAAAGGATGATGGTGAGACAGAGAATTCATAAGATACAGTCACATTAGAAGACAAAATGTTACCATTAATCTCTTAGGGAAAACACTAAAGGAGAGAGGAAGGGGAAAAAAAAAGAAGAATGAAATAGATGTTCCCTTGGTCTGGCAGGGTAAGCGCATAAACAAACCACACTTACTCCAAATAAGCCTGATTTGCATTGCAGATGTATCTCAGCTGCAGTTTGCTCGTCTTGGCAGCAAGCAGTCGTGTAAATAACATGCATTGTTCTCACTGCTTGTTTATGCAAATGATCTCTGAATATTTGTTATTCCTGAATAATTTTCAAGTCTTGGTCTCACCCTCGGTAAAGCTCTCTCTCTTTGAATCTCTGCTAGCTTCTTTCAGCACCTGCATCACATTATTTCTTATACCAAGTAGCCTTCACTGTAGATTGTCAATGAGCTTAGGTCTGCCCCTTCTCTTCAGCTCTCCCAACAACATGGGGGCAGCACTATGGCTACGTCTACACTAGGAAAAGTTAGTTTGAATTTGTTAATTCAACTAATAAGTTCAAGTTGAGTTTGAACTGAACTCGAACTTATTGGTTCGAATGAACAAAGTGGACTAATTTGACCTACTGTTAGTTCAAATTAGTCCACTTTGTTAATTCAAACTAACTGCCCTTAGTTCAAACTTATTAAGTTAGAACTAAGGGTTGATCCTTGTCTACATCGTCCTTAGTTTGAACTAACCAGCAGGTCTTACTAGTTTGAACTAAGCTTTCATTAATTCAGACTAAGGAATTCCTTAGTTCGAACTAATGAAAGCCTAGTGTAGACAGGTACTAAGTTAGTTTGAATTAAGGATCCTTAATTCAAACTAACTTGCAAGTGTAGACGTACCTTATGAAAGCGCCATCTCTTTGATTATGGAAAAGAAGAGGTGGACACTTCAGTACTTGATCCCTTTAATCAGCCACGAGCAGTAGAACCATCAGTAAAAAAATATTCTTTCACAGCCCACTGGCTTAGGATGATAAGGACTAAACATCCCTGCTATGAACACTTTCCATTTCTAATGTCTCAGTCAATAACCTTTCCTTTCTCTTCATGATCCCCACTGCCTCCTGTTGCCAATCTCAAAACAAGGAAGGGGATTTAGTGCTCACCTTCTTAACTTCTTTGGTATTTTGTATTCTTCTCCAGCTGTTTTCCCTGTTGTTCTTCCCTTTCCAGCACATCCTGATAAGACAGAAAATATCATATTTATACACCCATGGTATGTCCACATTTTAAATACCACATGCAAATCTGGTCGCCCCGTCTCAAAAAAGATACATCAGCATTAGAAAAGGTACAGAAAAGGGGCAACTTAAATGATGAGGGATATAAAAAAGCTTCTCTATCAGGAGAGATTAATGAGACTGGGACTTTTCAAATTGGAAAAGAAATGACAAGGGGGGGCAAGACAGAGGTATATAAAACTATGACTGGTGTGGAGAAAGAAAACAAGGTAGTGTTATTTACTCCTCATAACACAAAAACTAGGGGTCACCAAATGAAATAGATAAGTAGCAGGTTTAAATAAACAATAGAAATTATTTCTTCACACAATGCAGTCAACCTGTGGAACTCCTTGCCAGAGGATGTTGTGAAGGTAGACAACAATTGGGTGGAAAAGAACGAGATAAGTTCATGGAGGATAGGTCCATCAATGGCTATTAAACAGCTGGGCAGGGATTGCTGTTTGCCAGAGACTGGGAATGGCCAAAAGGATGGCTCACTCAATGAGTCCTTGTTCTCTTCATTCCCTCTGAAGCACCTGGCAGTGGTCACTGTCAGTAGACAGAATCCCAGGCTAGATGGACCATTGGTATGGCAATTATATTCCAGAACTATACCCTGGACTGTTTTTTTCTGAATGATCTTTTCATTGTCTCCTCCCCCTCACTGTTAAGTTGATACAGGCAGGTAACACTGTGTGGGGAAGGCACTGTCCCAATATGGCATTGCTCCTCCTTGGTGGCTACATCTGTGCTATGAAATGAAAGTATTGAGCAAGGTGGGAATTACACTAGCAAATTTTGCAAACCAGTGAGCCACCCAGGTCAACCAATGCTAGGGTTACCAGATGTCAGGCAAAAGGAGGACATGTCCTCCTTTTTACCTTTAGGTCCTCCTTCTGGCAGGTATTTAAAAAATACATGATTTTTTCTGGCTTTTTACTTAAAGTATGTTTAAAGGGTTAAAGTATGCTGGAATGCCCTGGAACACCCTATTTTTAGGGGAAAAGCATTCCAAGGCGCCCTAAAAACAGAAGAATATTACATTAATACTACATTTTCTCCATCTGGTCTCCAATGTCCTCCTTTTTGTACTTCCCTGTTCTCCCTTCCACGCTTTGGTATCTGGTAACCCTAACCAATGCAGAATCCTACCGGATTTGCCCACCAAATCAGAAATGCTCCATGTACATATTTAGCCCATATGGGGCTGTGTCTGGATTGAGGATGAGAACAGATGTAGGCAAAAAGAAATGTTAGCAATCATTACCGTGAAATTGTGTACCCTGTGGGCTTGACTGTACATCATGATTTCCATAGAACCCCTAGCTGTCAGGGAATGCTTACAGAACAGCAAATTGACATATCAATAGCAAAATATCTTTGATGGCCCTGTCACAGAGAGAAACAATGGAAATCAACTTCATTAACATACACAGACTGAGGCTGGCTGCGATAAATAAAAAGCAAAACAAAGGGGAAAACTTGGCTTACAAGCTATAGGGACATAAAGCACATTCTCTCAGAGGTCTAGGTTTTTGTTTCGTGCTGTTGGGTGTGGTGGAGCATCAAGGGAAGGCCCAAGATGGAGCTGGCAGATGTGGAACTGAAGAAGAAAGAGCCCAGAATTACACTGAAATTGGACACTGATCTCTGGAAGTGACAACCGAAACCCATTGGCGTCATTTGGGATTTTAATCACTGACTTCAGGGGGTCAGGATTTCACTCTGGATGTAATGTGTGCCTGAACTGTGCCATGTGTCCTCATTAGATTATAGGGTAGGGAATTGCATCTCCTCTACACAACACTGAGCAGACAAATGGCATTCAGCAAATAACTAACATGTGATGCTAAAATGTGTACTTAAGCAGCCCATTCTTCTGCCTACCAGTGATGCCATTGGAAGCGGAGTCACACCCTATATGGACTATGAATGTGCCTATTTGACATTTGATTCACAACTTATTTTACACCCCATCTGCATGCAGAGCTCTTGCTCCCATGATCATCTTTAGCCATGTCCCCATTTCTGTAGCACCTGAGCACCTTACCATCGCTAATCTCTTTATCCTCCCAACATCTGTGTGATGTCAAGCACAGCTATTTTCCCCATTATTCAGGTGGGCAACTGAGCTTATGTGACTCACCCAAAGCCACACAGGAAAAGAGATCTGGATGTCTCGGGTCTCAGGTTATAACCCTAGCCACTGGGCCATCCTTTATTCCTAATGCATCAGTAAGGTTACATACTGGGTCAGACAAACTGACTGAAGATGCTTATATGAACTAATGTGTTGTAAGCTCCTTGGGTTAGTGCTTATGGTAAGAGTTCACCACTGTTAAATAACAGGATAATTACCGTCTTGTATTTAAATAGTGTTAAAATGAGCTGTTCTTATCTCCTGAGCCCAGAATGTAAAGCTACTGAAGGTGCCGGATAATGAAATGACTACTCATCCTACAGTGATGGTGGCTCTTCAAGATACGACCATATGTATGCCCCTTCTGACATGCATGTCCCCATATGCTCAAGTTTGGTTCTTTGGCCAGCAGTGTTCATACCTGGGTGCAGAGCTGTAACATGGTGTTTTGCAGCCCAGGGCACGTTCCAATCGGAATGTGCCTTTCCAATTAGTGGCACTTAGAGCTGGCACCGTGAAAGCTGCCCCTTTAATAGAGCAGCTCCTTCGAGCCACTTTGACCCCGCCGTAGTTACGGCTCTGCCTGGGTGCAAAGTATCCTCAGGCCCCCAACCAGAGGCTGAAAGAGTCTTTGGCATGTAGACCTTCCTCCTCAGAGCTCTGTTCATGCAATTGTCCAAGAGAAGGAACTGCCACCTGGGCTCCCACCCAAAAAAAAAAAAAAAGCATTCTACAGTCTCTCATAGGTGGGGGAGATTCAACTTGAGAAGGGCAGAAGGAGCAGGTTCCTGGCTGGTTGTGTGTCCCACAGAGGCCTAGTAGGTCCAAGGCTGCTGATAAGGGTAAAAGGCAGTGGATCGCTCAAGAAGGAATCATAGGCAAAGCTCACCTCTACAATTCATAGGGATCTTTGGAGAGTGGTGAGGTGACACTTCCCTGCTGTGCTCAAAGGCTGGAGAAGAGGAAGAATATTCTTCCTCTTCCAGAGGCAGGGCTGCCTTCCCCAGGCTTGGAGGAAAAAATTCTGTGTCTACCCTGGCCATCACTGATGAAGCAGAAGGTACCTCAACACCACCATTGGTCAGTACCATGGAGGATAATTTCACCACATAGGAGAGCAGGTCAATTGAGAATGCAAAGGTACCAGGTACCAGGAGTGAAACACTGAGAGTAGACAGATGGAGATGTGGTGGGTACTGACAAGAGTTCTGATAGACTGATACCAGGGGAGGCACGGGTTTCAATCTGAGGTGGTACCCAGGCATGAGAAGGTGTCAGCAAGACCCATCCCAGGCCTTGAATGCCTCTCCAAGGAGGCCAGATAAGGTAATCTGTCTTTTTCTAATAAAAGCCAGAAAATGTGACCAACTCTTATGCTTCTTTGCAGAACAGTGCTCCTATCTCCCTACAGCTCCAGAAGTTTTACCAGGCTAGAGGACATCATCTTTGAGGCATAAACCCTAGAGTAGCAAGTTGAGATCAAGCTTTCCAGAAAAGAGGTATAGAGATTTGTGCTGGTCTGTCTTGATATGCCTGAATGTGGAGAGGGCTGCAGAGATGTCTCAACAAAAAAAAAAAAAAAAAAAAAAAAAAAGACTTCATGGCAAGCCTGCCTCTCATACTGCATGTTCTCTTAGGCTATGTCTACGCTTAGAACGTTAGTTCGAATTAACTGAATTTAAACTAACCAATTCAAACTAATAATTATTAGTTTGAATTCAGATAATTTGAACTAACATAGCCACACTACGAAGACCAATTTGAACCAGCATGTCCATGGGCAGGACTTGTTAGTTTGAATTGGAAGAAGGGCACCATGGGAAGTGTGGCAACATGGTCCACAGGAAGGACCATGCCACCACCCAGTCCCCTGCTTGGCTCCAGCCCTCTGAGTCCAGCACAGGGAAAAGCATCCCCTGCCCAGCTCTAGCAACGGTGCAGATAGAGCTAGGCAGAGGATGCTTTTCCCCATCAACCCATGTTAATTCAGACTAATGTTAGTTCAAATTAATGTGGCTACACAGCATCAGTTCGAACTAGCCAGTTCGAATTGATGGTCACTTCAAAGTTATAGTTGGTTTTATAACTTTGAAGCGTGCTCTGGTCACTTCAACCTAAGGAAATCCTTAGGTTGAATTAATAAAAGCTAGTGTGGATGTGGTTTTTTTCTTTTAATTTGACCAAATCCCTATTAGGTTAAATTCAAATGTATGTGTAGACGTACCCTTAGAGAGCCACCCACAAATGACATGCACTGAGAACATGCCTTGCCCCGATGCACTAAGTTTGCCTCTCATTAATTAGCCTCCCAAGGAGGAAAGCAACCAAAGACTTCAGCTGAGCCAGAAGGGCTGGGACCCAGGACTGGAGAAGGCTCAATGAGCCAAGAAAACTTTTGGGTTATTAAAAGGCCAAAACAGCTAATAACTAAGCAACTAACATTAGACACTAATTAGGTCACTCTCTGCATACACGGGGATAGTTAGTTACACAGCTTTGCACACCTCAGTTCATGTTCAGTGCAAGCTAGTGCTACAGCTATAGAGGATCTGTCTCAGACATAAGACTACCAGATACCAGAGCCTGAGAAGGAGGAGAGGGAACTAGGAAAAGGAGGACATTGGAGGACACTGGGAGAAAATGTAGTATTAATGTCATATTTTTTTTGTTTTTAGGGGGCATGTAGGCTGGCCGTGCCAGTGGCCGGTCCTGAGGGTGCCTCCTATGGACAGTGAAAGGGAGTTAGCCGGGTTGGCACCCTCTCGGCAACTGACAGAATGTCTCCATAGGCGTGCACAAAGTCTGGAGCCCCGGCCCCCAGGCGGGGCAGGCAAGTACAGAGTCTGGAGCCCCGGCCCCCAGGCGGGGCGGGCAAGTACAGAGTCTGGTGGTCAGGGATGGGTTAACACTTCCTTTGCCAGGAAACGGGGGAGTTGAGGAGGTAGACACAGGCCCACCCGCTCCACTGCGTCTCAGCCCAGGGCCCTATACAGGGGCAGGGTGGCCTACCCCAGCGTCAGCGGGGTAGCCCCCGAAACACACTGCCCCGGGAACACGGCCCAACATCCTGCCGTCCCTGGGCTACTTCCTCCAACCCCTGTCCTGTCCACATGCCCTGGGTACCTATTTCCACAAGGGGTAGCCGTCTTCAGGGTCCCCTTCATAGCAGGCCTGTGGGACCCCGGCAAACCCCTCAGTATCCATGGGAGGCAGGTCGGGATACTCCATTGGTTCTTCTCCCAGGGGCAGCTCCTCCAGGTCCTGGGGCCCACACGGGGCCGGCCTCTCCTCCTCAGCCAAGGGTAGCTCCTCCAGGTCGCCGGGGCCTGAGGCAGGGGGCAGCTCCTCTAGGTCGCAGGTCTGGAGAGGGGTTAGGCCTTCTGCTTCCCTGCATCCCCTGATCGGACCCAAGTGGGGGGGGGGCTGCAATGGGGCCCGATGGCCCTTTAAGTGCCCACCCCAGTCAGCTGCCTCTGGGCTTCCTTCCCAATCACCTGGTCTGTGGATGCTGGGTGGGCCATAGTGCCGGGCGAGCCCGTGCCCTCCGGGCCAGCACATCCTTCCCTCTCTGGAGCTCAGGCCCAACTGAGCTCCCAGCCTGTGTTCTTATACTGCCCCTTCCTGCTCTGGCCACACCCTTCTGCTTCCGGGGCTGAGCCCTTGCTATTCCCTGGCCTGGCCAGCGGGGGCATTCAGGCTGTCCCTCCAGCCCGGACTCGGAGGCAGGCCACAGTGCCTGTGCCTGGCTGCCTGCTGGAAGGAGCTCCTGGGCCTGACCTGCTCCTACCACCCCCTTCCCCCCAAACCCACTGCTGTTCCTGTTACCTTCTTCTCCTGCTCCTGCTGCTGCTGCTTCTGCTGGCTGGCCTTCCTCCCACCCACTCCCCTGCTCTGTGGGGAGTGGGGGGAGAGCTACAGAAGAAAAGAACTCCACTACCACCACAAGGAGAAGACCACCTCTCCAGCCAGCCAGCCAGCCAGTCCCTGCTGCTCCTGAGCCTGCTGCTTCTTCACCAGAAGCCACCATCACTGAGGGGAGGCCCCAAGGATTGAAACTTTGCTGTTTGCAGCTGGGGGTGAGCTTTTTAGAGACTGAGAACTTTATATTGCCACCCCCTCCCCCCAGCTGCTGCCCCCCTGGCCTCCCCTCTCTCCAAGAGAGCAGCAGGCTCCCAAACTTTACAACACCTTGGGACTGTTTTGAGCAGCAGGGACCACAGAACTTTCCCCCAGCAGTAGCAGTTCCCCCTCTCTCCATTACCTAGTCCCCTCCCTGTTTTTTCTCCCTCACCCCCAGTGGCTGGAAGGCTTCCCACCCACCCCCCTTTTTTGCTCTCCAGCTGGTTCAATGTCCCCCTCCATTACACCCCCCCAGACAGTTCCCCAACCCTTGAGTTTGTTTTAGTTTTAGTTTTTACTCCCCCCCGCCCCGCCCTATTTTTGAAAGTTTGTTTGATTCCCCCGCCCTGCCCTATTCTCTCCACTGCCTTTCCACCCCACCCATGATGCCTACTAACCCCATCCCTTGTAGTCCCCCTCACATCCAGAGTAGGCCAGACCTTATGACCCCTTAACCTTTTGGTTTTTTCCCCCTGAGCACTGCACCCCCTGTGAATATAGTTAACCCTTTTACCCAGTGCAGCCGGAGGAGCCGGCCCTTTAAGCCTTAAAGTTCCCTATCCCTCTTTCCTTGGCACCCTCCTCCCTTGCCTGCAGCCTAGCAGGGAGGAGTGGTTTGCTGCCCTTTATTCCTTAATTGTCCACCCCCCCATTGTTTGGTCTCCCCCCTCTCCCCTTTTCACACCCTCCTCCCCAGCCTGCTGTTTAGCGGGGAGGAGTGGTGTCCCCTGGTCCCCCCTTCTCCCTTTGTTCCTCACCTTGTCTACCCACCCCAGGTTTCCTTTCCTATAGAAGTATGGATCCCTCCCCAGTCCTCCCTGAACCCCTCCCTGAGCCTGCTCCCCAGTCTATCCCTGCGGCTGCTCCATTGGCCGTGGCTGCTGCCCTTCCCACCTCTGGCAACCCCAGTGGGGCACCTGCATTAGGGAGCGCAGCTGGAACCTCCACTGCTGCTGCCACCACTTCCTCGGCCGGCAAAAAAGGCAAGGGGAAAAAGGCGAGCAAGGGCCCTGTTGCTCCCGCGGCCCCACCATCGGCCGTGGCCCCTTCTTCCCCTGCTATTCCCTCCACCAGTTCTGGGGGTCCCACAGCCCCCAGATCGTATGCCCAGGTGACTGCCACCCCTCCACCCACCGCCGTACCATCTGCCTGCACCGCCTCCTCGAATGACATCTCGGGGGGCCGGGGCCCCTTCCCCTCCTTGACCAGGAGGCACAGTGTCCGCTGCCTCCTGGTGGCTGCCTCGCCCCACGTGGAAACCTACGTGCGGGCGATGGCGAGGGTGGTGGGGCCCTCGGCCATTGTGGCGGCCTTGAAGATGTATGGAAAGATAGTGTTCTTCCTCGCATCAGAGGCCGCCGCACAGGAGGCGGTTGTCGGGGGCCTAGCGGTGGGGGGTGTCCACGTTCCGGTGGAACCCTTGGAGGACCTGGGCATGCGGGTGGTCCTCACCTCTGTCCCTCCCTTCCTCCCCAATGCCACCCTCCTTCCCCTCCTTTCCACCCTGGGGAAGCCTCTGTCATCAGCCCTCTCCCACTGGGCTGTAAGGACCCCGCCCTCTGTCAAGTTTTGTCCTTCCGCCGGCAGGTCCAACTCCAACTGCTGCCGGCGGGGACACGTGACGGAGTGGCTTTAGAGGGGTCCTTTCTGGTGCCCCATCAAGGGGCCCACTATAAAATTTTTTACTCCTCGGGGGAGGCTCGGTGCTTCCTCTGCAGGGCCACGGGGCACGTCCTGAGGGACTGCCCCCTGGCCTGGCACGAAGAGGGAGCAACTGGGCCCCCCGAGGTTGAAATGGGTGCCGGCCACACCACTGCCGGCGACCCCAACCACCAGGCCACTAAAGCTGCCTCTCCTTCTCCATCAAAGGGAACAGCTGCCACTGCCTTCCGGGACGTGGGGATAACCACCCCAATATGCCCGGAGGAGAGGCTGGGCCCCGTCGCCACCCCCACTAAAGCATCTGGGACGGGGCCCAGAGAGGAGAGGGCAGAGGCCGTAGTGGCTCCAGACATGGGAGAGGGCGCACCCCAGGGGGAAGGTTCCTGTCCCCATGACGCCCCTCCCCTGATCCTGTCCCCGGAAGAGCCTTTGCCCTTGCCGCCTATCCCTGCCTCCGCTGGTCGGCCCTCTGATACCATCCTAGAGGGCCAGGCTCTCCCGCAGAGGAAGCGCAGCAAGCGGAAGAAGACTCAGTCCCTCCCCATCACATCCGAAGGGGAGGAGGCCCCCCGAAAGTCATTACGGGGGCTGATATCATCCAAAATAATGTTAATCATGAGCCGCTTGCTGTGCCCTCTGTTGAGGCCCAGCGGGAGGCGCCAGCCGAGGAGATGGATGCAGTGGAGGAGCGAAAAAGCACTGCCCCCTTGCAGGAGGCCCCTGTTGATCCCTGTGACAGGGCAGGCCCGCCCCGCACTCAAGCGGGCCTATATGCCCAGAAGAGAAGGGAAGCCCCGCCCCTCAGGCCCTGCTGGGCATGCTCAAACAGCTGCCCAGGTATAAAAGGCGGCTATTCCCCTCAGTTGGGGACTGGTCAGCGGAGGGAGCAGATGTATGCTAGAGGCTCTCACACCGACTATGGTTCGGCTCCTACCTCAACGGAGCAGACTGCTGGGATGCTAGAGACACCGTACGCAGAAGGCACTGCTGATCAAGGCGTCCCCAGCCATGAGGATCCTGAGACCCAGGCCAAGCAAGTCACCTAACCAGGCGGACATCAGGGGTCCGGGAGGGGAACCCCATTGTGACCTCAGGTAGGAAGTAGCCCAGGACAGGGTAAAACGGGGTGAGCATTGGTAAAGTCAGGGCCTCAGTCAGCACGTTGCGGCTTGGATCCCCGGCTGAGTGGGCCAGGACTCCCGTGCACCCCAGGGCCCTGGGCTGGGGTTCAGAGGAGTGGGAGGGCCTGAACCCCCCTACCTGGGCTTACGTCCCTCAGAGCGCCCAGCCGGGGCTTGGACTCGTTGACTCCGGCCAGTGGGCCGCACTGCCCTGACGTGAAGGGCTTGGACTCGTTGACTCCGGCCAGTGGGCCGCACTGCCCTGACATGAAGGGCTTGGACTCGTTGACTCCGGCCAGTGGGCCGCACTGCCCTGACGTGAAGGGCTTGGACTCGTTGACTCCGGCCAGTGGGCCGCACCGCCCTACGCACAAAGGACCCTGTGGACAGGGTCGATAACCATTAGGCCATTTGGCCTTGAACTGAGAGCTCCCCCGCTTGGGAGCACGCGGAGCTAGGGCACTCTGCGACACGTGGTGGAGAATGCGGGCAGATGATCGGACCCTGAAGCAGGGGTTGTAGAAAAGGGGTTTTACCCCGCCCCTGATGTTGTTGTGTTTGGGTCGTTTTTCTTTTTTTTTTTTTCTCGCACGGGGCAATGGACACTGAGAAGGTCCTGAAATGGTTGTTGGAAAGCCAACAACAACAGCAACAACAGCAGCAGCAGTATGTGCAGCTGCTTCAACAGATGGCCACCCAACAACAAAAGCAAGCATCCCGGCAACAAGAGCAGCTGCAACAGTTTATGAGGGAGTTAGCCGCCCAACAACAGGCTCACCAGGAGCGGCTGGTCCAGCAAATGGGAGCGACGTTGAAAACGCCCGCCCCTAGGGACCCAGGGGTCGGGGCTTCGCTGACAGGGGTAGGCCGGGCCAACCTGCCCTTGCAACTGACGAAGATGGGCCCGGGGGATGATCCAGAGGCCTTCTTAGTAACCTTTGAGTGGGTGGCCACTACAGCACTGTGGGCCCCTGAACACTGGGCTACCTTGTTAGCTCCATATCTGACGGGACCGGCGCAGTTGGCCTATTGAAACCTAGACCCCTGAGATGTCCTGGTATATGACAAAGTCAAGGAGGCAATCCTGGACCAGACGGGGGTGGATACCGAGGCCCACCACCGGCGTTTGCGGGGCACCAGATACCCGGCCGACACCCGCCCCCGGGCCATGGCGCAAAAGATTAAAGAAGATTGCTGGCGTTGGTTGGAGCTGGAGAGACGGTCGGGACCGGAGGTGGCGGAACTGGTGGCCCACGAACAATTTATACGACAGCTCCCATGCGGGTCGAAGGAGTGGGTCCAGCGGCATTGCCCGAAGACCCTGGCAGAGGTGGTCTCACTGGCGGAGGACTATATGGCCGCCGAGACGCCAGGACCCCGCCCACGGAGACCACCCGATACACAAAAAGGGGAACGTAAAAGACGGTTGGACTCATCCTGAGCCAAAATAGGGGAAACATCCAGGCCCCTTGGCCTGGGTCCCCCAAAACCTGTAGGTGGATCCCTGAGGCAACAAGGGGAAGGGGCGGGAAGCCGCCGGATGGAGGTGAACCCCCTACCAGAGGGGACCAACGCGGCACTGACCGGAATCACTGTTGGGAGTGCGGAAAAGAAGGCCACTACCAATGAGAATCCCCTACATGGAGTGCGAATATGCACAGGTGGGTGTGGTAGGTCATCGGGCCAGAAAACGAACCGCCCTGAAAATGGTAATACCCGTAAGCGTGGAGTATACACAAGGCCTTGCCCTTATAGACTTGGGGTGCAGTCAGACGCTCATCAGGGAGGGACTGATACCGGACCTAGACGTGTCTGGGCCAACCATCCAGCTTCAGTGCATCCATGGGGATACCCGCCCCTATCCAACTGCCCGAGTCTGGCTGGGGGTTGGACAACAGACGGAGCGACTCCAGGTAGGCGTTGTCCCGGGGTTAGTGTACCCGGTGGTGTTGGGCCGGGACTGGCCCGGGTTCGATGAAGTTCTGAGGAGGGAGGGCCTAAACCCCTCAGGCATGCCCACGATGAACCGCCGCGACGTAGGTTTGCTAGGACACCAGGGGCCCACAGAGCCGGAGGTAGAGGCGTCGAGACACACGGACGAGTCCCAGAGCCTTAACAAGCCCCCTGAGGTGACCCTGAAGCAAACACAGGGCAAGTTGGAACAAGATGGGGACTTCCTCCGAGATCAGTGAGAAGACCCTACGTTAAAACACACCTGGGAGCAGGCCACCAATCCAGACTTGGAACCCTCCAGCAACCAGTCCCGGCCTAAGGGACCCCACTTTGAGATCAGGGGGGATCGGTTATACAGGGTGACGCACGAACCTCAGACTCAGGAAGTCATCTATCAACTACTGGTACCCCGGCATCTGCGGCGAGACCTCCTACACTTGGCCCACGATATCCCCTGGGCTGGGCACCTGGGACGGGAAAAGACCCTCCAGAGGGTGGGGCAGCGGTTTTACTGGCTGGGACTCCATAGGGAGGGGCGGGACTTCTGCGCATCCTGCCCAGAATGTCAAAGGATGGGGCCCGCGGGGGTACCACGGGCACCCCTCGTCCCAATGCCAGTCGTGGGGGTCCCCTTTGAACGCATGGGTATGGACCTGGTGGGTCCGCTGGAACAAAGCCAGACGAAAAACTTATATTTTAGTTATGGTAGATTATGCGACTAGGTACCTGGAGGCCGTGCCCCTCCGAACAGCAATGGCGACAAACATCACTAATGAATTGTTGAAAGTCTTTTCTAGGGTGGGGATCCCGAAAGAAATTCTAACTGACCAAGGTACGAACATCTCCTCGAGGCTAATAGGTGAGTTGTGTCGCCTGATGGGGATAAGATCCCTTAGGACTGCCGTGTACCATCCCCAAACGGATGGCCTGGTAGAAAGGTTTAATGGCACCTTAAAGGCCATGTTATGCAAGTTCGTGCAAGAAGACCCCCAGCATTGGGACGCGGTACTACCGGCCCTCCTCTTCGCCGTAAAGGAAGTCCCACAGGCCTCCACAGGGTTCTCCCCTTTTGAATTGTTATACGGGCGGAAGCCTAGAGGTGTATTGGACCTCCTAAAAGAAGACTGGGAGACCCAAGAGACCCGGGTCCAGGGCACGGTACAATATATAATCAAGCTACGAGAGCGACTGCGTAACCTGGGAGCCTTCGCCCAGGAAAATTTAAAGAGGGCTCAAGGAGTACAGATGCGACAGTACGACCAGGGTACGAAGACCCGGGTGTTTCAACCCGGGGACAGGGTACTACTACTTCTCCCCTCGAGCGAGTCTAAACTACTGGCTAAGTGGCAGGGCCCATTTGAAGTGACCCGGTGGATTGGCCCGGTGGATTATGAGGTTCGAATGCCAGGACGTCAGAAAGAAGCCCGGGTTTATCATGTCAACTTATTAAAGAACTGGCGGGATAGAGAGGCCATATGGGTAGCCCCGCCTACACCGGAACCAGAATTCGGGCCCTCAACCGACGAGACCCGGGACGTCGTGCCACCAACAGTGGGTGAGAAACTGACTCCTGCACAGAAGGGCAAGCTACAGGAACTTCTGGATCAATTCCCCGATGTCTTGTCCACCCGCCCAGGGAGGACCCCGCTGACTAGTCATCACATCGCCACCCCGCCAGGACAGAAGGTGAGGGACAACCCCCGACCACTGCCACGAAAGAGGTGGTCAATGGTGAGACAGGATTTGGAAAATATGTTGGAGATGGGAGTTGTAGAGGAATCCAAAAGCGAGTGGAGGAGCCCCATCGTCCTGGTCCCCAAACCGGATGGCAGCACGCGCTTCTGCATAGATTTCAGGAAAGTTAATGCGATTTCCAAATTCGACGCTTACCCAATGCCCCGGGTAGATGAACTGCTGGAACGACTGGGTGCGGCGCGGTACCTATCAACATTGGATCTGACAAAGGGGTATTGGCAGATCCCCCCTCACGCCGGCATCGCGCCCAAAAACAGCCTTCTTTACCCCTTTCGGCCTCTATCAGTTTGTCACGATGCCCTTCGGGCTGCACAGAGCCGCCGCCACCTTCCAGAGGTTGATGAATAAGATGTTGCAACCTCATGGGACCTATGTCGCCGCATACATAGATGACATCATGATATACAGTAACAACTGGGATGACCACCTACAACATCTTAACTGCGTCTTGACGGCCCTCTGAGAAGCCCACCTGACGGTCAACCCTGCTAAGTGCCACTTGGGGCAAAGAGCGGTAACCTACCTTGGGTACGTCGTCGGAGGGGGGACACTGTGGCCATTAATTGATAAGGTTCAAGCCCTGGCACAGACACCACAGCCAAGGACTAAAAGACAGGTATGACAGTTTTTTGGGGCTGGCGAGTTACTACCGCCTCTTCGTACCAGAATTTGCAACTCTCGCAGCCCCTCTGTCGGACCTTACCAAGAACGTGGCCCCCAAGAAAGTCCAATGGACAGACCAGACAGAAAAGGCATTCCAGGCATTGAAACACAGCCTGATGCGAGAGCCAGTGCTCGTACATCCCGATTTTAGTAAGGACTTCATATTGCAGACAGACGCCTCAGAAGTAGGCCTGGGGGCAGTATTGTCCCAGGAAATTGGGGGGACGAGCACCCCGTGTTGTATATAAGTAGAAAGTTATTTCCCCGAGAGACGCGCTATTCAACTATTGAAAAGGAGGCCTTGGCCGCGAGATGGGCCATAGACACACTCCGTTACTACCTTTTAGGATCTACATTTACCTTGGTGACAGACCATGCGCCCCTAAGGTCGCTGCAGTCCATAAAAGACACAAACCCCCGACTAATGAGGTGGTACCTGGCCCTCCAGCCCTATAACTTCAAAGTGGCACATCGACCAGGTATAAAGCACAATAACGCAGACTTCTTCTCCAGGACAGGAGAAGAGGATGGTGCAGAGACCGCCCCCATAAAACCTGTCATAAGGGGGGGGGTGTGACGGGGCAGGCCCCCCCGCACTCAAGTGGGCCTATATGCCCAGAAGAGAAGGGAAGCCCCGCCCCTCAGGCCCTGCTGGGCATGCTCAAACAGCTGCCCAGGTATAAAAGGCAGCAATTCCCCTCAGTTGGGGACTGGTCAGCCGAGGGAGCAGACATATGCTAGAGGCTCTCGCACTGACTATGGTTCGGCTCCTACCTCAACGGAGCAGACTCGTGGGACGCTAGAGATGCCGAACGCAGAAGGCAAAGCTGATCAAGGCGTCCCCAGCTGTAAGGATCCTGAGACCCAGGCCAAGCAAGTCACCTAACCAGGCGGACATCAGGGGTCCAGGAGGGGAACCCCATTGCGACCTGAGGTAGGAAGTAGCCCAGGACAGGGTAAAACGGGGTGAGCATTGGTAAAGTCAGGGCCTCAGTTGGCGTGTTGCGGCTTGGATCCCCGCCGAGTCGGCCAGGACTCCCATGCACCCCAGGGCCCTGGGCTGGGGTTCAGAGGAGTGGGAAGGCCTGAACCCCCCTACCTGGGCCTACGTCCCTCAGAGCGCCCAGCCGGGGCTTGGACTCATTGACTCCAGCCAGTGGGCCGCACTGCCCTGACGCGAAGGGCTTGGGCTCATTGACTCTGGCCAGTGGGCCGCACCGCCCTACCCACAAAGGACCCTGTGGACAGGGTCGATAACCATTAGGCCATTTGGCCTTGAACCGAGAGCTCCCCCGCTTGGGAGCATGCGGAGCTAGGGCACTCCGTGACAATCCTCCTCCTGGGGATAATGCAGATGGAGTCGCTTCTGTCCCCCCTGAACCTGCTACACCACCACCATCAATTGAAGCAGGGGGGACTTAGGCTCCATCTTCGCAGAGATTGAGGCCCTGGGTCTGACCTTGGTAGCCCCAAGCGAGGACGACCCTCTGCCAGCGGGCCTCGGTCTGGGTGGTGATGATCTTCCACCACCCCCTCCCATGCCCCAGACCCAGCCTGAACCCGAGCCTCTGCCTGCTGTCCCTGTTTCTATTCCGGGGACACCCCCGGGCTGTTCCACCTGCCCGGCTGCTGTTGGTATCCCAACTGCGGCCGCCGAGCCTTTAGAGGCGACGGCCAGCACCAAGCAGCTGGGTCCCGGGTGTTGTCCCCAGCAGGACAGCTGCCCCTTCCCCCATTTGTTTTCTCCCCCGTGTCCGACCACTGAGGACAGAGAAAATCCATCCACTCCCATCCCTTTGCCCAGTGTTGGCACGGACCTCGCTCCTGATTCCTCCTTAGGAAATTTTGCACCTGGTCAAGGGGAGCCGCACCCCGGTGATTTAACCACCGGGGACCCTGTCCCAACTCCTACCCCTTCCCCTGTCTCTACCAGTGGTGCTCCTGACCCTGTTCCCACCCTTCCCCTAGATGTTACCCCAAGTCCTACCCTAACCCCATCCCCTATTGCTGCCGCCCCCGGGATCGTGTCTTTCCCCTTTCCATCGACTGATTCCCAGGGCGCGGCATTTGCGGCTCCCTCTGTCCCTGGGGCTGCTGTCTTCCCTCCGCCGCCACCCTTCCATGTGCCGGGGGCTCAGCCAGGTGACTCGGCGCCCATAACATCAGCGCCGAGATGGGGCTCTGCACCCTGTCTTTCCACCCCGGCTGGCTCTGGGGCTGTCACGGGGATCCGACCGGGGGACCTGGACCCCATGGCGCTGCAGGAGGAGCTGCGTGTGATCCTGGCAGACACTCGTGGGGCCAGGAGCCGGGTGCAGCTCGCCCTGCAGCGCTGGGGGAATTTCCATCTGGTCCTCCGGGCCGTGAGGGCCATACTAAAGGAGGGCAAAGGGATCGGGAAGCAGGATGCTGCAGCCTACCAGAGGGCCCGCACTTTCCGCGACTCCCTCATGACCTTTGGGGTCAGTCATGGATTGTTGCATGGCCCGACAGAGGCTGCCGGTACTCCCGCCACTTCTGAGGATCCCCCCCCAGCCCTCCTCATGGCCCCAATCATCTTTGCCACTTTAAATGCCAGAAGCTGTAGGGTGGGTCTCCGCAGGACCCAGGTGCTCTCCTTCCTTTGGGAGGGGGCTACTCTGTGGTTTTCCTGCAGGAGACCCACATGGATTCGGTCACCGAGGCCAGCTGGCGGCTGGAGTGGGGGAAACGGGGTGTTCCTGAGTCATCTGTCCACCCGCTCTAGCGGTGTGGCCACCCTGTTCTCCCCCGACCTACAGCTGGAGGTGCTGGGGATTGCCGAGGTCGTGCCAGGCTGCCTGCTGTACCTGCGGGTCCGTACGGAGGGGCTGATATTGAACCTGGTCAACGTCTATGCCCCGACATCGGGCCCGGAGCGAGTGCAATTTTTCCAGCAGGCGGCCACGTTCCTCGGCACTTTGGATTCTCGGGAGTGCCTGGTCCTGGGTGGGGATTTTAACACCACCCTTGAGGAGCAGGACCGCATGGGGAACGAGCAGTGCCTGGCTGCCACAAACGTCCTCAGGGAGATAATAAACCATCACTCCCTGGTGGACATTTGGCGCGACCACCACCCGGACGACGAGGTGATCTTCACCTATGTCCGGATGGGGGACGATCGGTTGCGCCACTCCTGGTTGGACCGTATATATCTGTCCCCGAAGTCACCTGGCACGAGCCCACTCCTCCAGCGTCTGGCCAGCCCCTTTTTCGGATCACCATTTGGTGACTGTGACGGCCTCTCTCTCGGCGGAGAGGCCGGGGCCAGCCTACTGGCATTTTAATAATAGCCTGCTGGAGGATGTGGGCTTCGTGGCATCCTTCTGGGAGTTCTGGCTGGCCTGGTGGGGGCAGAGGGCTGCCTTTCCCTCGGCGCGGCGTTGGTGGGACATGGGGAAGGTGCGTGCCCGGCTCTTCTGCCGTGACTACACTCGGGGGGGCCAGCCGGAGGAGGGATGGGGCGATAGAACAGCTGGAACGGGAGGTCTTAGAGCTGGAGAGGCACTTGGCTGCTAGCCCTGAGGATCCATCCCTCTGCAGGGCACACCAGGAGAAGCGGGAGGAACTTCGGGCCCTCGAGGATCTTCGGGCCTGGGGAGCCTTTGTTCGATCTCGCATCTGTCTCCTTCGGGAGATGGATCGCGGCTCCCGCTTCTTCCATGCTTTGGAGAAATGGAGGGGGGCCAAAAAGCAAGTCACCTGCCTTTTGGCGGAAGACGGCACCCCCCTCATGGATCCGGAGGAGATGTGTGGGAAGGCCAGGGCCTTCTACGCTAGTCTTTTCTCCCCAGATCCGACCGAAGCTGACGCCTGTAGGGTGCTCTGGAACGAACTTCCCAGAATCAGCGAGGGCGACTGGAACCGGCTGGAGCTACCACTCACTCTGGCCGAGTTCTCGGAAGCCCTGCGTCTCATGCCCACCAACAAATCCCTGGGCATGGACGGGCTGACCGTGGAGTTCTACCGTGCGTTCTGGGACGTCCTCGGCCCGGACCTCACCATCGTCTGGGCCGAGTCCGAGGAGAACGGAGTGCTCCCCCTTTCTTGCCGGCGGGCGGTGTTGGCCCTGCTGCCTAAGAAGGGGGACCTCCGCGACCTCTGGAATTGGCGTCCCGTCTCACTCCTCAGCACGGACTACAAAATAGTAGCCAAGGCCATCTCGCTGCGCCTGGGGTCCGTGCTGCAGGACGTGATCCATCCAGACCAAACCTACACCGTCCTGGGCCACTCCATTTTTAATAATCTCTATCTGGTCCGGGATCTCTTGGAGCTCGGGTGTAGGGACGGTCTGTCGTTCGCCCTTCTGGCCCTGGACCAGGAGAAGGCGTTCGACAGGATGGATCACGGGTATCTCCTGGGCACCCTGCAGGCGTTCGGCTTTGGGCCCCGTTTTGTGGGGTTTCTCCGGGCACTGTACGCCTTTGCAGAGTGTCTGGTCAAGCTCAACTGGACCCTGACCGAACCGGTCAGCTTCGGGCGAGGGGTGCGTCAAGGCTGTCCGCTGTTGGGCCAGCTGTACGCTCTGGCCATTGAGCCCTTCCTCTGTCTCCTCCACCGGAGGTTGATGGGGTTGGTGCTCCATGAGCCAGGGCTGTGGCTGGTCTTGTCAGCATACGCCGATGACGTACTCCTCGTGGTCCAGGACCCGGGCGACCTGGTGCAGCTGGAGGCTTGCCAGGCCATCTACTCGGCGGCCTCCTCCGCCCGGGTCAACTGGGTCAAGAGCTCTGGCCTGATGGTAGGGGCCGGGTGGCCGGTGAGCTCCCTCCCACCTGCGCTTCAGGCCATCCGGTGGAGCACGGGTCCGCTGCTCTATCTGGGCGTTTACCTTTCTGCCACCCATCCCTCCCCGGATGAGAACTGGCAGGAGTTAGAGGGCAGGGTGGGTGACCGGCTCCAGAGATGGACAGGACTGCTGCAGTGCCTATCCCTTCGGGGACGGGCGCTGGTCATCAATCAGCTTGTCCTGTCCATGCTCTGGCACCGGCTCAACACCCTGACCCCACCCCCGGGTTTCCTGGCCAAGTTCCAGAGGACAATTCTGGAGTTCTTCTGGCCAGGACTGCACTGGGTCTCTGCAGGGGTTCTGAGTCTCCCCCTGGAGGAAGGAGGGCAGGGCCTGTGCTGTATCTACAGCCAGGTCCACACCTTCCGCCTCCAGGCCCTGCAGAGACTCCTTTATGGTGCAGGTAGTCCGGCGTGGAGCCACTTGGCGTGCACCTTCCTCCACCGCTACCGAGGGCTCCGATATGACCGGCAGCTCCTTTATCTCGATCTGAGGGGTCGTCCGCGAGACCTCTCCGAGCTGCCGGCCTTCTACCATGACCTCCTCAGGACCTGGAGGCTCATTGCGGCTTCCAGGTCAGTTGTACCCACCAAGGGGGTGGACCTCCTCGCGGAGCCCCTGCTACACAACCTCCATCTTGGTGTGCAGGTGGCGGATGCCCCCTCCGTGAGGCGGAGGTTGGTCCTGGCAGGTGTCACCAGGGTCGGAGACCTCTTGGATTATGCGTGGGGGGACTGGGTGGACCCCCATGAGCTAGCCCGGCACATGGGGCTCTCCACTCCACGTACCCCCCGACGCCTACTCCAGGAGGTGAAGGCGGCCGAGCCTACCTCGAGCGGGTCCTGCGAGAGGGTACTCCCCACCCCCCTCTCAGTCCTGGCCCTCTGGAACTTCTGATCGGGCCCCGGCCCCGTGAGCCCCCCCGGCCATCCCCGCCCCACACCCCCAGCCGGCTGCTAGATCTGCAGCCGGTCCCATTTCGAACCGCGCCCCGTAAATATCTGTACACGCTCGTGCTGCATACCATCCACTTCCTCGACCTCACATCCCGCCCCGATACAAAGTGGCGGGATCTCATTCCACCAGTGGAGGGCGAGGACCCCCGGTGGGCCAGTTTGTATACCACCCTCATCCCGCGGCCCGCTGGGGATATCAGCTGGCGGCTCCTGCATGGAGCCGTAAGCACGGGCGTGTACCTGGCGCGGTTCACCCCTCATCCCGACACCTGCTCCTTTTGCGGTGTGAGGGAGACCCTGGCGCACGTATATCTGGAGTGCGCCAGGTTGCAGCCCCTTTTCCGGCTCCTCCAGAACCTCTTATTGGGGTTCTGGCTGCACTTCTCCCCTCACTTATTCATTTACGCACTCCCTCTCCGTGGCCCCACAAAGTCGCGGGACCTCCTCGCCAACCTCCTCCTGGCCTACGCTAAAGTAGCCATTTACAAGACCAGGGAAAGGAGGTTGGCTGAGGGAGGGGCCTGCGACTGTGGGGCCTATTTCTGGTCCCTCGTTCGTGCACGTCTCCGGGCAGAGTTCCTCTGGGCAGCGTCCGCTGGCTCCCTGGACACCTTTCGGGAGCAGTGGACGCTGTCCGGGGTTCTCTGCTCGGTGTCCCCTTCTGACACCCTCATTTTAAACCTGTGACCTTCACACCCATTCCTGTTATATTTTGAGTTGTCCCACGAAATTAGTTGAAACCTAGCTTTGTGCCACCTCCCCGTAGGCTGGGGGAGGGGCATTAGAAGTGGGGGGGCGTACGCCCACCCACTACCCTGGGTTTTCAATAGGTACAGGGCCCTGGAATGCTTTCCCCTAAAAATAAGGTATTCCATGGCATTCCAGCATACTTTAACCCCTATAAGTAAAATGCCAGACAAAATCATGTCTTTTAAAACACCTGCCAGACAGAGGATGTGAAGGCAAAAAGGAGGTCATGAAGGGAAAAAGGAGGATATGTCCTCCTTTTGCCTGACATCTGGTAACCCTACTCAGGCACGAAATTCACCATGCTGGAAGTGCTGTTGCTGGAGCGTGACCCATAGCTAGAGGCAGCCCCCTCTGCTCACCCCCAGTATTTGTCTCATGCTGTGCTATGAACTAGCCACATCCCAGACTCATCCTTATCCCATATTCTGCAGCAGATGGACACTGGTGATCTTTTGACATTGAGGAGTTCAGCTTAGTTTGTTTCCCCTTCCTCGCCTTGAGGGCTTTTAGCTTGCTAGTTATAGGCTGTTTAATTCTCACACATCAATACAACAGTGAAAAGTCTCCTCCCTATCCCTCAGTCAATGCGGGGGGAATCAATAGCAGACACGGGGGTAGGAGCATATGGACGTATTACAAACAAGGGTATTTGTGCTGTGCATGTGTGTGCATTTCACTCACATATATGTATACACATATAAAGCATGTCCACGGAGAGGGTGGAGAGATTAGACACTTGCACCCCAGGAGCTGAGGAACATTCAGGGCTCCTTGCTAGGCACTGTACATGCACAAACCAAAGACAGAGTCTGCCCCCAAGAGTTTACAATCCAAGTAATCAACCTTGGCCAATGTTATAAGCCTAGACCAGTGGTTTTCATACTTTTTTCCTCAGGACACAGTTGAAAAAATTCATTTATGTCCATGACCCAACAATTACATCTTTCAGCCATGCATTCCAGTCTTTTTGAGGCAGCAGCAGGGGGCACCACGACCCAGTACCTGAGAGTCTGTGACACAGAACTGGGTCCTGATCCATAGTTTGAAAAACACTGTCCGAGGCTCTGTGGTAGGGGACAACTCCCACTGACTTTAACAGGCAATGCACCCACAGGCAATGCTGACCATGGTCCCACATGTTGCCAAGGTCTTGTATGAGTCAATTAACTATTTACACACACACTTTGATATACGTAGCACTCCTGGTGTGCCCCTCCATAATGCTTTGCAGTTCCTGACACCGAGATACTCAATGGCCGTGAATTCTGGGGAGAACCAGGTTTAGAGTAGACCGTTCCAGCCTACATTTCCCTGGATGGGTCAGAGCTCTCTCTACACACAGATCAGGTCACAGGCATGTACTCCTTTCATTCCCATGAGAATGGAGTCTCTGCTCAGCAGCCAGTCCTGCCAGAGACTACAAGGTCCTAGATTAAAACAAGATGCAGGGCCAGCCACGTCTACCTCTACACTGGCCAGCAGGGAACATCAGAGAAAGACGTAGGGCTCCCTAGCTTCAAAGCCTAGGGAGTGAGGGCAGAGCCGAGCAGCCTCTTATTCCAAAGGGTGGATTTGACTTTGCTGTCATAGAAGAAGGGAGGGCTGGTGATGAATCCATAACATCTACTGCATTGATTGAGTCAGTGCCAGCTCTAGTTAAACATGGGGCTAGCTACTGTGTTCCACAGATAAAAGGTTATGATGCCAAGAGGCACGCTCCCAGCACGATGCACAACCACAGGATGGCATGTCCCAAGGGGGAACTAAACCAGTGAGGTGTAAAATACATTGACTTTCATAATGCAGGCGAGCTTCCACTTCAAACGCCTGTATTCTGTTAGCCTTTAAGTGCCACAAGACTCCTTGCTTTTTTTTTATAATGCAGGTGCTTGCCTTTCCCAGGAAATGAAATATGTAAAACAAGAGCCCTCCCACTGCCCTTTGCCAGACAGATAGGGAATAACTCTTGTCCTCATAAACATTTCACCCTCGCCTCAGAACAATTCCTAATGGCAGAGGGTGCGTGAAGCAGTTTAAGATTGCAGTAGCCACTGCAGTCTTCTCTGCGTTACTCACCTCCAACTTGTTAATGTACAAAGCAAAATGCACTGGGGTTCACATCCTTAACTCGCATTAATGGGTGAAACATCAGTGACATCACACTTCACAGGGCAAGCCACCTGCTTATGGACATGCAAAGGGGACAGAACCAAGAAAAGCAGTGAGCCCTTCTGCTCCCACAGCACATGATCTGTCTCCATAATGTAGCAGGGCATATGCTACAAATCCTAACCCGCATGGGAATCAGTGCCATGTTACCTAGCATTTTCCTGGGACACACTTTGCTGTAACTACTACCAACCAACCAGTCACCTTCTGAAGGACTAGTGGGAGATCATCTTTTTTCCCCACCCCAAGGATTCCATTCATCCTGCTGAGGCTAGTTGTTCAGTTCAAACTCTCTGAAGTGGCTCCACAGAGAATGATGATCAATTACTAAATTGTCTAAATCATGATGAAACTTTTGAATGTCTGAACAGTCAGGAAAACATCTCCTAGAAACTAAACTCAGATGAGCTGCTGGATTTGTGTTATCACTGGGAGAAGGAGAGGCAGGGGTTCCTTTTATACTTCATTGGGTCTTGGATTTGAACCCTTATCCCCATTATGCTTTCTTAGACACTTCCTTCCTCTACATCTGGTTGCCCACCTTTGTACAACCATGGATAGCTCTTTTCCTCATGGGCTGTGTTCACACAGCACTCTTATTTCGAAACAACAGAGGTTGTTTCGAAATAAGAAGTGCCATGGCCACACGACGCACGGCCATTTCGAAAGAAGCAAACCGCTTGTATCGAAATGGCCGTGCTGCTTTCGAAATAAGCTAAACCTCGTTGGCTGTCGAAACAGGGTTGTTTCGAAACCAGAGGTTTCGAAACAGCCCTGTTC